>OY728126.1:1317232117-1317729713 GCA_963277665.1 Viscum album
TACTACATAGAGTGTGTTAAACTAGACTATATGGGGTGTAACTAATAATTTCAAAAAAAATACATTTCATTGTGAATATTTTTTGGGGCCTCTATCCTTGCCTATAAATTCACCACCAATTATTCCACAATACTCATATCTGGGTTTAACACCCTTAATGACCAATAGAAAGTCATATTTCGATCATTCTCCACTAATGATAACAATTTTCATTACCATCTCTGTCACGACCCGTCCTCGGGGCCCGTGCCATGACTACCCCAAGACCACCTTCCATAGGCCAGGGGTTGTAGACTAGCACCATGGTGTAATTCCTGGTAAAAAGGGAAGGCATTGCCTTTGTAAAGTAAACAAACACCACAGAGCAAGAAAGAAGAAGTAAACACTGAGTAAAAACTGGGTACAATAGTAAGTGCGGAAATGTTAGTGGGCCAGAATACAAACCCAAACTGAAAGTAAAATATAACTGAAAGGAAGTACAGCAACTGTAAAGTAAATCCGCTACAGCGAGCTGTCCTCTGGTACTCCCACCTGAAGGGTGGGTACAGATAGCCTCCACAGCTCCTCGGGTCCAGCCGTCAGCTCCAAGTATGTCCCGCCCAGTGGTCCACCTCCAGGTATTGTCCTGCTCCACAAGACTCAACCACGATCAGCGTTGTCCGTCGTCTGCAACCAACACAACGTAGTGCGGGCATAGCCCGTGTAGGGGTGAGTATAAGCTACTTAGTAGGGACCCCGACACCCACGAAGGTCTCCCAGAATCCACAAAATATGATCCACAAAAAAAGATACAATCACGAAGTAACATCTGTCACCACTTAGGTATATGCCCATACATATACCTAAGTCATCAATTCTCGTTCGGCTCCAACATCTGAGCCCAAGTACAACTCAGTACACACAAGAAACACAACCCAATCCACATAGGTAAGCATAACGTAATCCACATAGGATAACAAGTCAATATTATCGAAGATAATAATTGAAAGTCAAGATTCATCTCACACAAGTATACTTCTTCGTAAGACGATAGTGATGATGAGA
The DNA here is from genome assembly GCA_963277665.1 of Viscum album. Classification (NCBI taxonomy): domain Eukaryota; kingdom Viridiplantae; phylum Streptophyta; class Magnoliopsida; order Santalales; family Viscaceae; genus Viscum; species Viscum album. The sequence goes on from OY728126.1 coordinate 1,317,233,162, forward strand.
TATTGCCACTGATTCATCTAAGACGTCGGACCCACACAAGATCGATAGGTACTAACCCCCGCAATGACACACAAAGGATCGATAGGTAACTAACCCCCACAATGACCCAAAAAGGATCGATAGGTAACTAACCCCCGCAATGACCCACAAAGGATCGATAGGTAACTAACCCCTGCAATGACCCACACAGGATCGGACCCACACAGGATCTGAAGGCGCTGGCCCACACAGGACTGTTGAGTGTTGACCCACATAGGATATGACCCACATAGGATTGGTAGCACTTATCCACGTAGGATCGTTGAGTGCTATAGTCGTCGCCTTCGAATCCAGGGAGGATTTCTGCACAGTCGTCATCGTCGTCACAGTCGCAGCCAGCTCTAGGGTTCCCGCACACAGCATGCTCGTTCGGGAGGGTCCACTCCATGAGACGAGGGGCTGATACATCAACTGACACATATTCCAGAATTGATGTATCCAAAAGTTCCGTATCATCAACAGGAACTCATCACGACAGACGGCGCGTCGATCGGACGCCCGATCTAAGAGTAATTGGCCTTTTCTTTCCAGGGGCCCGGTTTGTTTTTAAGTGAAAACCAACCCGAACATACTCCAACTACGTCCAAAACTCGAGCGGAGTAATCCAAAAGGTCCGTCTCACTTAGAGGAATCAAACAAAGTCGACGGGACTTCAATCGGATGTCTGGAACTCAAGTTATAAGTGTTTCCGCTCCGAGGGCCCGGTTGGTTTCATGTACGAACCAACCCGTCCAAACCCAAAGTACTCCTAATCCTTGAGTTTAATATACCGAAACGACCGTCTCGATACAAGGATCGCATCACCACTGACGGTGTGTCGATCAGAGTTCCACAGCCCAATTTATGGGCAAAAGACCGTGAAGGGTCTGGTATTAGGGGGTTCGGGCCCGATCCGACCCGGCCCGATACCCTCTCGGTCAGCCCGAACCGGGTCGACCCATCCTGGGTACAGGTCCGGCCCGCTTGGGGGCGACCCGGCCCGGCCTGGGCAGCCAGCCCGACGCGCTGGCGCCATCCAGGTGGCTTGGCCGTTCGGCCGAGAGGATGGGGGGGGGGGGGGGGGGTTGCCCCCTGTTTCGTAATCGCTGCCCCCATAATGGGGGGCCGCTCATGCTAGCCAGCCGGGGTTCATAACGACCAGCTCTTTCCTTGTCCAGTCGGCTGTTGCCGCCACAGGATTGGCAATGGCCGGTCCCCCTACTCTGATTCCGGCGGCCCGGAACCGGCTGACGGTCCCTTCTCCGCCACAGCCTTAGTCCGCCCGGCGCAGCGCGATGGCACTGTGCCCCTCCGTCGCGGCCCTGCTTCGGCTGCGGTGCCTTCGGGGTTCTCTGGAGCGACGCGACGGCGTCGTGATCTTGCTCGATTCAACGGCGCTAGGCGACGGTGCCGTTCATTCCTTGCCACATGACCCCGTGCGGTGCGATGGCACCGTGCCATCCTCGTTCCATTCCACCACAAGGTAGACAAGAGAAAAAGGGGAGGTGGGTCGGTCGTGTTTGTGCAGTCCGGCCCCCTCTCGTTATCTGTAAACAAGTGGTCCAATTGTACTAGAAATGATGATAGAAGAAAATTCATGAATAGAAACGCATAAAACCCCTACCTCGAGCGTAGTTTGAACGAAGGTTCGTCACAGAAATAACCGTTGCGGAAGAAGACGTCGCGGAAGGAGAATCGTCGCGTCGCAGAGAAATGATTCGTCGGTGTCACGTCATCGATCTCTGAGGATTTTGCGTTCTTCATTTTCTTCGTGTTCTTCGTCGAGGAAGAAGAACTTCAAGAGCTTTTCCTTTTCTCCCAAAGACTCTCACAACAAGATCCAACCAAAATAAAATAAGTACTTCCCTTATTTTATTAACATGACTTAAGTTTGAAATTCAAAAGTTGAATTAATCCACTCAATTAATTAACTCAACATGACTTAATAAATGGAGGGTTATGGGAGGTTAGGGAAGATGAAGAGGTGGGGTTCGTGTGGGCCCCACCACTCTCTTAACCTCCCATGGGAATTTGGGTGGTTACCCCAACTTCCACTCAAGGCTAAACACTTAGAGAAAAATAAAAATTGTAGCTCAAATTTTTATTTTCAACTTCCATAATTTTAAAAACTACTCTCGTGAAAACGCAACTTCAGAAATGGTGTTCCTAAGCAATTACTGGAATTGTGAATCCATTCGTGCCCTCGGAATTCGATTCCAAGCATCGGTTCAAAAGTTAGAAAAACCTGCTCGTTCGTTCACAGAACGCACCCGAGCTAAACATCGGATTAAAATTTCGGGCACACCGGGCCTTGGAATCAAGTGTCGTCAGAAACCACGTTCTTGTAAAATCCCAAAGAAAATTAAGAAAAAATTTCCCTTGAATTTGATGGGTCTTTACATTACTCCCACCTCAGGGTTTTACATCCCCGTAAAGATACATCAAAAACTAGGGGAACAAATGTGGGTACTGTACACGCATCTGAGCCTCCCGCTCCCAAGTGCTCTCCTAAAAGTTCCAGTGCTGCCATATGATGCGCACTAGAGGAATCGACCGTCCACGTAGGACCCACTTCTATCAATCCTAGATCTCCACTAGGACCTCTGCAAAAGTCTCCCCATCATTATTGTCCAGCTCCCCATGGTCAATGATATGTGTCAGGTCATGCACGTATCTCCTCTATTGAGATACGTGAAAGAGGTCGTGCACCTGGTGAAACTGAGGTGGTAGAGCCAGGTGATAAGCCACCTCGCCAATCCTGCTGAGGACCTAGAATGGTCTGATGAAGCATGGAGACAACTTGATGCCTTGCCCAAATCTCTGTATTCCACGTCAAGGTGAGACCTGTAAGAAGATGTTGTCGCCATCCTCGAACTCTAGTGGCCTCAGCTTCCTATCAGCATAAGACGTCTGCCGGCTCTGAGTTGTCCTCATCCACTCCTGGATGTTCTGAACCTTCTCTGTCGTGGCCTAGACCATCTCTGGTCCCACAAGTGCTGACTCCCCAGGGTCTGTCTAGCAGAGAGGAGATCTGCATGGTTGGTCGTACAACGCCTCGTATGGTGCCATCCCAATGGTGGAGTGGTAGCTGTTGTTGTACGTGAACTCCACCAAGGGTAGGTGGTCCTCCCAGCTACGACTAAAGTTGAGGACACATGCGCGGAGCATGTCCTTGAGAGTCTGAATGGTCCTCTACATCTGACCATCTGTCTGAGGGTGAAAGGCAGTACTCAGACGTAGTTGTATCCCGAATGCTTCCTGCAACCCCTTCCAAATCCAGGAAGTAAATCGAGCATCTCGATCGGAGACGATAGATGATGGAACACCATGAAGCTGCACAATCTTCTGAACGTAGAGACGTCCCAAGCTCTCCACTGAGCCCTGCTCTCTAATGGGTAATAAGTGAGCCGACTTGCTGAGTCGGTCGACAATCACCCAAATGGAGTCATTACCTCTAGAAGTGCGTGGAAGTCCAGACATGAAGTCCATAGATATCCTGTCCCACTTCCACTCCAGGACCTCCAAGGGATATACCAAGCCTACTGGTACCTGGTGCTCTGCCTTCACCTACTGGCAGGTGAGGCATTGAGAAACGAACTCTGCCATAGCCTTCTTCATGCCCGGCCACCAGTGTTGTCGTCTGAGGCTTTGGTACATCTTCGCCACTCTAGGATGTACTGCCAAAGGGGAAGTTTGAAACTCTCTCAGCACCTCCTCTCGTAAATCAACTGTTACCAAGGTACGTCCTCTGAAAAGGACATCGTGCTCTCCTCCTAAGGAAAAACAATCAGGTGCATGTCCTGAGGATATCTTCGCACGCCACGTCTCACAGTCGGTGTCCCCACGTTGTGCCTCTCTGACCCGCTACAGTATTGGAGAAGTGATTGTGAGCGACTGAAGAAAGGATGCTCTATCGCTATCCATGAAGGATATCCACAAAGCGGCTAGCTGCTCCGTCCCCTCCCCAAGTAGCTGGATGCCCGTCCTCCTGCTGAGAGCATCAGCTACTATGTTCCCCTTCCCAGCTGTATAGACTATCTCAAAGTCATAGTCCTGGAGGAACTCGAGCCATCGCCGTTGTCTCAGGTTCAGGTCCTTTTGCGAGAAGATGTACCTGATACTCTGATGGTCAGAATAGACTGTAAAGCGCTCGCCCATCATATAGTGTCGCCACATCTTTAGAGCGAAAACCACTACTGCTAACTCCAGGTCATGGGTAGTGTAGTTCTGCTCATGCTGCCTCAACTGATGTGATCCATAGACGATCATGGACCAATCCTGCATCAGGACACATCCGAGTCCAGTCCCTAATGCATCTCAGTAAACTACGTACCCCACTCCCTCCTCTAGAAACATCAAGATAGGCGCGCTGTTCAATCTCTATCTCAGCTCCTGGAAGCTCTGATGACATCTGTCTGACCACACAAAGGTTTTCCCCTTCTTCTTCAAAGCTGATAGTGGTGTTGCAACTCTGGAGAAGTCTGGTACAAATCTCCATTAGTACCCATCTAGTCCCAAGAAACTCCGCACCTCTGTCACGCTCCTGGGTGGCTCCCAAGCTAGCATAGCCTCGATCTTCGTAGGATCCACTACAACTCTCTCCTCAGAGATGATGTGTCCTAAGAAGTGGACCTCGCATATCCAAAAATGACACTTCAAGATCTTTCCCTAAAGCCAGTGCTCTTGGAGTGTGTAGTACAACCCACAAGTGGTAGGCATGCTCCTCCTCAGTCGTTGAGTAAATCAAAATGTCGTCGATGAAGACCACAACAAATCGATCAAGGTATGGTTGAAAGATCCTGTTCATGAGGGCCATGAACACTGTTGGAGCATTGGTTACGCCGAATGGCATAACCAAGAACTCATAGTGTCCATACCGACATCTGAATGTCGTCTTCTGCACGTCCTCGTCCCAAACTCTGAGCTGATGATAGCCTGACCTGAGGTCTATCTTCGTGAACCATCATGCTCCCTTGAGCTGATTGAAGAGGTCATCAATCCTCGACATAGGATACTTGTTCCTCATTGTCACTTGGTTCAGGCGACGATATTCGACACAAATTCGCAAGCTCCCGTCTGCCTTCTTGGCAAACAATATCAGGGAAGCCCATGGTGAAACACTAGGTCGGATGAATCCCTTTCCCTGCAAGTCCTCCAACTGTAGCCGTAGCTCTCGAAGATCAGTGGGGGCCATCCGATACGCTGGAGTGGATATCGGGGCTATCTCGGGGTATAGGTCAATATAAAAGTCTACCTCTCTGCGAGGAGGTAGTCCTAGAACATCGTTGGGAAAAACGTCTCCATACTGATCCACCAATACAAGAAAACCAGGACTCTGCACGTCAAATGCTCCTAGGATGAGGCTAGACAACTTATGAGTGATGGGATATCCTCTCCTCTACGAGAGTCCATCATGTGTTGTGAAGGCTCCCTTCTCACCGGTGAAGGTGAACCTTCTCCCATCGGTGCATACACATCGCACCTTGCACCTAATATAGTCAATCTGAGCATGGACTTTAGATAACCAATCCATGCCCAAGATGATGTCGTAAGGCCTCGACGCCGCTACTAGAAGATCCCAGTTGAAGCTCTCGCCTCCTAGAGTAATCTCACACTGTCAGAACCAGTGCGTAATCGTCGAGTCTGCTGCTGTAGGAGTCTCTAGCCATAAGGATCGAGCCAACAGCTCTGTCGGAATCTCTGAGCTCCGAACAAGGGTAGCGGCTATGAAAGAATGACTCACTCCTGTTTTTATAAGAACTGTAGCAAGGGTGGAATAGACACAGATATTACCTCGTATCATCTCAGGCACACTGTGGTCGTAGGCTTCCGCTGCCTGAAGCTGTGTCTGTCTCTTCCCGCCATCTCCCGGTGGTCGGGGTGGACCTCCTGGTGGTGGTGGTGGTGGAGCCTCAAAGTGTCTCCCACCACCTGCTGCTCGGCCAGCTCCTCTACCTCATCTTCTTGATCCCTACGGACCTCCACGGTGGACCCTCTGCCTCTGCCTGGGTGGTCCCTCAACCGTCTGTTGCTCCTCTGCACGGTGGGTCCGGCAGTCACGAGCCATGTGGCCCTGCCCACCGCATTCATAGCATTGTCTGCCTCTCGAAAGACTGGCTCCACGCTGTGTGCCCCACACCACTAAGCCAGTGTCCTGAGGTCATCTGCCTGAGGGTCTGGTCTGCCTAGACCCATGATCCATCCATTGACTTCCTACTGCAGAAGACTCTGCTATGTGTCATCGTGCGGTAGGTCTCGCTGCTGATGTAGGCTCATCAAGGAATATCTCGATCAGAAGGGCTCGCTCTAGTACCCCTGCCTATGTCGGAATGCTGAGAGAGATCAGCGATGCCCTGATCTCCTTCCTCAATCCCTGCTGGAAGGTCTTGGCCCGGAAGAATGGGTCTCGTACCATGTCTGTCGAGTAGCGTGAGAGATCGGTAAATCTCGTCAAGTAATGGGCGACGGTCAAGCTGCCCTTCCGCAGCTGAAGAAGCTCTTGGATGCACACTGCATGGAGGGTGGCTAGAACGAACTCCGAGCGGAAGAGGATCTCAAAGTCCGTCTAGAGAAGAGATGCCTCGTCGTGCATCTGGAGCATCAAGCTCCACCATCTATCTGTTGCGGCACGCAGTAGGCTTGCTGCGAGGATCACCATGAGGTCTGCTGGTGTCCTCACTAACCTGAAAACCCATAGAACTGCCTCCAGCCAATCCTCGGCGGCCCGAGGGTCCGTCTCCCCATTGAACCTGGGTGGTCGCTGATGATGAAACTCCTGCAGTGCACTAAGGCGACGTGCATCGTCAGCGGCTGGGGCTGGTAGCATTGATGGCTCGGTGGGTAGAGGTATCTCCAGTGCCTCTGCTGTCAAAGGGCCCTGTACCTAGGCCTCGTCGTTCGGTGGGTTGTCGTCATGCACAACTCTCAGAACCCTAGTTGGCTGCTGTCGTGGGGCCATCCTGAAAAGAAACAGGTGTGCCACGGTCAAACAGTATACCTGGTGAGCTGAAATAAAGTAATCACAAAGAAAACTTGAAACACACAAGCAATCAATGTTTTCGTGTATTATGTTGGAAATCAGAAGTCAGGGTCCTGGTGTACGGATACATCAGTTGCTGCACCAACACTGGACTCCCTGGACTGATAACCACACTCAATATTCTTAACACAATTTCTTCACATAGAAAAAGATCAGAGTCCTGAGTTCTGCGGTAGAACCGAACTCCTATGATACCAATTTGTCACGACCCGTCCTCGGGGCACGTGTCGTGACTACCCCATACCCACCTTCCATAGGCCAGGGGCTAGCGACTAGCACCAAGGTGTAATTCCCGGTAAAAATAGAAGGCATTGCCTTTGTAAAGTAAACAAACACCACAGAGAAAGAAAGCAGAAGTAAACACTGAGTAAAAACTGGGTACAACAGTAAGTGCGGAAAAGTAAGTGGGCTAGAATACAAATCGAAACTGGAAGTAAAATACAACTGAAATGAATTACAACAACTGTAAAGTAAATCTGCTATGGTGAGCCGTCCTCTGGTACTCCCACCTAAAGGGCAGGTACAGATATCCTCCACAGCTCCTCAGGTCCAGCCGTCCGCTCCGAGTACGTCCCGCTCAGTGGTCCACCTCCAGGTACCGTCCTGCTCCGCAAGCCTCAACCATGATCAGTGTTATCCGTCGTCTGCAACCAACACAATGTAGTGCGGGCATAGCCCATGTAGGGGTGAGTATAAGCTATTCAGTAGGGACCCCGAGACCCCGAAAGGTCTCCGAGAATCCACAAAGGATAATCCAAAAAGGAAGATACAATCACAAAGTAACATCCATCATCACTTAGGTATTTTCTCATACATATACCTAAGTCATCAATTCTCATTAGGATCCAACATCCGAGCCCAAGAACAACCCAGTACACACAAGAAACACAACCTAATCCACACATGAAAGCATGATGTAATCCACATAGGATAACAAGTCAATCTTATCAAAGATAAGAATTGCAAGTCAAGATTCACCTCACACAGGTATACTTATTCGTAAGACGATAGAGATGATCAGATATTGCCACTAATTCATCTAAGTCATTAGACCCATACATGATCGATAGGTACTAACCCCCGCAATGACCCACAAAGGATCGATAGGTAACTAACCCCCGCAATGACCCAAAAAGGATCGATATGTAACTAACCCCCGTAATGACCCACAAAGGATCGATAGGAAACTAACCCCCGCAATGACCCACATAGGATGGGACCCACACAGGATATGCCCACACAGGATTGGTAGCACTGATCCATATAGGATTGCTAAGTGTTGTAGTCATCACTGTGGAATCCACGGAGGATTTCTACACAGTCGTCATCGTCGTCACAGTCGCAGCCAGCTCTAGGGTTCCCGCACACAACAAGCTCATTCTGGAGGGTCCGATCCACGAGCCGAAGGGATGATACATCAACTGACACATAGTCCGGAGTTGATGTATCCAAAAGTTCTGTATCATCAACAAGAACTCAACGTGACAGACGGCGCGTCGATCGGATGCTCGGTCTGAGAGTTATTTGCTTTTTCATTCCAGGGGCCCGGTTGGTTTTTAAGTCAAAACCAACCTGACCATAATCCAACTGCGTCCAAACCTCGAGCGGAGTAATCCAAAAGGTCCATCTCACTTATAGGAATCCAACAAAGTCGACGGCACATCAATAGGACGTCCGGAACTCAAGTAATAAGCATTTCCGCTCCGAGGCCCCGGTTGGTTTTGTGTACAAACCAACCCGGCCGAACCCAAATACTTTGAAACCTTGAGTGTAATATAAGAAAACGACCGTCTCGATCCAAGGATCGCATCGCAGCTGACGGTGCGTCGATCGGAGGTCTGCAGCCCAAGTTATGGTAAAAAGACCATGAGAGGTCCGGTATTAGGGGGTTTGGGCCCGGTCAGACCCGACCCGATACCCTCTGGGTCGGCCCAAACCGGGTCGACCCTTCTCGGTTCCAGATCCAGACCGCTTGGGCGTGGCCCGGCTGGCACGGCCCGGCCCGGTGGTCTGGCTTAGGCAGCCGGCCCGGTGCGCTGGCGCCAGCCAGGTGGCTCGGCCGTTCGGCCGAGCGGATGGGGGGGGGGGGCGCTTTCCCCCTGTTTCGTCACTTCGGCCCCCATAATGGGGGGCCGCTCATTCTAGCCATCCGGGGGTCGTAACCCCCGGCTCTTCCCATGTCTGGTCGGCCAACTGTTGTCGCCACGGGACCGGCGATGGCTTCTCCCCCTGCTCCGATGTCGGCAGCCCGGAACCGGTTTCCGGTCCCTGCTCTGCCATGGCCTTAGTCTTCCCAGCGTGGCGTGATGGCGTCACGCCCCTCTGTCGTGGCCCCGCTCCAGCCGCGGTGCCTTCGGGGTTCTCCGGCGCGGCACAACGGCACCGCGATCTTGCTCGATTCAACGGCACGGCACGACGGCGCCGCGTATTCCTTTCCACATGACCCCGCGTGGTGTGATGGTACCGTGCCATCCTCGTTCCGTTCCAGCACAAGGTAGACAAGAGAAAAAGGGGAGGTGGGTCGGCCGTGTTTGTGTGGTCTAGACCCCTCCCGTTATCTGATAACAAGTGGTCCAATTGTACGAGGAATGATGACAGAAGAAAATTCACAAATAGAAATGCATAAAACCCCTACCTCGAGCGTAGTTTGAACGAAGGTTCGTCAAAGAAATAACCGTCGTGGAAGAAGACATCACAGAAGGAGAATCGTCGCATCGCGGAGAAATGATTCGTCGGCGTTGTGTCGTCGATCTCCAAGGATCTTGCGTTCTTCGTGTTCTTCATGTTCTTCATCGAGGAAGAAGAACTTCAAGAGCTTTTCCTCCCAAAGACTCTCACAACAAGATCCAACCAAAATAAAATAAGTACTTCCCTTATTTTATTAACATGACTTGAGATTGAAATTAAAAAGTTGAATTAATCCACTAAATTAATTAACTCAACTTGACTTAATAAATAGAGGGTTATGGATGGTTAGGGAAGATGAAGAGGTGGGGTTCGTGTGGGCCCTACCACTCTCATAACCTCCCATGGGAAGTTGGGTGGTTACCCCAAATTCCACTCAAAGGCTAAACACTTAGAGAAAAATAAAAATTGTAGCTCAAGTTTTTATTTTTAACTTCCATAATTTTAACAACTACTCTCGTGAACACGCAACTCCAGAAAAGGTGTTCCTAAGCAATTACCGGCGCTGCGAATCTATTGGTTCCCTCGGAATTCGATTCTGAGCACCAGTTCAAATGTTAGAAAAACCCGCTCATTCGTTCACTGAACATACCCAAGCTAAACTTCGGATTAAAATTCCGTGCACACCGGGCCTCGGAATCAAGTACCGTCAGAAACCGCGTTCTTGTAAAATCCCAAAGAAAATTAAGAAAAAATTTCCCTTGAATTTTATGGGTCTTTACAATCCCAAAGTGCCACATGGCTCGGGACATGGGAACACCATTGTTTACACTAACACTGGATCTCCATCATTTATGGTGGTCCTCTTCTGGGAACCTATAGATCAAGAATTTCTATCATTGGACCTTCGAAGGGATATTCTCAATACATCTCACAAATCCACTATTACCCAAACCATCATTGGATTCCCATCATCTCCACCATGCCTCCATCATGTCTCCAAAACCCAAAGCTAAATCTATTAACACAATCCATTGTGATAAATAATGAAGACACAATGATCATTCCTCCCAAGTGTCATTGAATTGAAATCCAATAAAAATTTCATTGAAAAAATTTAAAAAATGGAGGGATAAAGATACATAACATAAATCCATTTTCGATCGATGGTTATGATCATTTTTCCTTCATCATTTGAATCTAACAAAAGGATTCGATCATGAAATCAACAAAGATTAAATGTGAAACAAATCTCAAATTACAATATCTAAGCTGAGAAATTATACAATTTATAAACTATTAAAGATCGATCCATGAATCAATCTCGGATGAATTAATTTTAATTCATCATAGTCCATAAATTAGGATTGAACAACCAAAAACACTCTACCTCGGGTTTTATTGATCACTGAAAACAACAATTATGTATCATTATTATTTGGGATATCTAAGAATTTCATCGAGGACGATATGCATCGGGGTACTCTGAACATTGATCATTAATCACATGATCACCCACCAACACACATTCTACCAGAGTCCTTCCTCTCCATCCTCACATTCCATATAGGATTATTCATCTTACCATAATAAATCTTCCAAAAAATCCTATAAAGGGGATCTTTAAGGTTTTTTTAACTAAATGGTAAATTAATAAATAATTTATTTAATTTAATTTAATTCTCCCCTGAAAATACTCCATTGAATCATCTAACATTGATATGAATTATTTTGTGCCTAGGTTAAAACCCATGATCCATATTTTATAGTGGTCTTTGTTTTCCCATATAATACACCATTCAAAGTTTATTCCATTTTTTAAATGTCCTTCTCTGGTGTAATGTGTTTAATTTTTTAAATATATCATCATTGGGGCTCCATGGTCCTCAAAATATCACATCGACTATGTTCCTTACATTTACAATATATTTTGAAATATTTTTAGTTTTAGATAAAAATCTTATTTTTGTTATAAAACCATATTAATATAATTTTAAGAACCAATCCCCTTTTTACTCAAACTATTTTTAAATTACACACATTAATTTATTCTCATAAAATTCATTGAAAACAAAATCCTTACCCTTTCTAAGATCTAAATGGGTTTAAATTCCTTAAATCAAACAAAAATTAAAAATATGGAAAACAAACCTTTTCCACAAACACTTTCATGAAAACAATTTATAAAAAATTTAAAAAATTTAAATACCCTTTATACCCTGTGCGGAACACAAATATAATGCTTCTAAATCATTCAAATATATCACATATAGGTTTAATTTTACAAAATGAAGAACTATAAAACAAACAAAATACTCAATGATATGTTATCCAATTAAAATTTACAAAACAAATACCTCAAGTCAATATGAATCAACTAATTATGTGATTCCATCTAAGGTGAACACCTAATCAAGTAAGGAAATACCCTCTAAAATAGATAAAGAATCAAAATCCTTATTTTTTGCAACCCCGAACCCTAAATACATATTTCTTAATTATTGGTGTTCATGGTAGAGTAAGAATCTAAGGTAAATAGAAAAAGTGATATGGAGGAGAGAAGAATAAGTATAAAAGTTGGGTTACCATAAGAATCCACATGAAACCCAAGGTATATAGGTTCATAATCAAAGGGAAGTGAGAACAAGACTCTATTTTACACACATGGATATTATCCAAGACAAATGGAGGGATAGGTGATGTCAAAACCCTTAAATATAAATAGGCATAGAACCATAATTTCACGTTTAAAAAACATGCATGACTATTGTGGTGGGGCCTCAGTAGTAAACCCCATAATCCTAAATCCAAAAGTCCCAATTTCAAAACATGGGAATTATTTCTGAATTATTATAGTAGTTAGTTTGAAATTTAATATAGTAGTCATTATAGTAGTTTTTATAGTAGTAACTGTACAAATTACTATGGCAATTACTATAGCATCGGACTATTCGCCCAATTTGGGCCTATGAGCCAAGAAAATTGGTTTTCGGTATGCAGGACCTTGGGACCACCATATGACTTCAATACCTTTGTCCTACAAGAATAATCATCTTTTAGAAAATTGGATATTATTTCAATTTCCCCCGGTTCATGACCAAATCTAGTCAAACTACATAGGGGCAGACCCCAAATGAAGAGTCAGAGTAAGTAGCATCCCCCGAAGCAAAGCTAATCTGATTGTGAATGAAAGAGAGGGTATAGAAACTTCAATATTAGTACCAAGTAGTGTAAATAACTACAATTGTAAATGTTATCTAATCATCCATGTGATATGGATAGCTAGGCTCTATTAATGAGGTAGATGTTGGGGATGTTTAATTCTAGTGTAGTCGGGTCTTTGAGAATTTATGTCATATAATGGGTTTTGTGCCTCTAGGCCTACGACATATGTAAGATTTTCATCTAAGTATAGTTAAAAATGGTATTAAAAAATAAATAAAATTATAAGGCCCTCAGGAAATTCAAGAAATTTTAATAGGCATGCCACATAGTTATTCCTCGTAGTTAGAAAAATAGTCAAGTAACTATGTGGTTTCCATTAGATCCTATAAGTCCACCTATATTGTCTGGACCCATGGTTTTGGTTAATTATTTATCAACTGTGAAAGTTACCCCTGAACTTCAAGATAATCTACACAATTACCTAGAGACTATTCATAGTCAGGTGAACTATTCACTAACCTTGAAAAACTCCATCAGAGTCCACCTACATTTCCTTTCATGGTTTCCTCTAAAACATGAATAGTCTTCTAAAACTATGCGATAATAATAAAATTCCCTGAAAAATCTATAAAATATAAATTCAAAATCCAAAACTCAATAAAAAATTAAAATTCCAGAAAAATAACATAAAATGTACTAAAATAATGACATTGAGGTATCATGGTAATGATTTGATAAAACTTCAGTGCGTATGGCCAAGTGTTTATGGTAGATGTCAGTGTAGTGGAGTATCAACTTATGATTTTTTTCATGTATCTGGGTACAATAATGTTAAATCAGTATCAGATACATCAATTGGTAAATTTATTATACATGTTATGTAATAAATAATATGTTTTCAAGGATAATCTATTTAGCATGATAGGGTCAGTGGATATCATGATGATATCTAATTTGTAATTAAGAATGGATAGTGAAATCAGTTCCATGTACATGAACTAGAGTATGGAATATGTTCATGGATAATTTCCAAGGATGATAAGTCATTTGGTGGTGAGTTTCTAAAGACCCATATCATTATAGAACAGTGTAATTGGAAGATGTTTGAGCTTTTGTAAATTTATAATAGGGGTGTTTTGATATTTTTTGTTCATATAAGATTTTTGAGGCTTGTGATATCCTAATGGAGTATTTTTATAGATACTTTGAGGTGTATAAAAAAATTCAATGTTTTAGTGAATGATAGGCCACGTGGAAAACTGCATCAAAATGTTGCAATAACCACTGGGTACCTTGTGAGGGTGGCATGCTAGCAGTGAGATCTGGGTGTCCACCTAGTGGTTGGTGGACTCCCACTAGGAGGTTGATGTCTAGATATGGTACATAGTGGTGGACAATGGGTACCTCATGGGAATTGAATTTTTTTTAAAATTTTATTTTCCTTAAAATTTACAAAAAAACATAAATACCCCCCACCCCCCACATCTTCTTCAAAAATCCACTATGAATCCAATACTCTCCCATTTTGAACTCCACCAATTCTATTTTGATGTATCTTAGAGATATATATCTACCTATATGGATTTGTGTCCTGTATATTTTGATCCAATAAGAAAGTATATGTTTGTACCTTTTCTAATTCTCATTGTTTAATCTATTTCACAAGGGTTTTAGTGAAAATACCTAAAGAATATTTTTCACATTTCTCAATTTTAGAAGAATAAAGGTGAATCACTTTCCTTAAATAGATGTGGTAAATATAAATACATCAAGGTATGTGTTTCATCATATATTAATATATATATCATGTTATTTTTGTGTGAAAATGTGTTTTTACAAGATATTTATAGTGGAATTGGGATCACATGTTTTCCAATTTTCAAGTTTGATTAGGTGAGGTATCTTATGACTAGAATTAGAATTCTACACTATGTTAGTGATATTATGATCATATAATAACAATGTCTAAAAGAGGTGTGGGAAATGATTATGAGAAAAAACCCAAAATAGGTCTTAAAACCTGAGAAAAAAACTCATGGGGCCTTGGATAAGTTCTTTGGGTTTTTTAATATGGATCTAGTGTGGGTAGACATTATAAAGTTGGATTAGTGATAGTTATACATCAGGATTAGGTTGAATATTTCCAATTTCAAAATGATGTGAGGACTTTTTTATGCAATGATATATAAGTTTTGTCTAATACTTCTATTTTTATCATAAGTATTTTTATTTAGCGCAGCAATAATATTAAGTTAATTATTGTTTCTACATAGTTGTTCATCAGGATGTATTAAAGGAAAGGTTCCTCATTGGTCCTTTAGTCCTCTCTTATAAAATGAGTTATGTTCCATTCTATTTTTTGCCTTAATAGAATAAAATTTTATGACTTGTAGTGTATGTTTAGAGATATAAATTTGAATAAGGGTATGAAATTGTGTGTTAATGGTTTCACCTAAAGTCCATGTGTATAGTGGGGTGTTTGGTGAATCCTTTTGGAATTGTAACCACCCTAAAAGTGGTCAAGATGATTTTTTTGGAAATGGGGAATGTATGAGGTGGAACATTTTGTATTTAAGTGGGTGGTTTCTCTTATGTATGAGTGGAAATATATTCGATAAAAGTTAACTGAACTTGTGAGTCATTGTGAGGTTTAAAAAGATTATCCTTCACTAATTAGTGAGTGATGGGTTGTGGTGTTGGTTAAGAGGATACATAGTGGATGGACAGAGCTGAAGTTATGAGTCATGAATTGGGTTGCACTGGATGTGTTTCATTTTAGTGAAGTTATATATATTCAGGTGTTTATGACTTGTGTGTTATATATTATCATAACATTGATGTGATATAGTGTGTGTATGAAGTGGACCTAAGGGAAGATCAGGGTTCCTACCATGTATTTCTTCAGTAAAAGTTGTACAACATTCCCATTATTATAGGTACACATCTCATTATTATGGACATGAAGCTTTCTCATTATTATGGATAAACTTCCCATTATTATAAACATAAGATATTCCTAATGGATTTAATTTCTTAGTAATTTCACATGAATAAAATACACTACTCTTTATGATGAATGTGTGGCATGTTATTATAGATATATGTTATTATTATTATGGATGAACATCCCATTATAATTGAAAAACAATTACTCTAGTTATTATAGATGTATGTACTATTATTATAGACACAATTTATAACCATTATTATTTATCAAAATCCCATTATTAGAGAAATTATATAATGATGATGTGTATCATGTTTCATATCATATCCTTAATTGGGAAGAATCTCATAACATAATAATTTTATGGTTAAACATTTCTACAGTTAGACTAGGTAGAGTATAATACACCATTGGGGTCTTTCCTTTTATAAAACAAGTACATTTCAAAATTACAAGATAGTGTATGTGGGGTTGGGAGTCATGATGGCTAGGTTGACACATGATGAACCAAATTAATTTCATACATGATAACTCTGAAATAATTATTCATTTTTCACATGTATACACCTGGTATGTCATGGAATATATTGATGGACCATTGGTGTTTCCACACTATGTTTTATACTCACTCCCTATATATACATATCAATGAATGTGTAATACTTTTTCTGATATGAAAGATGGGATATAGGATAAATATATGTTCAAGTATGAGGAGTTGATGGGATTCGAAGATAGAACCAAGTAGAGACATGATATTAGTATTGATAGACCCATTATATTATAATTATTATGTTTTTATATTATTTATGATCAGCCAAGTTGGTGGTCCCTTTTGATGTATGACATGTGTGACCTATATAGTTCATTTCATGTATCATGGTTGTATATTTATATTAATTATGATCACATTTTAGGTTTAATTCTATATATGTACCCAGATATTATATTATTTATGATATTTTATATTTTATATTTTATGTTTTATGTTTTGAAACCAATATTATTATATATATAACATTTTTTTAACTCATGTTTCTATTCATTATCCCTAGAATATATGGATTGGTTCTTGAGGTAAGATATCATTCACCAACTCAATTTCAGTGAGGGTGTGTCAAACTTATGGCCATTAAATTTTGAACACCTACTAGACTCCTCTTAATATAACTCAAAAACTATTCTGTGATACACTTTTTTAATGAACCAACATGATTACCTTAATCCAAGGACCCAAACTTGATCACCATATAACATCAATCATGCTCCTCATTATCTATAAACTATTAAATAGTGATGTGGGTTAAAATAAAACCATTTGGAGAATGATTTATAGTAAAATATGAAATCCTAGAAATTTATAATATGAAGAAAATGTAAAAAATTGTTTAAAATATTTTTATAAAAAATACACACCATGTAATATAAGAATGATTTAAACATATCTCATAATGGTCAAATAAATAAAATAAAAATAAAGTCTCTCCAAACTCCATATGGAGTTGACCATGACTACTCAACATATATTCATCATAGGAATTGTAGTTCCCCACTCACAAAGAATAATGTCTTCCTTCTCCCACCATAATGACCAAAAGCATTTAGATATCCACCATGGTGTATATATATTGGTGGGTATAAAATCAATATAATTTACCTAAAAACTCTAATAAAATATCATACATGTATAATAAAAATATATATTTCTAATACATTTTTTATGAAACATTTATAAATATATACTATGTTAATATTATATTAATAAATACTTTCCTTGTCCAAATAGATGGTGAGGTAATAATTATTTTTAAAATAAAAATATTTTCCCATTTTAACAACAAATAGTGATAACACACCACAAAATAATTATTATTTTTAGGAACCTAATTTCCTTAAACATAAATCCACCATATGAAATATTGTGAGTTATCAATTAGATAATTAAATATCTATAAAAATATATTTATAAAAGAATATTAATTTTTAATATCAAGACCCTGGAAATATGACTCCGATGACCAAACTAGAAGTATTTCATGACACGATACTCTATAATTTTTACATAACATAACCCCAAGGAAGAAATGTTAGGTCTTTTATACCACAAAAATTAAGAGGATTTACATAACATGACCATTATGAAGTAACAATAGGTTTTACATATCTTGAACCTCATAATAAAACAATATGTTTCCCGTAAAAATATCCTTGAAAGTCCTTTGTTTAAATTAATTACATAAATATAATATACCATTGTAAATCGTTTATTAAGTGAATTTTAAAAAATAGATTCAATATTTTTATCAAAATATAATATTTTTATAAATATTATGATATATATTAATAATTATATTTTTTTTAAGAATCATGCTTTTGTCAGATTATGATTCAGAACCCACATATAATGATTTATGATAAAACATACATAAATCATAATTATTTTAAATATAATTCAGAATTTCATATAAATACAATCCTAGGATAATAATGGATTTAATCCACCTTCCTAGATGTGTTCCTTATAATTTGAATAGTTATCAATCTAATGATCTTAAGAGGATGATTCAACATGCCCTATAATAAAGAGACAACAAAAAACATGTTCTTGAACCAAATGTACTAATGATAATTTTATAAATGTTTTTCATGGACACCATGAACATTTTAGATGAACCATTTCATTTTTCCATTTCCCCTATGTTACTCATTGTATTAGATTACATAGTAAATATTATGTAACATAGAACTTATACAACTTGACATGGCCTCCATTTATCATAATATTAATTTGGTATAGAGAAATAAAATTCAAAGAAATGAAGTATAGTATGTTGTTGTTCCCCCATAATTTTTTGGAATGGGTTATTCCAAATATTAGAAAACAAAATATTTTTCCCCATAGATGGTAGCATTAAAAATAATGGTTTTTAGACATTGAAACATAAAAAAAAACTTTTAATAAATCATATCAAATTTATTAAATAATTTATTATCTATAAATTGTAATTTTGACTAGTTTATCTAATATCCAGTCACCAATCGTTAAAATTTCTACTTCCATTGAAAACTAGAGAGTGCTTATAGATAATAATTGACATAATGTGTGTCAAAATATAGTATACCGGTCCCCAAATATATTCATCCACCTACATCTGTTATTAATCATCCATGTGAAACCCCCTCACTAATAGATTCAATATTCTATTCCATAATATAAATACATTACCTTCCTATCTCTATCATCACAACTTAGTGGTGGAACATTTAATTCTATGATATGAATATAATTAAACTATAATAACCATAATGAATTTTAGGTTAATATTCTCAAATTAAAAATCCTAAAATTTCATATTTGATCACTATAGTCTTCTATTTTAACCTTTCCAAGTCAAAGTTCCTCTAATATAGTCCCTATATTTAACTTAATAAAATAAGATTCCAATAATCGCATATCGATAATAAATACCATATAATAAATAAATAAATTATAATGATAGTTATATACTTCCCATAGAAATAACATTTTTTTAATGAAATAATGTTATCCTCTATGTTAATAAAATAACTATTAAATATAGATGTTATATTAGAGTTAGTTAATTTAAGGTTTAGATAGTTTTGATGGTTGAGAACTTTTTTACCACAAGTGGGACATTGGTTTTTTTGGGTATATTTCCTTGAACATGGTATATAATAAAAGGAGTATTTTAACAAACCATAAATGATTTTACTAAAAAAGTTCACCTAGTGCAACTAGTGTAGTTCTTATCTACCCTAAGTGACCCATGGGATGACTGTGATACTCTATTTTAAGGGTATGGATGTTTAGTTTAAAATGGTGAATAACATATTTTTGAATGGATTGATTGAGAACCGATTACATTAAGAGAAATACTAAAATCAAAATAATATTAATTTATGAAATATATTCAACCAAATTGATCAAGGTTTATCTATTTTAGTTAGTCTTAATTAATTAAGGAAATAATAATTTTCTGATAAATAGTATTATAATTTTCCATTATGTAAATAAACTATATGATAAGAAAGATTGGTTATACCATTCATACTAAAAACTATATAAACAAGGATAGAAATATTAAATAAATTATAAATAAAAAATTCAAACATTATTAAAAAATGGTTATAATATAAGGCCTAAAAATAAGGTCAATGGATAAAAAATTAGCTATCAAAAAAAATAAAACCATAACCTAGTATTTCTTATAAAATCCTAAAATAAAAATGTTAATTTTAAAATATCTACACTAAACCAAACATGGGTTCATACTTAGTAATGTTTCATGAATTTTTTTGTTTTAGGGTCACAATCATAGAATATCACCTACACCTAAAAAGATGTTGAATAAATATGTGCTTTGACTAAAATTTATTTATTGATATTTATATTCATCAATAAGATATTATTAACATGTTTTTCAAAACATTAATTTAATTTATCTATAATTTCATGTAAATATAAATACAAACCATATAATGAAAAACAATCATGAGGACATGATGGTTTTACTTCGTTCACCCTCATTGTGATACTTCCAAGAATTATATAACCATTAGTGTTTTAATTTAAAAAAAATCAATAACTCTTTACTTTGAATATAAATCTTAAGGATCACTACATTTACAATGGTTATGAGAATTATCACTAATACCCAAGGTCATGTACCTATTCCTCTAAATCTACTCACTCCTTTAAGGTGGGTATTAAAAAGATCATATACCTAAATATATTATCTAGATCTGTGTCAAAAAATTAATAAAACATGTAATAAAAACACTAGATATAGTAGATCAATGAAATCCATCTTTTTTCTTTTTTCTTCATGAGTATTATTCAAATAACTCTAATTAATGATCTACATAATTAACATATGGGAAAAAATCATTAATAATACAAATATGATCAAATCCATGTGGTTAATCTCAACCCAATTTCTATCATGAATATTTCATACCAAATTCCCATTTTATCAATTAGAAAAATAAATAGAATATTTCAATGTTAAGATAACTAATATTAAATGCATTCTACTGAGAATTCAGATTGATAAGATAAATACCACAAAGTTATATTTTTTCCACTTATGATACTATATTGGTTATATTAATTATCTTCTAATCTTCCTTTCCTTGTTCTATACCTAATATATCAAGAATATACCCATATCAGTTACTTCTATCTCTTGTTAGATATATAAATATACTTATAGTATCTTCTTCAAATGAGTCCGTGTATTTTTATTATTTGAATATTTTCATATTATATAAAAGTAAAATCTATATAAAAATAATAGTATAGCCTCTCCATTTGAAATTCTCTCATATAAGTCATATATTTAAACTTCATATTGTGAAAAAAAATACTCTCATTAAAACTTCATTAAATCTAACTTAAATATTTGTTTCTATATCCTATAATTTTATCCATTAAATCAGATATAAATTTATTCAACATATAATCAAATAAATTAATATTATTTAACATAAACCACACAAATGTAGATTTTATACAAAATTACATAGCTTTAAAACTCACATACATAAGATTTGGAAAACTCATTTTTCATTTACTTGTTATCAAATATATATCACTAATACACATAAATATTGGTAAAAATATGAGTATTACATAAATATCTTTTCCCCTATATAATTTATATTATATAGAAAATTTCTATTCATTATATTCCTTACATATAAACTCTTATTCATATTAAACCCTTATATAGAAACTGAAAGTGTTTTACTTCACACTTGCACACAAGCTAAATAATTTATACACAACCTTTAGAAAAATAATTTTTACAATTATACAAGAAACAAAATTTCTATTTCACAATTATATAGAAAATTAAAACATTATAAAAATTCTTCAATAAAATTTATATACTTTACCCACAATATCCAATGTTCAAACAAGTAATAATTAATACATATATTTGTTATACAGTAGTACAACAACATCATACTTCTTGAAAAACATTTTTATAAAACCAGCTTAAAAATATTTCATAAATTTTTCTGTTAATGAATTTTATACTCATAATACTTTTCCCAATTATTCAGGAGACATGATTTGGTAAAAAAAAATTTCATCCAATGTAGATTATGTTTCTCCATAGATATTTTTTTCATTAAATGTATTGAATCCCTAGTCACTTCTCTATTATTGAAAAAAATATCATTATATGTTAATAATAAACTCAAAAAAAAATATATGGTTACAACATTATACCTCATAGGATTTTACAGTTTATACATCTATAAATAAATCTCTATAAATCCAATCCTTCTATATTTCAGTTCACATTTAAATATTTTCAAATATGAATTTTATTTCATCGTTATCAAATTCTACCATCTACTAATAGAATTGATTTTTCACTCAATATTTCCTCCCCATTCCATAATAAAATTACAATGGATATTTTCACTAATTATAAACCTTTATTATTGATAAAACTCATTTCATGTTGTCAATATGAAAAATGTTAAATAAAAACTATAGTCATCCACTTCAATCCTACTAGAGTCATTCTTAATGTTTTAATAAAGTGTGAACATTTTGAAATCAATGATTCTATTCCCATATCTATTTCAATAGTCAACCTTATTTATCCTTATAAAAACAAATCCAAAAATAAATTATATGTTTTTTATTATTATATCTATGACATTGATTTTAAATTCTACATGATTAAGCCTTTTCAAATTTCAATCATCCTTAGGATAGAATCCCCCTTAATCCCAAAACATTCACAAAAACTATAAATTTTAAATAGGATATTGGAATCAGAACTCAGTATCTAATAAGTATCCTATAAAAATACTTGATTCCACTTGTTTATTACTCTCTAAAATGGTAGAAAATACTATTTCTCGTGAAAAAAATATTATTTTCAATGATGTTTCATTTTTTTCATTTATTACTCAATAATTTCAGCATTCAATTACAAAAAATTTGAGATTTTAAATTTATTTAAACTCCAATAACTATTTTGATAGATTTTATATCCCTTAATGTGATGATACATGTAACACCCCAACCAATTTTTTTTATGTGATTGTTTTTAGTTTTTATTTTATTTTTTTCCATGTTTTGTAATTTATGGGGGTTTTGGGGGGCCCAGGAGTGTGGTTGGGAAGCTTCAGAGGATTCTAAATATCCTAGAGGTCCACTATAGACTCTCCAATATTTTAGTGACCATGGTTTAACCATTTCGGTTAGATAATGTGGAGACCCATTCCATATATTTCATCATGGCATCTTAGGGGTTTTCATATTGGAAATATTAAGTTGGGAACCTCTTCATTGATCTCACCTGGTTCCTGTTTTAGCCAAGCTCGATGAAAGTGCACTATGTTGTGGCACATGTGGCCAATACCAAGGTGGTGCCTTATTTTTAAATAAATTATATTCCAAAACAACCCCTCTGCCATTTTACGTAATTCATTCCCCCTCTACACACCTTCTATCATTCGTTTAACACAAATACCAAGGAGATATTACCTCACATATTCTAACCCTCCTCCATCCTCATCCCATTATGGATTCATGGTAAATAATTTGGTTTAGGTCATCTCATCTCATTCCTCTTTATTAAAAATCTTTATCTTTCCTTTTCTATTATCCACCTTCATTTATTAACGTTTTTATTGAACCACAGGGTGTAGGGTTGATTGATTTATTATATTTTTTCATCTATCTCGATTCGTAAATCTCTTTTTTAGGATCCTATAATATTATTCTCAAATTTTTAGACCTTATGATTTTGGTTCCTAATAGGTTATCCCGATGATAAACTCTTTAATTTTAGAATTGACAATTTCATAGATTTAAATTAATTTTCCTGATTCCTAATTAAATTAATATAAATTATTATGGAGTTTCCAATGGTAAAATCATATTTAAACTTGATTTAATAGTGAAGGAAGGATATTTCTATATAATATAATGGTTTAAATTTTAATTTCCTAGAACATGCACACATTTTATTTCTATAATTTACTAAATGTATCTTAAAATATATATTTCATAAATTAATTAAGTAATACCTTAGTGTTGATGAGGGTCTTTACATGCATCTTCTGTTTATTTTTCCTTGGTGAAACCATTTAATATTTTTTTTTGTGTACATATGGATATACACAAATATATATATGTTCATGCATACCTATATAGGTGTGTGTGTGTGTGTGTGTATATATATAATATCATTGGATACCTCTTCATTAAAATTTGTTCTTAACCTGTCTTTGGTTTTTAAAATTTTTTTGAAATGAATTTACAAATGAAATTTACTAAAGTATATTATATGTCCTTGTTGTCACTTTTGATAAATGGTTTTATTAAGATATAAAATTCACTATAATGAAATTCCTAGTGCTTATTCTATGAGTTAAAATATAAATTAAAATGTTTTTTTATTTTTGTATGTTACCAAATAATGGGATTTTCATTGGCAGTTTAGGTATATGGGATGATATCGTGTGATTTAGATGATTCTCTATGTGATTGTGATTTGATGTTGTTACCACAACTCTTTTTTTAATGTTGGGGATATAATATGAGAACCTAGTGTATTTAAGTGTGATGACTTGGAAAATAATGTTATAAAAATTTCCACCCTCTCTAACCTTTAGATAATGCTATAATACTAACTAAACATCATGTGATATGGATATGGTTACTGTTGAGAATTTTCCTTGTCCTCTCCAGAATCTCATCCATGGGAACCATTATGTATGGTTTAATCTTTGAGTGTATAAGGATATTAGGATGTGGCCCTAAAATTAGTTTTAATAGGGTTTTCCCAAGGTGATTACTCTTATATGATTCTATTTTTTAGTGGTTTATCGTTTTTTGTATTTCTCTGCATGGTATTTCAATTCTACTCAATTTTTATTTATAATTATTCTTGTAACTTCCCCCTTTAATTTAATTGTTTCCAAAATTATTTTACAAGGGTTGTTTCATAAAATGATTTGGAAAGTGGTTTTCAAATTTTGTTTTTCATCAAAATTGAAATTGGTTGATAAAATTTTTTCTTAGTGAATATTTGAATTGAAAATAAATAAATTAAAAATTAAATTTATAATGGTTGATGATGTGATATTGGGTTTTCCAATAAAATAAGTCATACTTTCTGATTATATTTTTCAAACATGCATGAAGATATATCTTTAATTAAATAGTGGGAATATGGAAAGGTGGGGGTGGCCTACTTAGAATCATTTTTCTCATGCCTACTTATATTTCAATTTCAGGTTCATGTAGCTAATGATATATCTTAGCGAATTTTTTTGGGATCAGAGGTTTACTCATTGAGTCACATGGAGGTTAGTTGGTTGTTTTTCATCTTTATTTACCACATCATCCAAATCATAATTTTCATACTTTTATTTATTGTTTCTAGTTGATGAGTTATATCTATGGAGGTTACAGTATAACAAGGGTTTGTTTTTTGGTTGTAATGGGATGGTAATCAGAGTTTACTTTGGTTTCTTTATTTATATTACTTTACTAATTTTATATTATATTGTTGTTTTATGTACCATAGACCTCTGGAATATGAAGTGTTCATTCATGTGTTTTGGATGTATCTTAACTCTAATTTTATGGGATAAATAATTCCCACATGCACTTAATTGATTCTTTTGGTTCTTTTCATCAACCTAAGGTGATAGGGAATGAACCTCAGGTATGTCACATTCTGATTTGAGAAATAAATTTATGAAATAATTGGGTTGGTTCATGAAGAAATTTTATCATAACCTAGGTTCTTTAGAGGTCCAAGGTTTTATAGACACCCTATGTAATTTGTGATGTTAGGTAGATTATATTAAGACCATCAGGGATCAAGAGGTAGTTCATGGTTCAGTGCCTAATCACCACCACTCATTAAAAAACCTGAGTGTCCATGGGATATTGGGATTTTTATTTTGATTTTTATTTTTTATATTTATATTGTTCTTTATTTATTAACATATTTATGTGTTTTCGGGAAAGAAAAAATATGGCTCATTGGCTGGCGGCCTCAGGCCCCTTTGATGTCAACCATCTCTGGATGGACAATTTCCCTTCATGGCTTTTCATTTTTACTTCGGCTGGTCTTCTTTATTAATGTTATCTATCCTTATTTTCAAAAAAAATGTGTTTTAGGGGATGAAATTTTTAGTGAAATAGTGGCACATGGTGAGCTCTTGTATCATGGAAATCCATGTGGAGCCTGAGTTCCTAGTTCAATAAGACTTCAAGTAGAGGATTCATGATTATTACATAGCATGCTAATATATGTGTAAAATTTAGGTACAACCTCTAGTCCATCATGAAATCTTTTTTTCATTATGTGATGTTATTAATTTGGTTTTTAATATTTATTAGTAAAAATAAGGTGGTTTAAAATAGGAAAATGGTTTGCCTTAGGAATTTTAAAAGGGGATCTAAAATTATGAATGTGGATTTAATATGGAGTTTATAGATTTAAAATAATAATTTAGAGAGAATTTATAATGTATATATATGTGTGTGTGTGTGTGGTTTTAGAACTTGATTAAGGTGTTTTCGGATGATATATTTGATTAAAATGGAAATTTTTAAATTTGTGAGCGTGTTCCCTAAAATAGATTAAAATGGGGTTGAAGTTAAGGTTGGGTGAATGATTTTTATTAAAATACCTTGTTTAATTTTTAAGTGGTTTTCAAGTAATGTTTTAGGCTTTTAAAAAGTTAATAGGAATTTTTAAATGATTTTGAATTATGGAAGTGAGTTTTGAATTTATTTCTTGGATTTTGTAACCAGTAATTACTTTATGAATAGACTTTTTTGGCCTTTTTTTAAAGTTCCTAATTTTATGTGAATTAAAATTATTTTGAAACTATTAAATATAATTTATAAATAAATTAAATCTGAATTCTTGTTTAAAAAATCATAAATATTTTAAATAAGTAATATGTATAGTTTAAAATTGGTTTTAAAGTAATTTTTTATGATTTCAAATATAATGTTTTTATTTTTAAGGGGTTTTTTCTTCAAACTTTTTTTTGGGGTCTTGGGTTATTCTATTATTTAAAGTATGACTCAAAAAAACTTGATCATTTTTTATATGAGATCATATCTTGTGAGTTTTCATTTTAGTGAGTGTTAGTGTATTTCTAGTTGCGTTTTCTTCCTTTGGTATCTTCCAAGTTACTTTGAGGATGTGATTCTTTGAGGTATCACTTGTTCATTGTCATGTGGATATTTATTCTGAGGGTTTTCTATTGTTATGTTTTAAGTGAGGTTTATTTCAGGTTTTTTGATCATGGGAAAACCTTGGTTCAGTTCCTTTAATTACTGGGATGTATTTTCAATCATTCAAGGTTTAATAATGACTGGGGTAGATTTTATTTTATAGGGTTACAAAGAGTGGTGTCCTGGGTATGCAATCTTAGGATAACCTTGTTCTTTGACCCAAGTTTAGAGACCATATGGTTTTGTATGGAATACTCATGGATAATGTCTCCTCCCATTTTTCCTCAGTTATAAGGATATTTGTGAGTGGTTTAATACTTATTGCCTTTGTAATTTCCTTGGTAATGCTTCTAAGGTTGTTTCTTTCAAAAATGTCTGATTTTGAGTGTTAATTTAGAGAGTAAAATGTATTTTCAAGAGAATTCAAAAATTACTCGGGTTAGAGGTTTTTTCTTGGGTATATTTAGTTGATGGTTCATGTTTTGTTTTGATCATTCTTGTAGAGGAAATATGTGTTTTTTAACCTTCATGCTAGTTTCATAAATGGTGGGGAGACCCATTGTTGGTTTCTAGTACTTGATATTTTTTTGGAATTGGTCAGGTTTGAGTTATTCCTTCCAGATATTAAGATGTTTGGGTTTTTTGGGATATTTCTAATGCATTGTTTTATTTCATCTTGAAGTGTAATAGATGTCATATCATGGTTTGTATTCCCTTTGAGTCTAGTGATTTTTTAGGGAATAAACTATTATAGTGGGGAGTATTGTCAAACCCTAACCTCATTTTCCCATGTAATTGTGATTTTTTATCATTTTTTATTTTTATTTTCTATGTTTCGTGTTTTTATGGTTTTTGGTAGTGGATAAATAGTGGGTGCATGTTTCTTGGGAGGGTCCTAGAGGTATTATAGTATTATCAAGACCACCCTTACACTTTTTTGTACTTGATTTTATTGTTTTCTCCAAAAAAATGAGATTCACCACACCTTCTAGATCTCTATTATGTAATTATGTCGCCCCATATAAAATTATTAGTTGGTAACCTCTCCATAGCTCTCACTTGGTTCCCATTCCGATTATGGTTAGTGGAATGGCACTACACCATGGATCATGAAAACCAGACCATGGTGGAAACCAATATTTTAAAAAAAAATTCCTAAAGTATCTATCTCATCATTTCCCTAAATCGATCCCCCTCTACCCACTTCCTCTCCTTCATTAAAATAATAGCCTTTGGAGGGAATCCCTCGCAAGATCCTTCCCTTTTCTAACCTTCTTCTTTTGAGGCTTTATGGTGAATCATCTAGGTAAGAAAATATCCTCCCCTTTCCCATTTTTCATCTTCTTTCTCTTTCATTTACTATTGTTCCCCATAGTTTTGTACCATTTTATTCAAAAAATAGAGTGTGTAGTTGATTAATTT
Organism: Viscum album; assembly: GCA_963277665.1. NCBI lineage: Eukaryota > Viridiplantae > Streptophyta > Magnoliopsida > Santalales > Viscaceae > Viscum > Viscum album. The sequence goes on from OY728126.1 coordinate 1,317,261,635, forward strand.
TTTTCTTTTTAGTATGACTAGGGTGTATGATCTCTTTTTTGGGTTCCTCTCATCCCATTCGCAATGTTCAAAACCTTATTCCTTCTATTCTAGGTATTTTTTCTTAATGATACACTCATTAATCTAATAATAATAAATATATAGTCCTTTAAATTTATTTTCTTGATTCCTAATGATAAAATTAAGAATTTTACTAGACTTTTCAAGGGCAAAATCATATTTCAAATTGATTTTCATAGGAAATGAAGGATATTTTTATTTTATATAATGGCTTCGATCTAGATTTCCATAACCATAAACACCTTTAGTTTAAAATATTACCTAAATGGATCTTAAGAAGTTATTTAATAAATTAATTATAGAATGCCTTGATGTTCATTAGTGGATTTATATGTGTCTTTTTTTAATTTTCTATAGTATAGCCCGTAAATATTCATGTGTGTGTATGAATATTAAATTATATATGTATATTTGTGAACATATATGTTGGTGTATGTATATATATATAATTAATGGTATTCCTCTTATTAATACTTAGGTTATTAATTTATCTTTTGTTATTTCAAAGTGGCTTTCAAATTGATTTCGAATGTGATTTTCTACAGTAAATTATAAGGCTCGATTGGCACTTTTGATAAATCATTTTCTTATGTTATATGATAGAATACAATGGAAGAACAAGTGATTTTGAAGTGTGTTATACTGAAAATAAAAATAATTTTATAAATTTTAATATTCATTGAAAAGGGGTTTCACATTAGTAGTGTAGCTATGCAGGATGATATTGTGTTTTTCCTTGATTTGTTATGTTATTGTGATTTTATGTTGTAAAACCACCTCCAATTTTTATTTTATCATAGGGGTAAAAAATGGTAACCCCTAGTACATAGTTGGGATGACTAGGTAATGTACATAGGGAAAAGGTTCACCCTCCCTTGCCTTTGTAAAATACTATAACACTAACTAAACATCATGTAATATGGATATAGTAATCATTGTAACTTTGTATTAAACCTACCTAACAGATCATAAACAAGAATTGTAATGTACGGTTATATCACTAAGAGTATTATGATCATACGATGAGTCACATACCTTAGTTTACCTATGATTTTCCCATGGTTCTTACACTTATATGATTCTAATTTTCTGGTGGTTTATTAGTTACTTACATCCACTACTTGTTTTCTATTCATGAAAATTATTATCTATTATTATTATAATATCTTGATCCTTTTATTTATATTGTTACCAGAAAAATAAAAATTAACTTTTCTAAAAATAATTTAGAAATTGGTTTTCAAATGGGTCTTTTAAATAATACTAGCATAAGATGTTAAAAACTTTATGTGGTCATTTTCATTTAGAAGAAAAGGAAAAATGAAATATATAAAGTTTGATAATGTGATACAGGTTTTTCCTACAGAATGAAAAACATATTTTATAATTATATTTTTAAAATTATCATCAAAAATATATTTAAATAAATTTTTGTCATGTTGTAAGGTGGGTGTTGGCCTACTGGGCATTTTCAATCTCATAAAAAATTATAATTCAATTTTAGGTTTTAGAAGCTTATAATTGCACTTAAACCGTTGATATTTGTTTGGGATTGGATGGTGAATCATGGAGTCATGTGGAGGTGAGTTTGTTTTTATTTTTCTATATTTATTTATTTAATAATCAAAATAGTACTTCCCCTACTTTTTTATGGTTATTGTGGATACATTATATCTTTGGAGGTTTCATTTGGAAACGATGTTTTTTATGGGTGGAGGTGGAGGTTGAGCATAGAGATTACTTATTTTACACTATTTAGATTTCATTAGTAATTTTATATTGTATTTATTTTCTCTTATGTCACATGGGCCTCCTATATACAGATTTTTCATGCCTTTCTCCATTGTTTCTTAAGAATTATTTTATATGTGAAATAATTGACACATGACATGACTTGATACATTTGGTTCTTATATCCTACTCAGGGAAATAAGGAACATGCCACGATTATGTATCGGGAGAGTTTGGGTGTTTTATGGATAAATGGGTTGGGTTGGTTCATGATAGTACATGATCTCTAAATTCTAAATTAATCATTTTTTCTATGTCTTATAGACTTAACACTTACCTCTTAGATAAATATTTCATAACTTTTATCATCATGTTCTTTCAACATATCTATCTTATAATTACCAAAATATTGAAAACTGTATTTTCTTTCCTTTTGACATATTCCCCCTTTCTTTAACAATCTTACATAGAAATTAACTAGAACCATTATAACCATTTTAAAAAGAAATCCAAAGAGTGGTTCTATAGTTTTCCACCAAATAATAATATTACAATGAAAATATATCTTTACCATATTCTATAAGATCATATGAGTCAAATAATTATCCTCGAAATAAGTAAAAAATGACTTAGAATAATATCAACTTTTTAATAATAAATTATGATAAAAAACTATATCCTTTATGTTGTAATTTCATCCAAATAGATTTTGATATTCATTAATAATTTTCTTATATTTAATTATTTTAAATCCTCATTAATCTAGAAATAAATTAGAAAAAAAATTAGAAACATGAATACCCAAATATAAATAGTGGTGACTTCCTATCATCATTAAATTAATGAATGTTCTTGGCATTCATGATCCAAATATTTTCTTCTAACTCCAAAATTTTATTTCCATTCCATCATCACAGTGCTACTGATTTCATTTATACCACATATAAAAAGATATTTTTTGATTTTAGTGCATACTTTATTCATCTCCTTTTTTTATACTTTCTATTTAATGTGATATTGACCCCATATATAAAAAATTACTTCTTATTTAAACTTTGGAAGCTTCTACCATTAATACGTGTCTCTCCACATTTTTCCTTCCTCATATTGGGATTAGATGAATGTTTTTATACACATTACTTAGTATCAATGATTAAAGTTTGATCTCTATTAATATTTAATATATATTTAATCATTATCTACAATAATTTTTGTATATAATCAATCCTTGGTTCCTGATGAATGATTTTACTCTACCCATTATTACTTTCTTCCAAATCTATGAATATTTTTTTAGAAAACTATTTTTCTTTCTTTAATATTTATCTTCCCATTACCATGGGTATTGGGGTTTTCCTTGTTAATAATTAACCATATTTTTTATTTAAATATATTTCCATAAATTTAATTTGATCACAAATAAATTTTCCCTTGAATAAATCATAACTTATATTTTTTTCAGGTAAAAATTCCCTAGAGGTTTTTCTTCAATTATTCATATCAATGGATACCATACACACATTAATTATGTGGCCCATTATTCCCCAATAATAAATCCACTTTTAAATTATTCCTTATGATTAATTAATTCTTATTTTATAATTATGAGTCAAATTATTTTCTAGTTCTATATTACTAACATCACAACCACCACTTATTTAATTTTCTATGTGAGAATCTTCCTTAGGGAACAAGCATTCTCTTATAGTAGTAAATATTTCTTAAAAATAAAAAATATTTATGTATTTATACTTTATTTAGGTTGTTATATCAAATAATTTTAATAGATATTTTTTCTTATAGTTTATTATTTCTTTAAGATATCCCATAAGAGAAATTATATAAGCATTGAGTTCCTTTTTCTAGTAATTTCATTTTCTAATTCAGGGTAATATTCTCCTAGTAAATCACATTAATTGTTTATCTTTATATTTATCCTAGACATAAAAACTTTTTCATACTTTACTTTTTTAAGAAATATATTATTTTAATTATATAATTATACTATAAGAATATAATCTTTACTTTGACAGATTCCAAGAAAATCGAAATTATTTTGCAATTTTTAATCACAAATTCTTTTTCTTAAATAATTATTTATGTGAACTCTTCATATATAAAACTTACTATTTTAAAATCATTTTATATATTCACATAATATTTTTAAATTATTAAGGTTTATTTTTATATTATTATTTTAAGAATATTTCCACTGATAAATTTGATTCAATTTTTTTGACAAAATCAATTCCATTCAATTTTGATTCACATAGATAATCCTTGGATACTGTCATGAGATTCATATTCTTAGGATTATTCTTTTTTTACTTTTGAGAAAACACACTTTTATTCTTTATAGGATTTTTTTATATAATAAAAATATTTACGTTGACTGGAATTTTTTGAAATTCTCATAACTTCTCTTCCATAAAGTTGTTTCATCTCCTCTATAATTAAATTAATGGTCAAAAATTTGAAACATGTTTTTAGACTTTTAAATTAATCTATAATTCAAGATTATATTGGTAAAAGCATAAAACATTATTTCCTTTAATATGATTCATATAAAATTACACTTATTCTACTTAACATAACCTTATATAATAAACTCCTTGTAAAATTTATCTTTCTATTCTAGATATGAAATGAAATCATTTATTAATATTGAAAAAAATTATCAAAAAAAGAACTCACATATTATTGGATGTAAATAGCATATGAATATTTGAGTTTAAAAACATAGTGGTTTTAGAGATTAATTTAAAAATTAAATTTTAGAATCTAATACCGTTTTTTGTGTTGAAATTCCAAAATTAAACTTACACCCTGAGAGGGAGTAAATGAGGGTGTGATACAATTAAAAAAAAATTATTGAAAATTATATTTTTCAAATTTATATTGTTCTCTTGTTATTATAAACATAAATAAAGTCCTTAAATAATGTCATGAACATCTAAATATAAAAAATATAAACCACAATAAGAACAAATAAATATTAATTATACTTGGGTTTATATAACTAGGTTATATCGAATGAGGAAAATATATAGTATACTAGTGTGACAAAATCCAATAACTTGTTATTGAGAATGTAAAAAATTTAGCCCATGGTCTCACTATGCCAAGGATCTCTACCTATAAAAATGTCCTGGTTATACTCACTACTTCCCATGTATTACACTATTTTCCTCTCTATACACTTAGTGGTTTGAGGGGGTCTCAAATATTTTACAGACATTAATATCTTAACAAAATTAATATCAAAGAACTAATTAAATAATCTTCCAAAAATATAGATATATCCCTTCAATTAAATATACCATTTTGCTCATGTCTTTCAAATTTAGATTCCAAAAACTATGATGAATGAGTAATTTTATTTTCTTTTTTATACTGACTCGTTTATAATATTTATATAATGAAATTCATGTTATTAGAGATAACTAAATATATTTCATGAATCTCTCACATTAAATTTTACTTTTCTCAATCATAAATATTTATGGAAAAAAATTTATGTTAAGATAATTGATCTTCAAGGCATTATTACAAGAAAACATATTAATCAGAGTAATCCTATTGAGAAATATTACTTATACATAGTTTTTATATCAAGTATATCAATGAAATTTGAGTCTTATTAAATGTAAATATATGTGTATTGATGAGTTTATTTAAATGTGGAATTTAGTTTTTCATGGAAAATTAAGGTGATAAAAATTCATACATATTTTAATTTTTTTCCTTTATGATAGTTTATCTTTTAGTTTGGAATTAATTATTGAATTATAAAGACTAAAGATGAAATAATATGTGTTTTTGGATATTATTTGAGTTTTTATAGAAGTTTTAGGCTTTTTATGACGTTATGAGAAGGTTTCATGTGCAGTTTAGAGTTACAAAATACATCAGGTAACTATTTTGTAATATCCCTGACCAATTTCTCCATCACATGAATTATATGGGTTACCAAAAGACCACAAGTGTACCCCCATGTCTTCTTAAGGTTTCTAACAATTAGAAAAGGTCTAATAAATCTTTTTCGGAGACTATACCCTCTAGTACTAAATATCAATCAATGTAGAAACATGATAATCAGATCAATATAAATCAGCTTCAGTAGATTAATGGGAAAACATGAAATCAATAAAATATAATAAAACCATGTGATGTCATACTAAATGTTGTATAAAATGACTTAAAAGAAGCCAAATGAAATAAAAACTAAAAATGAAGCCTCTTGAACCCAATATTGAACCCCATGCTTGGTCCCATCTCTTTGATTCAATCCCAAATATAAAAACTAATCAATAAAGCATAGGTCCCCTTATCCTTTTCCATATATTCATCTATATAGTATTCATGAGTAATAAATGGAATCTTGAATAGGGTGTGAGTAAAAATTAGTATTCCACCACTAGAGGTGTCTAGATAAAATCTATATTATGTAATGATACATTAAAAAATCTGATAAATAAGGGAATTATTTACACATCAATTTCAAAACATATAAATAACCCCACCAACCCATGAGCACCTGTTTTACACCTAGATCCATCCATACCTACTACCATAAGATACAATATGCCTCTATCTAACCCCTTAAAATGGTCTTGTCTCAAAAATTAGAATATCTATATAAGAAATCATTATGAAAAATAGACCTAAGGAAAATAGATATGCTAGAGGATAATTATATATTCATTTCATATCATTCCAAATTTCAATTCATATTCCATGGGTTAATTACATATTCATTTTCAAATAATTTAATGTGAATCCCCATTCTAGGGCTAATTATGCATTCCATGTATCAGGTGTAATAAATATTCAATGTATTCCAATTTATTAAAAATATTACTAACATTTTAACTATGTACCACTTTGGTTCATTCATTCCATGATCTAATTTTCATTACATTTATTCTTACATTACAATATTTCATTATGCTAAGTTACAATTAAATGTAATTTTACCAATTTACATAACATATATACCAAATTACCAATCTGTATCCCATTTATTCCAAACTAGCACTCACATATCAAAAATTTCCAATTACCCATTCACATGTAAAGCTAATTATGAATTTCAAATTTCACACCCCTTTGGTGATAATGTAGACAATACTAGATCTAAATGTTAACACAAAATTCCAAAAATCAGATTTATGTCATTAGGATCACATTTTCTAGATTCCAACCTAGGTACAAGGTTAAGAAAACCTCACAGTTGTTTGAGGTCCATGGTTTCAATCAAAAAGAAGAATGATGGGATTAGTGGGATGTCTAGGCAAGATAATTCAACCAATTGTAATTAATTTTAGTTAGAAAATGTTTTATGGATGAAATGTTGGTATGATCTCACGTGTTACATATACTAGAAACCAAAAGAAGAATATTATAAGATTCTTTAGACCACCAACCTTTAGAGAAGAGGATATTAATCCCAATAACTAAGCTTCTGGATTAACATGAAACACCAAGAATCCCTAAGACAACTGATATATCCCCCACCTAAAGACTAAAAGAATAATAATCATGGATAAAAGTGAGGAATTCATCAATTCTATGAATATGTGCTGAATTTAGACATCGTGACCAAACAAAGGGTCAAGGAATCAAATACTATGGGTATTTAAGTCAATGAAGCCTTAGAGATCCATTTAAGATCATTATTTGTAATTTATAGTTTAAAATGGTGGATTAAGAAACATAAATAGGGGTTTTGGGTGGAGAAAATATGATATTTCCCCAAATTTTCATATCCAATATAGGCACCCCCATCTTGCTACTAGCTACAACTAGCATAATGGTGGTTCTATCTAGAATTATTGCATCTATGTAAACCTAACCAATTGTATTATTAGTCTTATTAGTTGGATAGTGGGATCCCTTTATCCTTTCTGGGCTACTTCCATATCCAACACCTAGTTGTTGACACAATAGAAATGTATCTGATTCATTCCATAGTTTTCCTTCACTAAATCTTCCCCTCCTAACCCCACAAGCACCTTTAAGTCACTGATATACTAGGAATAGTTATCGGTTATAGAAATTAAATTTATTAACTAATAATTAAAATAAGAAATTACCTTGATAAAGGATTGTATCCTAAAATTTCCCCACCATATAATGACTTATCACAAAGTTTTTATAATATGCATCACTAAGATTTATTATTTAATAACTTGATCCACTATACCCACATATCTGACTCCCACACCCAGGTATCCTCCTAAACACACTGCACTCACATAAGGGGAATAGTCTCCCCTTGGAGAATGTTCTCACTACGATCTATGATATGGATCATATAATCCTCAAAGAATTCATTGTTATCAATATCAACATCATCAACATCTATCAAATGATAAATATCAATATTATATCTTTGAATGTGTGAAATATGAAACAAACCATGCATTGAACTATAGCACTGAGAAGCATCTGATCAACGCACCACAAGACCGATCCTCTCTACTATATCAAGTAGGTTAATAAACCTTGGTACTAGCTTCCCCTAATTATAAATACCAAATTTCTTTACCCTAGGAGGCACTCGCAAGAATACCCAGTGACCAAACTCAAATTACAATGGTCATCTTTGATGGTAGGGATATGATTTATTCCTACCATGTGTGGTTCCCAAGCACTTTCTAATCTACTAAACCTTTTTAGATTTCTCTTTCATGATATTAGGTCCAACAAGTACTGACTTGCCTACCGACAACCGGTACATAGGTGAATAGCATTTACATTTATAAAAATCCTCAAAATGAACCCTCTAAATTTATTCACGGAAGATATTATTATAAGAAAACTCTACAGGACCTATGTGATTCCCTTTACAACCACTAAAATTTAGAACACAACCTCACAAAATTTCCTCCAAAATCTGATTAATCCATTCATATTATTCATTAGTCTGAGGATGACAGGATGTTCTCAGGATAACCTTATATCCTGATTCCCTTTTAATTTCTTTCCATAAACATGAAAAAAAATATGGATCTCGATAAAAATAGATACCCTATGGAACACCATGAAAAAAAACTTTCTCTCGTACATAGAGGTTACCCAAGTCATAAATGATGAAGGTCTCTCTAGTAGGAAATAAATGGAATACCTTTATCCATATATCAACAATCACAAAAAACATAGTGGGTTTAGAGATTAATTTAAAAAATAAATTTTAGAATCTAATACAGTTTTTTGTGTTGAAATTCCAAAATGAAACTTACACCCTGAGAGGGGGTAAATTAGGGAGTGATACAATTAAAAAAAAATTATTGAAAATTATATTTTTCAAATTTATATTGTTCTCATGTTAGTAAGAACATCAATTAAGTCCTTCAATAATGTCATGAACATCCTAATATACAAAATACTAACCACAACAAGAAAAAATAATTATTAATTATACTTGGGTTTCTCTAATGAGGTTATATTGAATGAAAAAAATATATAGTATACTAGTGTGATAGAATTCACTAACTCATTATTGAGAATGTAAAAAAATTATCCCACAGTCAAACTATGCCAAGGCTCTCTACCTATAAAAATGTCCTGGTTACACTCACTACTTCTCATGTATTACTCTATTTTCCTCTCTATACACATAGTGGTTTGAGGGGGGTCTCAAATAGTTTACAGACATTATTATCTTAACAAAATTAAAATCAAAGAACTAATTAAAGAATCATCCAAAAATCTAGATATATCACTTCAATTAAATATACCTTTTTCCCCATGTATTCCAAATTTATATTCCAATAACTATAATGAATGAGTAATTTTATTTTCTTTTTTATACTGACTCGTTTATAATATTTATATAATAAAATTCATGTGACTAGAGATAACTAAATATATTTCATGAATCTCTCACATAAAATTTTACTTTTCTCAATCATAAATATTTATGGAAAAAATTTATGTTAAGATAATTGATCTTCAAGACATTATTACAAGAAAACATATTAATCAGAGTAATCCTATAAAGAAATATTCCTTATACATATTTTTTATATCATGTATATCAATGAACTTTGAGTCTAATTAAGTTTAAATATATGTGTCTTGATGAATTTATTTAAATGTGGAATTTAGTTTTTCATGGGAAATTAAGGTGATAAAAATTCATACATATTTGAATTTTTTTCCTATATGATAGGTTATCTTTTAGTTTGGAATTAATTATTTAATTATAAAGACTAAAAATGAAATAATATGTGTTTCTGGATATTTTTTGAGTGTTTATAGAAGTTTTAGGCTTTTATGTGGTTATGAGAAGGTTTCACGTGCAGTTTAAAGTTACAAAATACATCAGGTACCTATTTTGTAATATCCCTGACCAATTTCTCCATCACATGAATGATATGGGTTACCACAAGACCTCAACTATACCCCCATGTGTTCTGAAGGTTTATAAACAGTAGAAAGGGTCTAATAAAAATATTTGGGAGACTATACCTTCTAATATTAAATATCAATCAATGTAGAAACATGATAATTAGATCAATATAAACTAGCTTCAGTAGATAAATGGGAAAAATTAAAATCTATAAAATATAATCAAACCATGTGATGTCATACTAAATGTTGTATTAAATGTATTACAAGAAACCAAATGAAAGAAAAACTAAAAATGAAGCCTCTTGAACCCAATATCTAACCCCATTCTTGGTCCAATCACTATGATTCAATCCCATATTTAAAAATTAATCAATAAAGCATAGGTCCCCTTATCCTTTTCCATATATTCATCCATATAGTGTTCACGAGTAATAAATGGAATCTTAAATAGGGTTTGAGTAAAAATTAGTAGTCCACCACTATAGGTGTCTAAATAAAATCAATATTATGTAATGATACATTAAAAAATATGATAAATAAGGGAATTATTTAGACATCAATTTCAAAACATATAAATAACCCCACCAACCCATGAGCACCAGGTTGAAACCTAGATTCATCCTTAACTACTATCATAGGATACCATATGCCTCTATCCAACCCCTTAAAATGGTCTTGTCTCAAAAATTAGAATATATTTATATGAAATCATTATGAACAATAGACCTAAGGAAAATTGATATTCTAGAGGATAATTACATATTCATTTCATATCATACCAAAGTTCAATTCATATTCCATGGGTTATTTATATATTAATTTGCAATGAATCCAAGGTGAATCCCCATTCTAGGTCCAATTATGCATTCCATGTATCAGGTGTAAGAAATATTCAGTGTATAACAATTTATTAAAAATATTCCAAACATTTTAACTATGTACCACTTTGGTTAATTGATTCACGATCCAATTTTCATTACATTTATTCTTACATTACAATTTTTCATTATGCTACATTACAATTACATGTCATGTTACCAATTTACATAACATATATACCAAATTACCAATCTGTATTCCATTTATTCCAAACTACCACACACATATCAAAAATTTCCAATTACCAATTCACATGTCAAGAAAATTCTGAATTTTAAATTTCTCACCCCTTGGGTGATGATGTAAACAATACTTTATCTAAATTTTAACACAAAATTCCAAAATTCATATTTAAGTCATTACGATCACATTTTCTAGATTCCAACCTAGGTTCAAAGCTAAGAAAACCCCATAGTTGTTTAAGGTCCATGGTTTCAATCACAAATAAGAATGATGGGATTAGTGGGGGTGTCTAGGCAAGATAATTCAACCAATTGTAATTAATTTTAGTTAGAAAATGTTTTATGGATGACATGTCGGTATGATATCACGTGTTACATATACTAGAAACCAAAAGAATAACATTGGAAGATTCTTTAGACCACCAACCTTTAGAGAGGATAATATCAATCCCAATAACTAAGCTTTTGGATTTACATGATACCCCAAGAATCCCTAAGACATCTAATATATCCCCCGCATAATGACTAAAAGAATAATAATCATAGATAAAAGTGAGTAATTCATCAATTCTATGAATACATATTAAATTTAGACATCTTGAACAAACACAGGGTCAAGGAATCAAAAAATATGGTTATTTAAGTCAATAAAGCCTTAGAGATCCATTTAAAATCATTATTTTTGATTTATAGTTGAAAAGGGTGGATTAAAAAAATTAAATAGGGGTTCCGGGTGGAGAAAATATGATATTACCCCTAATTTTCATAGCCAATATAGGCACCCTTATCTAGATACTGGCTAAAACTGGAATTATGGTGGTTCTATCTAGAATTAAGGAATCTATGTAAACCTAACCAATTGTATTATAGGTCTTATTAGTTGGATGGTGGGATCCATTTATCCTTCCAAGGCTATATCCATATCCAACACCTAGTTTTTGACACTATAGAAATGTCTCTGATTCATTCCATATTTATCCTTAACTGAATCTTCACCTCCTATCCCCACAAGCACTTTTAAGTCACTGATAGACTAGGAACAGTTATCAGTTATTGAAATTAAATTTATCAACTAATAATTAAAATAGGAAATTATTTTGATAAAGGATTGTAACCTAAAATTTCCCCACCATATAATGGATTATCCCTAATTTTTTATCCCATTCATCACTAAGATTTATTAGTGAATAACATGATCCACTATACCCACATATCTGACTCCCACACCCAGGTATCCTCCTGAACACATTGCACTCGTATAAGGGGGATAGTCTCCCCTTGGAGAATCTTCTCACTACGGTATATGATATGGATCATATACTCCTAAAATAAATCATTGTTATCAATATCAACATCATCAACATCTATCACATAATAAATTTCAAGATTATATCTCTGAATGTGTGACATATGAAAGAAACCATGCATGGAACTATATAACAAAGAAGCATCTGATTAATGCACCACTAGACCGATCCTCTCTACTATATCAAGTAGGTTAATAAACCTAGGTACTGGCTTCCCCTGATTATGAATACCAAATTTCTTTACCCTAGGAGACACTTTCAAGAATACCAAGTGACCAAACACAAATTTCAAAGGTCATCTTTGATGGTCGGGATATGATTTATTCCTACCATGTGTGGTTTCTAATCATATTCTAATCTACTAATCCATTTTAGATGTCTCTTTCCTATTAGTAGGTCCAACAAGTACTGACTTTCCTACCTACAAACAGTACAGAGGTAAATACCATGTACATTTATAAAAATACTCAAAATGATCACTCTAAATTTATTTGTGGAATATATTATTATAAGAAAAAACTACAAGAGCTATATGATTCTCTTGACAACCACTAAAATTCAGAACACAGCCTCACAAAATGTCCTCCAAAATCCGATTCATCCATTCATATTGTTCATTAGTATGAGGATGATAGGATGTTCTCGGAATAACCTTCTATCCTGAAACCCTTTTAATATCTTTCCATAATCATGAAAAAAATATGGATCTCGATAAAAATAGATACCTCATGGAACACCATGCAAAAAAACAATCTCTCGTACATAGAGGTTTCCCAAGTCATCAATGGTGAAGGTCTCTCTCGTAGGAAATAAATGGGATACCTTTATCTATAGATCAACAATCACCAAAAATACATTATTCCTATATTTTTTCCCTGGTAAACCTATCACAATGTCCATCATGATATCATCCCACTTCAATTTCAGGAAGGATCAAGTTTGTAACAACCCTTATGGTTAACGATGTTAGGAATTCACTTTCTAACAGGTGTAGCATCATTCCATGAAAACTTCTATATATTTCTTCACCTTTACTTCAAATACTACCTATTTTGGTATGGATGCATCTTTTTAAAACTACTTTGTATCACGCATTTCAGATCATGGAATTCCCTTATCATCTCCTAATTCATTATCATAAAAACCCAGTTATATCCATAAACATGAAGAACCTCATCACCATAAAAGGACCATCTCGATGTTGGTTCCCGATAATATATATTGTCCCAAAAGTCTAAACACACTAGATCAGATAATTTATTTCTCTTGATATGATTCTTAATCAAGGGAACAATACAATTTGATGTCAATGTTTTTCTCCCATGATAATCCTAAACATCTATATACATAACTACACGAAGTATCATTAGCTTCCACTCATCATAATATTCCCATCCTACCTATCTCTACGTATTCCTACTCAAGGTCGTAGCAATGTTGTTTTCTTTTCTTAGAGAATATTCCAATTTGAAGTTGAATGGATACATATACTCAACCCACCTCCTCCATCGAAGGATCAGGTCCCACTATGAAAATATATACATCAAGATGTTGGGATATGTGTAGACCATGAATCTACCAATCAATAGATAACATCATTAGTATCTCAGAGTATTCTCCACTATATATAAATCTAGTTTTTGAGTAAGACAATTCATCTCATGAGGCCTGAACTACCTAGATCCATAGGAAACCACTTTAACCTCATATATTATAACTACTATAATCTAAACTCTTGATGAATTAAAAAACAAAGTATACTTATTACCCATGTCATGCAAGGTTAAGATTGTCTATGAGGACAACATTCTCTTCAATTCCTAGAAATAATCCTCTCAATCATCGACCAAAAAACCTCACCCCTTTCTTGGTAAAAGAAAATAGCAGGACTACCATATGGGATAAGTCTTGGATGAATCATTATTAATAGTATTACAAATCTATAAAGATATGAATCTCAAATACACTCTTGGTTATCTCCCAAGATACCATAGCATTCACTTTCTCTAGGTCCACTAACACTCCAACATGTGAGATAACATGGCCTAAGAAGTGCACTTGGTTAATCTAAAAATTAAATTTACATATATTTTCCTATAGATGATTCTCTATCATCATTCCTAGGGTGATTTAAAGATGTTGAGAACAATAGTAACTATACTGAGAGTAAAATAAATTGTCATAGATGAATACTTTCATTAACTGATACAAAAATTGATGGATTATCCAATTCGTTAAGACCATGATTATCAAAAGCATGTTTGTCAGACCAAATGACATTACCATGAACTCATACAGGCCATACATGATCTTAAAATCAATTATAGATATATCATATGGTCTCACCCCATTTGATGTTACACCAAACTTAATTCAATCATAGATAAAATCTAATCACCTATCAACTGATCAAAAATATCCTTGATGCATTGAAAGAGATACTGGTTCTAAACAGTCATCCATTTCAGCCTCTGGTAATCCACATAGAAAAACAAGGTTTTGTATTCCTTCTTAGTGACTAACACATGGGAACAAAATGGTGGTGTATTAGGTCTTATGAGTCCCTCATCTTATATATTCTCCAAATGAACATTCGACACTTATTGAAATAGGTTTGGTTCCTAGAACACCAACTTATTAGTGAACTTTATCTCTTAATTGGGTGGTAAGCTAATGAAATATTCAGAAAATATATCTTTAAATATTTCCTACAATAGAGGATTGATATGATATTGTAAATCACTATCATCTAGAATAAACCTTGCTACTTGGGATATAATCCAATCTAATTTGTGTTGAATTGGTCCTTCATGACCAGCCTGATGATCCAATTCACATCAATATAAATATTTTCCTTATTCTGGAGATAGAAAGGTCACCCTCCTCCAATAACATCTTAATGATCCAATTGTACAACATGCAAATATATACCTAGAATAATATAATATCCAATCATTTCTAGTACATAAAGATCTTGGAGGAAACTATAGTCACCAATTTCAAGAGGAAACTCCTTAAAACATATAATACCCTCTAATCACACTTATAATGATCTATAGATGGCCATACCCTATTCATTATTTCCCTTTACAAACCCAATTCATTGAAAAAATTATTAGATATAAAGGATTGTGGTTCTCATGTGTGAAGAAAAACACAATAAAGGGTAGATACCATAAGAATCATACCTTTATAGTGAAAGGGTATGTATCCAAACTGATATGAGTATATTAGATAGCATGAAAATGGCCCACCCCTATACACTGGGCTCTAGCCTGACTCCCCAAAAATGTTCCTCCCTATAATATCGCCTCTCCTATATTGGGGTACCACACCCCTACCTCAGTTCGAGCAATTAGTGGAACAATATATATATATCTGATGTGGTTTATCTGAGCCCTTCCTAGAATCTAGTGTCTATTTCAACCCTATTCCTCCAATAGATTATTTAGTTCCTCTACAAAGAATCTATAGGTGGTTCATCTTACCACAATATCAAAACTCCACTATAAGGATAGTGAATTATGAGTGATTGTTTCCATCCCTAGAACACTAATTTCATGGAACCTAGACATGGTCCTATGATGGAGGATCTCTCCCCTAGATACTATACACATCACTTCCTTGGAATATATTTTCTAAGAAACACTTCTTAATTCCCAAAGGGGAACTCCTCAGTAGTATTAATGAGACTATTTTTCCACCCCTCAATCCCTCTTTCAAGTTACCTTCGGTTATGAGATCCTGATTAACCATATATGATAACTTTTCCAAGTAGAAGATTTTCACTAGTGACTTGATTAAATATTGGTACTCAACCTATAATCACTTTACCCTAGCTATCTCATCTCCTATTCAAGATGGAGAAAAATGTTTTCGATCCTTGAAATGGATAGCGTACTATATCAAAAACATACTCCCCTATATTGGGTGCATGAACTCTTAGATCATTCATCTGTCATCATATTTTGATAGAAGTGACTCGGTAAATTACCCATGAAGTCCTTTTAGGTCATATCCTAACCATCATACACTCTGATTTCCCATTAGTGGTGGCTGGTCCCCATAGAATATTGGAAGTGAGCTTCACCCTACTCCCCACAACTATCTCTGGGTCACCCAATAGCATCTGGATAGAATGTATCAATAACTATAATTCCTAAGGGCCTCCCTCCCCTATAAATGTGGGTGTATTCTATAACAATAACTCCCTTATCATTTACCACATATAAGGTATGGTGTTATTATATTCCCTCTCTATGTATCACATGACCCGTATGAATCTATAGTGGAGCTAATCATAATTAGGTTTCCTAAATGCTATAGTAAGTTCTAATTGCACTGAAATAGGTGTGTTCTCATTTCCAATCTCTTTATGAATAATCATAGGAAAAGTTAGAGGAATTTATCTACAAGGTTCAACACAATCCTTAGATCGCAAGGCACATTCCATATGAAAACTTAGGATTACAAAGAGGTGATGGATTACTGTAGTTATGTGGGCATATAAATTCTTATCTTAACAAGTTAATTAACATGTTATGAATAATTTATTTTATTATTATTATAATACATGTAAATATATTTATCCACAATTTAAATAAATATATTTATTTGAAATTATTTAATCCCATGCATGAGAAATGAATAAAAACATTATTTCCTATGTGACTCATATTATACATGCATAAAGATCTTGTTTCATACTGATCCAAAATTAAAATCTCCCAATTTAATAAAATCACACAACAAGTATATCACCCAAGGGGAAATAACATCACAACTATAACAAGTAACCCTAAATAACATCAAACCCATCCTTAAAAAATTGGGGTCCACCCATACAGGGGCTAGATACTCCCATTCATAATTTCTTTACCAAGCCTCGACACATCATATACTCCTATCTAAATTTCCAAAATAATAATTAAAATGAAAATTTATCCTTTTATACCACTTTTTTACACCACTGTCATAGTTCTACCTCACATGGATGAGAATGGTTACCAATAGAATTCACATGCAACTCCCTATTTTCCAGAGGATGTTAACAAGTGGTTAGGGTCTAATAAATAAAGATTGATAATATTACCATGGAAATTTAATATCAATCATATAATAGACATGATAATAAAATAAATATGAAAAATAAAAATCAATCCAATATAATAAAACCATGCAATGACATACTAAATGTTATACTAAATTTTATACAAGCTGCCAACTGAATGAGAGAGTTAAAATATAGACTACCCAAACTATTTTTGAACCCCATGTTTGGTCCCATTTCTATTTTATAGTCACATGTAAGAAATAAATCATTCAATTTCAGGGCCCCTAGTCCTTATCCAGACCTATATCCATGAATTCTTCTTAGGTACTAAATGGTGGCCTAAATAGTGTGTGAGTAAATCTAAGTAGGTCGTCACCAATGGTTCCTAAAAAATATAGTTTGAGTAATAATTCTTGAAATAATATCATAAAAAGGAATTAAATATACATTAATTTCAAAACATATAAATAAACACACCTACCCACAATCTTTAAGTTGACACATGGGGTCAGCCATACCTATTACGGTGTGATTTCAAATATCTCTATTTATACACTTAAAAGGTTATTATGACAAAAATTATTATATTTATATATAATAGAAAGATTCATAATATGGACAAGGAGAATTAAAATTCCATGCGTTAATTACATATTCATTTAATATCTGAACCGAGGTGAATTCATATTCTATGGATTGATTATATATTCAGTTAAAAAGTACCAAGGTAAATTCCCATGCCAATAAAAAAATACATTCCATGTATCGGTGAAAGTAATATTCAAAGAATACCAATTAACTAAAAACATTTGATACATGTTAACTGAAAGGTGTTGTCATGGCCGCTTTCAAATGATGTTTGGATTCAGGTTATTTAGGTGTAGTTGAGTGGCTGACCAAGGTCATCTCTCAAAGGAGGAAGTAAATTTGACCACATATTAAAGGTATTATAAAAATAAAATAAAATATAAGAAACACACTACTTGAAAGGATGGGATTTTCTATATTGTATAAATTCAGAAAAAGATTTATAGAAGAATATTTCTTTTTTTCATTTTTTTAAATGAAGGTCGATTAAAAAGACATAACAAAAGTATGTTTACTTTATAAAATATTCTGTATAATCGATCTATCTCTACATATTCACTAAATTATTTATCATTATCATTTAAATTAACGTCCACTTAATTATAATCGCCTAAATTGTTAACCCTCAAACCCCATGAGAATTAACTTTACCACAAAGATGAAGTGAATCAAACCCTATGTTATCTTCGAAACATGCAATCGCAACACCCTTCTTTGATTGATGATATAGAGATAGATTGTGGTTAGTGGTAAATTATTAAATATATCCATTCTATAAATGGGTATTAATTAAGATTATTAATTATATTTTAACTCAACAAATTTATCCCATGTGGTCTTGTTTTACTGATTAAGTTTGCGCTCTAACAATTTACACAAATTCCCGACCACGCGTGTTTTTTTGATAATTATTTAATTAATTACTTATTTTCTTATAATTTAAAACAAAATTCATAGATAATAATAATTGAATTACTATAGCTCATTGATTCAAAATAAATTAATGAAGAAGGTGGTAGGATGATCAATTTCTAAAAAGAAGTACTCTTCCATGGGTGGTGCAGTCATTGTAGAAATGTTTTGCATGTGCCAAGGTTTAGAAAGGGTAAATCCTAATCATGTTTCTACTCTTGATTCCAGATCAAATTATAAGAGTAAATAAGAATATAATTTAACAAAACAGAAGAAGAGATAATATATTTAAAAGGAATAAATATGTTTATTATGAAAATTAAAACATTACAATATGAAGAAGAAGAAGACTTCGATGAGGGGATCCCTGCTTCAAGAGATACCCCTCTTAAAATGGTTGTAGAATTTGAGTTAAACCAATTATAATCTACATTCAATCTCCTAATGCACGTACCAACCCTTAAAAATGAGAAAACACTAATTTATAGAGTGGATGAGTGGTAAGGTTTCAAGTGGATTCAAGTGTGAATGGGGAAATTCAGCCAAATATTTTATTCCATGTTTCACTGCCTGTTTTACCTTCAAAACGTGTGACACAGATGTCCATATAGAAGGATTATATGTGAGAAATGTTTTTCTCGAGATCCACTCCAAATTTGATCCCAATCCAAGCATGTATATAGATGTTATGGCCCAAATATAGAATCAATGTCTAATCTGGTGAGTCCAGACCAACTTTTACTTCATGGACAATTGTCACCAACCAAATGCATGATTTAACCCAAATATCCTGAATACAAGTTGTATAAAATTAAGTCAGGCACACATTTGAAAAATCTTAATTTCAAATAATTCAAATAAAATTATTTATGTTCAAAATACTATAGTGAATTGTTAAAGTGTAAAATTAGAATTTTTTTCAAATTTTCAACTGAATGATCTAAACCCAAATAATTTAAAAATAAACATATTTAACACAATGTGAGGAAATTTTATCCTTTATTATCAATAAAATAATCAAAAAAATTATGTTTTATAAACTCCCCAACAATTACCCTTTTGCACTCCTTGGAAAAAACTCATATCACGTATTCCAAATAAAATTATGACAAGATAAGAATATTCATATTTTTTACTCCACAGTGAAAATATAGGAAAAGTATGAATCCCATAAAGAGTCAATATCAAAAAAAATTAATTTTATTGTCTCATAAATTGTGTCAAAACAAAATCTAGGGAGATTCATAACACTAATTATAGTGAAAAAAGTCATGGGTCTACCATGACACTAATTCTCCAGTTGTGTGTGTGCTAACCATTCCAAGTTCATTAATCCACCCTTTATTCAATATATTCAAGTCATGTAAAAAAATTATTATTACCTGGTTTAATTCATTGAACATGTTCTACATTCCTTTGTAATCAAATTTAAATACCCACTCACTTAAGCATTCCCTAAATTCAAACCTTAAGCTCCCAACTTAGATATCCCTGTATGTTGTACTTTTCATTACTCACCTCATTTATTATTTATTATTTTGTTTTTTTTTAATTTCACTTGGAAAAAATATCACACTCAACTCTCAACTCGTGTTTGATCTCCTCACGACACTAATTGTATTAGTTATAACAACATCAAAGGTTGATGAAGAGTGGGTTTTGACCTATCCAAGACACAACCCATAATTTTTTTGATGGCGTAAAACAGTCAGAGGACAGGTAAACATACATAGGTCATTTTAGTACAGTAATGAAACTGATCAGAAGAGAAACAAATGTATGGATCAACCAATGAATATTTTTACCTAACATTACTATACCTTTAATTGAGTATACAAAATTTCACAATTCATGGTTAAGTGAAAATTTGTGTGGAGAAATGAATGACACAATTCACCATGAACAAATATCACAAATAATTATGTCATAATATATAAGGTTTAATAATGACACAATCATTCATATCATTGACGACTTCAATTTTTATAACTATAAACTCGTTATGATGAAATTTTACTCATCCTTATAATTCTATTAAGGAATTTTTAAAACATGAATTTTCTATATGTTCCATATGAGAATGTTTCATGATATATTTGTTTTTTTTATTTTTATAGAATTTTTTAGTTTTTTCTGGTTTTCTTTTGAAAATTTTAACAAAAACATTACCAGAAAATACACACAAAACACACAAATGAAAATCCTAAATATCTACCCAAAAATGGTGTCCCCTCCCCCACACATAAAATATTTCATTTTCCTCAATGTGAAGCTATGATATGATATATGCACATGAAATGTATAATTTTAAATAAAACAATGAATATAAATGTGAAAGGGTTAAAAATAGCTTGATATGCTCAAGTGATGATGGGGTTATGTAGTGTGATGAAATCCACTTCATCAGTAGGAAGTCCCTCAATGTATTTCTTCAAACGTTGTCTGTTGACTGTAAAGCTCCATTCAGTGACCTCTTGTTAAATCTCCACTACACCATAATGAAAAAAATTAGATAAAATATAAGTACCTAACCATCTGAAACATAACATACCAGGAATCAGCTTTTGTCAACAACTTTATATAAGGACTTTCTCTCAGACATGAAACTCCCTTTGTTGGATCATTATATCATGAAATAATTTTGATCATTCCCTGTAGAGCCTTGAGTTATCATATGAATACAATCAAATCTCCTAAGGCTCTTGAATTTGTAGCTTCCTTTATGTTCCAGCTTGGTCCAAATCCATGTTGCATTTATTTATATCCCAATATGCCTGATGCTCAACATCCATGGGGAGTGACAAAATTTCCCAAAAACAATCTGAAATGGGGAAATATCAATGGTTTTCTAGTATGCTATCCTATAATCCCATAGCGCATCATCCAAGATCTTACTCAAATCCTTCCTATTCGGCAGCACAGTTTTCTCCAAAATTTCTTTAAACTCCTGATTTGAAACCTCATCATGTCCATTTGTTTGGGGGTGGTATGGAATTGATGTTTTTTGTGTATCCCCGTTATTCTGGAGGAGGGAATCCAAATTCTGATTGTATAGTTGTGTCCCTTGGTCACTGATGATGGCATATAGTACTCCAAACCTAGAAAAAATTATGTGTCTTGACAAAGTCCCCTACAAAATGAGAATCATCAGTCCTAGTGGCCTTAGCCTCCTACTATTTACTCACATAATAAAAAAACCAAAATATAAAAAAACATAAATGAACTACGAAAAGGACCCACAAAATATATTCCCCATACATCAAAAATATCACTGAATAGTATGGGTTGTTGGGGCATCTCATGTCTCCTATAAATGTTCCCAGTGTGTTGGCAATGTGAGCATGACTTGAAAAACACATGAGCATCATGGAATAAGAAGGGACAATATAATCTAGAGTCTAAGACTTCTCTAGATGTCTGTTGGGGTCCAATGTGTCCACCACATGCATGTGTATGAAAAAAATGTTAAATGGATTCAAACTCATGATCCGGAACACACCTACTAATAATTTGGTCATTACACATGCAAGATAGGTATGGATTATCCCACACATAAAATCTATACTCACTCATTAATTTTTGGACTTTATGTTTCTTTAAATTTTCAAGGATTTCAGATACAAAAACATAGTTCACTAAATCGGCATACCAAGGATGCATACATGACATGGAATAATATTCTCATTGGAGAAAGTGTCCTAAAGTGGTACCTGGTCCAAGATTTCAGCCTCGAATGTGTGATTAATCCCACTTATGTGGTATGCCCCCTAGTTTTCTAAACCCTTATTTTCCTTTATCTCAATATCAAATTCCTAAAGAAGGAGAATCCATTGGATAATTTTGGGCTTTTAATCTAGATTCTTCAAGAGGTACCACATAGCATCATGGTTAGAAAAAAACAACTACTTTAGAGCCCAATAAATATGAACAGAATTTATATACAGAAAATATGATGTAATGAAACTCTTTTTCTGAGGTTGTGTAGTTTTCTTGGGATGAATCCAGCATCCTCAATGCATAGATAATCACTTTTGATCATCCCTCCACCCTATAAGATAAGACAAATCCAACTACAATGTTTGATGCGTCACACTTTAGCTCAAAAGGAAGATCCCACCATGGGGGATGTAGGATTAGTGGAGTGTTTAGACACTTATTTAGACCATCAAAGGAAAACCTAAAATAATCATAAAAATCAAAATCAAATTACTTTTGAAGTAATCCTATCATGGGAAGAGAAATATTACTGAAATTATTGATGAAATGACAATAAAATCTTACATGCCCTAGGAAAGACCTAACATCATGTACACTTAAAGGATAGGGTAAGGATGAAATGATATCTATCTTAAAACTATCAACTTATATTCCATGTTTTGACACTACATGACCTAATAAAATTATATATTCTACCATGAAATGACACTTTTTAAATTTTAAGACAAGATTATTATCAATAAAATGATTCAAAACCTTTCCCAAAATTGAGATGCAATCATCAAATGAATACCCATAAACTGTAAAATCATCCATAAATACATCCATGAATGTCACAATAAAATTAGAAAAAATAATCACTATTCTCTATTCGATAAATGCACCTCTACTCTAGTGGCCTTCAACTCACCAAACTATAAAGAAGAGAATACAGAGTGAGGAATCACATTTATAAGAGCTACTAAATCACATAAATCATCAAAAAAATTTAACTCCCCTATTGTTCATGGTTTGGTGAATTTCCCCAAATCCTTTCACTTTGTTGGAATTGATTGTGTTTTGTAATTAGTTATGACACATTCCTTACAAGATTGATCCTCTCATTTCCCTTAAGCCATCTTCAATTGGTAAAAGGTTATTTTCAAAAAAAAATCTTGGTACTTTCTTTATTGCTTCAAGTATAGGTATGTTGATCTTTACATGCTTGAATGTGTCCAAAAAATATTTTTTCATTGCCTCTTTAGCCATCTTCTTAGTTTGTACAACCCTGTCTAGAAAGGGAACGGTTTTATGAGGAACATCATCAATATTTTTCTTACCTTTTTCATTATCCTTTGGGTTCTCTTTAGGATTTATGGAATGGGGATTCTCTAGAGTTGAGGTGAATCCCAGTGGAATGATAGGTGTAGATGTATCAATTGTTTACTTTCCACTTCTCAATGTGATGGCTCTGACATTCCCATTCAGATTTGGAGTAGGTTGGGAAGGAAGAATTATATAATTCTTACATACCAATACAAGGAGGGTAGTGGCGATCTAGCTCATTTCAGTCTTCAACTCTCTCATCTCCAATCCTTGACTCTTCAGCTTATTCTGTTGATTAAGAAAAATTTGTTTCAAAAGGTCATCATTGTTAAAATCTACCTTGTGTGAGGGATTCCCTTATTATTGTATTATTGATTCTTGGGTTTCAAATATCCTTTGGGTCTATTGAAAACCCTGCTGGTAAGGTATAGTTTGTTGAACGTTTTGTTGAAAAGGAAGCCTTTGTTTTCATCCATAGACATACCTCATTTCTAATTGATCCTACCACCCTTGGTTGTATGTTGGTCAAAAGGAATCATAATTATTTTGGGGATGTGACTATTTTTTCTACTGATATGGTCTCCCAGGGAATAATTTTTCCCAATCCTATGACTCTTGTAATTGGTAGCAATAGTCAGTTGGGTGGTCTGTTTCAGTGAAAATTCCACAAGGTCTCACAGTAGTTTGATGGAATGTCTTTTGATCCAAAGTGATATTCCTCACCATAGTGATCAATTATTCAAACTTGGTTTCAATTAAATTACTCTCAAAAGAAGAAGGCCTTACCCGATGTACTCCCCTGACATGTCATGTACCTAAATCTCCAAATTGTTGGGAATTTTGTGTCATATTAACAATCAATGCATGTGGGCCTACTGGTGTTTTTCCCACTAATGATCCTCTAGATATGACATCCACCATGATCCTCTCTAAAGGTTTGATTCCTTCATAGATATATTGGATGAGGAGTTATTCACTAATTTGATGATGTTGGTAGCTTTCTCACAACTACTTGAATAGCTCCCAGTACTCAAACATTTACTCCCCTTATGCTTACTTGATCCCAGTGATCTCTTTTATAATCGATGTGGTACTTGATGCTGTAAAAAATATCTATAAGAAAAGATGTTTCAAATCATTCCAACAAGTTATATCTTCATGTTGTAAATAATACATCCAATATTTTTCCACTCCATCAAGTGAGAATGGTAATTCTCTTAGTTTTATTTGGTCTTCATATAAATTTATTGGTATTATGTTTTCACAGACCACATTAAATTTTTTAAGGTTTCTATTGGGGTCCTCACTAGATAATCCATGAAACTTTGGAAGAAGATGAATTAACCCATATTTCAATTCAATATCCTATTCGATATTTGGGTATGTAATAAAATTTGGTTAATAGTTAATTTTTAGTTAATCCAACTTTCCAATAGTTATATTAAGTTAATTTTTATTGTTTTCATCCACTGGATCTTGTTTTAAGTTGGATTTAGAATTGTTTCCAATTTAAATGTTCTTGGAGTATAAAAATTCTCCAACTTGTTGAATACTGAAACTTCCCATAGACTAAGAATGTTTAATTCGAGCCTGAAGGCAACGTTTAATCTCAGAATCAAGATCTAAAAGATCATTATTATTAGTTCATGTCATAAATCATATAAAAATAAAAAATGAAAGTGTACCATAATAAAAATTATAAGTTTGATTTGATGGTCCAAAAATAAGAAGAAGAAAATGAAAGAAGAAGAAAAAAATTAGATTGGGTAAAGAAGGAAGAAAGAAGAGAAGAAGAGAATAAAATGTAAAATAAAATAAATACCTATAATTGGTGGAAATGATTAATTTTCTCTTTGAAAATGGATCCAATTTTCAAGGTGTTGTTGTGGGCTCTTTCAAATGATGTTTGGATTCAGGTTATTTAGGTGCAGTAGAGTGGATGACCAAGGTCGTCTCTCAAAGGAGGAAGGAAATTTAATAACATATTAAAGGTATTATAAAAATAAAATAAAATATAAGAAACACACTACAAGAAAGTATTGGGGGTTTTATCATTTATAAAAGTATAAGAAGTTTTCTGGAGGAATATTTCATTTTTTTTAAATGAAGTTCGATTAAAAAGACACAATAAGAAGTTGTTTTTTTCAGAAAATATTTTAAAAATTATAATCGATATAAATCTACCTCTTCACTCAATTTTATATCATTATCATTTATATTAAAATCCACTTAATTATTATTCTATAACTTTTTAACCACAAAACCATACTAGAATTAAATTTACCACAATGATTAAGTGAATTAAACCCTATTCTATCTTCGGAACATGCTATCGCAGCACCCTACTTTGATTGATTTTCTAGGGATATATTATGGTCGAGGTAAATTAAGTCTTATATACATTCTGTAAATTAGGATTAATTTATCTTAGGGATTTTATATAACTCTACAAATGTATCCCATCTAGTGTTGTTTTATCGATTATGTTTGCGCTCTCACAATTTACACAAATTCCCAACCTCACGTGTTTTTCTATTAATTGTTCAATTTCTTACATAGTTTCTTCAAATTTAAAAACTCAATTAATAGATTATATTAATTTAATTATATTAACTCATTAACTTGAAATAAATTAAATAGTAATGTGAGAGGTAAATTGATTACTAAAAAGAACTACTCTTCCATGGGTGGTGTAGTCATTATAGAAATGTTTTGCATATGAAAAGGTTTAGAAAGGGTAGAACCTAATCTTGTTTATACTCTTGATTCCAGACCAAATATTATGAGTAATTAAATATATAATTGAACAAAACAGAAGAATATATAATAAATATAAGAGTATAAAAGAAGTTTGTTATGAAAATGAAAACATTAAAACATGAAGAAGAAGAAGAAGAAGGCTTCGATGAGGGGGTCCTTGCTTCAAGAGTTACCCCTCTTACCATGGTTGGATAAATTGAGTTAAACCAATTATCCTATTCATTAAATATCTTAATTCAAGTCCCAACCCATACAAATGAGAAAAAAACCAATTTATAGAGTCAATGGGAGGCTAGGTTTCAAGTGGTTTCAAGTGTAAATGGGTAAATTTGACTAAATATTTTATTCCAAGTTTCACCGCATGTTTTACCTTCCAAGCTCATGAACCAGTTGTCTATCTATCAGGATTATTTGTGATGCACTTTTTTTAGATCCCCTCTCTAAATTTTATCTCAAAAAAAGCACTGATGTAGATGTTTTCTCCCAAATATAGAACCAATGTTCAATCTGGTGAGTCCCTCGCAACTTTGATTTCATGGATCATTTGAACCAACCAAATGCGTGATTTAACCCAGATGTCCTAAATAAAAGTTGTATAAAATTATGTTCGTCACACATTTAAAAAATATTAATTTCAATTAATTCAAATAAATTTATTTATGTTCAAAATACTGTAGTGAATTTTGAATGGGTAAAAATGGAATTTTCATCAAATTTTCAAATGAATGATCTAATACAAAATATTTTTTAAATATATATATTTAACATAATGTGAGGAAAATTTTAATTTATTATCAATAAAATATTCAAAAAAAATAATGTTTTATCATTAAATATATTCCACATTAGTTAATTCATACCAAGATCCCATTTTCATGCGAGTTGTGATTGTATACCAATATTATATTATTCAAAGTTCTAATTACATGTCAAGTTACCAATTTAAATATCAAATATACCAAATTACCAAATTAAATTATATTTATTTCAAATTAACATTCACAAATCAACAAATTCCAATTACTAATTCACATGTAAATCCAAGTCCCAATTTAAAATATCACATCCCTTAGGTTATAAGGTATATATGGTTTGATCAAAATTGAAACCCATAATTCCCTAATATATATTTAAGGCACTGGTTTTATGATTTCCTTATTATAACCTATGTTTAATGGTATCCACACCTCCTGGTGGTCAAAATTCCAATGTTTCAGTTACTAATAGACTTGATATAATATATGTATGGTATAGGAAATATGATTCTTGTAATAATATAGATTACAATTATAAGTGCCCTCACACACTGTGTTCTATCTGATCATAGATTTTACATATACTGGAAACCAAAATTAGACTATAGTGAGATGATTTAGACCATGTAAATTATGATCATAGAAGAAGAATCCCAGTAACCAAACTCTTGGATTAATGTGCATCACCCAAAATCCATAAGGATGTTGATAGACCCACCAAATCAAGGGTAGAAGAAGATAAATCATATATAAAAATAGAGAAATTAATATATTTTGGAAAATACTAACCAAATATAGATGTCCTTGCAAAAAATATGATTAAGAAGTCCAAAATTGTGGTTTGAGAAGTTAATGAATCCATGGAGAACCCTTCAAGATCATTAATCACAATTTAGGGTTGAAGGAGGGGATTATAGTATTCAAACAGGGGTTTTAGGTAGAGAAAATATGATATTAACCCTAATTTTCTTGGCCAATATTGATTCCACTAGCTATCAACCTTCTACAACCATCTAGCCACTAGCTACTACCGGTTGACCAGTGGTGCCATCAATAATGAATATAAAGCAATAAACCCTACTGATAGGCTTGTGGGATTCTTTCTGGAGTCCCATTCTTCCATGGTACCACTGGTAAGCTCGTGCATCTCACCAGCTCGCCAGTGGGATTTCTATAGTCTTGCTAGGATACAGTTATATCCATCGGCTAGCCAGTGAACTCCACTGGTAATCTAGTGGCACTACAGGAGCTCCTTTGCTCCATGCCACTGCTAACCTTCACTGATTCCACCCCTCTGAGTCCCCAGATCACCTATAAAAAACTTTTAGAAAATTAATTTTTTTTCTATTACTTAAATCCAATCTTTCAAATAATAATTACAATACTAAATTACCTCAATAAAGGAAAAATTATTAAATATTGGGCTAGGAATATGCAATGTCCATTGAGTTTAAAGGTGTTATTTTCTATATAATTTTAATCAAACCATGTACTTTGTAACCCGTTGTTGTTAAATAAGGATGAATGGGAATTCAAGGTTTGAATTTTTGATAGAAAGGGTGAGTTAGTAGAAATATTCTTGTAGGTAAGATCTCTAATAATAATACTGATGGGGGTTCATCCAACATTCAATGGACCGGAGTAGTGGGGTGTGCCACTCCCCACCCTACTAAAATTTTAATGGAGACCCATCAGAACTCTATTGGTATTGGGTAGTGTTTAGTGTCATTTTCTTCCCCAATGATTTTTTGGTAGGACCCTATGATACCTGATTCTATGTTATGTTAGAATTGTACTTAGAAAATTTTAACTCTTTTTAATCTATTTCTTAGCCTAACTCACACCGTATGAACCCCCACTCCAACTTCTTATTTAACAACTCTAACTCTAGTAGCCCATACTCAGTAGTTACTTTACTACATTATTACATAATACAAGATATTAAATTACATAATATCCCAAGTTTTAGTAGTATTAGGATACTAGATACTTACATGGATCATATATTACACTTGGAAACATAAAATATAACTTAAAACTCATTGATAACTTTATTATTCCCACTATAATATTCATGATATTATTTATCGTTCTCTTTTGGGATCCCTAGGGAAAGTAAAATAAATAAATGTGTGAGAATTGATTCTTCATAAGGGGTACCGTAAATCATATTTTATCATATAATAAATCATACATGAAACAAATGGTGTGAATTAATAATAATAAAAATATTCCAAAAGATTATTAACATGAGTGTGGAACATATCCATGAATAACATAGAAATACAAATAATCACATGGAAAATAGTTACTAATTTTATAGTGATGTAATTCATAATTCCAGACCTCTTAATTTCATGGTTGAGGCCTCATTCCAATACTTCATACATAAATAGGTAAGCCATATTACAAACACCTGAGCTAGTTTGTCTCACGATCCTTACCTATGCTTCAAGAAGATTTATAATTATAGGCCTAAAAAGACACTAAGTAATTATAATGTATTTATCATATGAAAATAATTAATAAAACATATAATATATAATCAATATTCCTTAGTAAATAACAAACATATGTATTGAAATAACAAGTATATATAAGGCAATATTTCACCAGTCAATAAATGGAAAAACATTCATGGTAAGCGCCCTTTAAAATGAACTGTATATATTAATGGGTATATAGTTATAGAAATATTAGAAAATAAAATATATAAATAATAAAAATGATATAGAATATATACATTATATAAAATAATATGTACATCAAGGAGAAAAATAAATTCAAGAGAGCAATGAAGAATGATAGAGAACATAACCCTTGCGGATAAGGTGGGTTTTGGACTATAGATTTATGAGGGAGAAAATAAGATAATAAATTCAACATAAATAAATTTAAAATAGTATAGTAAAATCCCAAAAACATAAATTTAATATATAGGAGATAAAATATAAAATATAAGATCAATACTTGAATAGAATGTAGACTTTTTAAGAAAACCATTATATTTATTTTTTAAAAATTAAAAATCCCAAAATAATTGGGAAATATTTTAATTTTGAAAAGCATGAAAATTTAAAGATTAAAATGAATTAGGAATAATATATATATATATATAAATTAAAATTTATTCAAGAAAATAATGTTAAAAATTAACATAACTCAATGAAAGTAAATTGAGTTAATATTCCCTCACATTGAGTCTCGAGTACCTTTGTACATGCTATAAATTATTGGGTAACAAAATGAGACTTAGTTATATTTTATTTCATAAACTTATTCATTTTTATTACCTTTTATATTAATATTTTTTTTCATTTATTATATAATTATTACTTATTTTTAGTTAATACTGATTATTTGTGTTTGTAGTTTTAACAATTCCTTTCTTGTTTTGGTATAACTCCCTCGGCTATAATTCGATGATCATTATTTTATCATATAAAAAATTTTAAATTTATTTTAATAGATGTTTCATAATGAGTTGTGAAGTTTTAGTTTCATTCTGTGTGAGTATCATGTATAGTTCTCCAACATGAGACTTATAACATACTTGTAGTGGTAATTTTTAGAAAATAAAAACTAATATATTAACAATGTATAAAATTTAAATATTACATTTAAAAAATAACAAATAAACAATTAATTACTTATTAATATCATATATCAATTATAATTAAGTTTCCATAACCTTCCATGATAAAATTTTATAGCATTGTTCATAGAGGTGGATAAACTGACCTAAAAAGACAATGTTATAACCCATAGAAGAGTGTTTTTATGAAGTTATTTTTCAATATTATCATCATTAAAATGGTATAATGGAATTATTTAAAGGTTATTAAAGAGATAAATCATAACATATAAGAGTTATATGAATATGATAAATGAAAACTGATGATAATAAGTTATTACAGATAAAGAAGGAATCCTATTTCCATTTGAAAGTCTTCTTGGTTTTGAAAGAATTACATAATTATATTGAGACCCTAATCTACCCAATGTGGGATCATATTTTTAGGGAATTAAATTTTTTATATTATGGATTTTAATTCAAATTTTTGGTTTTTATTTGAAAATGTGGTGGAGGGGACCTATTATAAGTGAAATAAGTGGATTTTTTAATAATTATTCATTATTATAAGTGAAATATCATATTCAAGTGAAGTAAAAGAAAACGTAAAAATTAAATGAGATAATATGAGGTGTGGTAAAAAATCCAATATTCACTCATTTTTATAAGATTTATTGTGATATTTTTTATGATAAACCATTAATTTACCCCATTTACATTATTTTATTCATTACCGTGTCGACTAAATTTTACTTGTGAAAATTATTTTTATGATTAAAAATGAAATTGAACTTATTACCTAGTTTTTATATGATGATTCCAAATATGAAATCCATTTTATTATATTAACTTTCTAAAATTTAAAAAAACTATCTTCATCAAAGTAAGAATAATGACATTAAAATGATTTCCTGAAAAAATGTATTTTTAAGAAAAAAATAGATTTACACTTATTTTGGAAAAAGATTAAAAATAGTATTTATTATCATGAAATTTTTTGGTTTATGATTAAACAAATTATTATTTAATATTTAAATCAATACAGAACTAAATGGAATCTTGTAAATATTTAATTAATGAAAAAGTACCAAAATAGTTATTTACTATAATGAAATGTAACTTTGGTTCCAAAATGTTAAAAATAGGTTTATAAATTTAGAAATTATTTTTAAATAAATTATTTTAATGTTCAAATACATTTATTGTTGATCAAAATGTTTCATAAATTGTTAAATTATGTTTATATAATGATTATGGAATAATATTTATGATATTTATAAAAAATATATTCTCAATATTTATTAAAAATCAACATTTGAGAAAATTTCCTAAAATTCATCATAAAATAATATTAAAATGATTAATAAAAAATAAATTCATTTAATATGTTTAAAATTATATTATATGGAAATATAAATTTTAAATACATCCATGAATAAAACCCCTTTTTTGTACTATAAGGGTTAGATAGTTGAATGTGTACTGTACAATAGTTTTTGAGATATTTTTTAACAACAATAGTATAATATTGGGTATTAAAACCCCCACCCTAAATAATTTTATCCTCAAAATTTGACAAACCTCATCTCATAAAAAAATATTCATAATTATTTATCATTTTTTCCTCCACTAGTTTGTGATTCCTTAAAATTACATTCACCCTCAATGTTTTATGATTCATTAATACTTTCTCTCTAGTTTTGATAATCTAGATAGGTCCTTAATTATTTGAAAATGTAGGTTACAACTCTATTTTCTCTATGGTGAGTATGTGTGTTGGTTATGGAATATACTTCCTCAACAAAGACACCTAGAAAATATCATTCACCTTAGAGATCTTTCATGGTATATATATACGGTATTCCACTACTCTAACTTTTTCCAACATTTGAAAACGTCCTCGTGTACTTAGGACTTAGATTACCTTTATTTTCAAAAACCTATAAATACCTTATATAGAAATTCATTTAAGAATACAAGACCCCCACCTAAAATTACAATCCCACTCTCTCCTTGTCATCATAACTCTTTTGTGTACGTTTTGCTATCTTGAATTGATTTTTATAGCTCGTGACTTCATATTTGTATTCTCAACATGTTCTAGTCATAACAGCTTCCTTTTTATAACTTCATACTAACTAGTTAGAGTGTGATATCTTTTATCAATAAAATGTTCATATGGTGTCATCTAACTGCTTGAATGGAAGATATTATTGTTTTAGAATTCTTCCAAAGGTAAATATTGATCCAATGTTCCATTAAATTCCAGTGAAAATGATATTAGAATGTCTTCTAATGTCTGAATTTTCCTTTTATATAGACCATTAGTTTGAGGATGGTAGGAAGTTCTCAAATGTATCTCAATTTTGAGATCCTTATAGATACTTTTCCCAAATTTCAATGTGAATAAAGAATCAAAATCAGATAATATTGATATAGATGTACTATGAAGTCTCAAAATTGCATTAATATATATCCATAAAAGGAACATTAAGGTTAGATCATCAATATTGATAGTAAATGTGTATTCCTAGTAAATTGATCCAAAATAAAACACATAGCTCCATTCCTCTTAAGAGTTATTGAAATTCCATTGTAATGTTGTCCTTCTTACAAATTGTTATAGATTTAGGTTGCATGAACCCATTAGGATTTTTCATCTTATACTTCACTTGTTAGAACACCAAGAATATTGAAACTTCATCAGAAATTTCTCGCTTCATGTTTTCTCATCGAAATTTTTCCCTTAAATCCCTATACATATTTGTGCTACCAAGTTGTATCGAGAAATTTGAGTTGCGAACTTCATCTAGTAATTCCTTATTAAATAAATTATGTATGGAGCATATAATAACTTTCTAAACATCAATACGCTATCTTCATGGATGAAGTCTCTCAATAATACATCTTACATGGATTTAATTTTCTTTTGTAAACAAATTTCACCATAATGGTATTTTTTTATCTACTCTAATAATTTTGGTTTGGAAGTAACATTCAAAGGAATGATATAACCATTTTCCTAATAATTTCCATATCCATTTTACTAAATCTATAAATATAGGATCCTTTTTTAACTACATCATAGTCATAACTCTATATACTTCTTACTCAATGAAACATCCACCTTATTTTCCTTCCCAGGGTGGTATTTTTTGAGAAGTCATATTCCTTGAGTAATTAAAACTTTATCCCTTGTCTCAAGTTAAGAAACTTCTATGAAAATATATACATCATAATTTTATACTCTGTATATATGTCACATATCTCACCATAGAGATAGTGTCTTCATATCTATAATTCCAATATAAAAGCTTCCAACTCAATATCATGAGTTGGATATTTTTTTAAATGGATCTTTAATTTCCTTGATAATTACGTAACCACTATATCATTTTATATTAGGACACACCCTAATCCTTTATATAATGAATCCATAAAAATAAAAAATCCTTTATTTTCTAGTGGTAATGTAAATTTTGGTTCTATAACCAATTTATTCTTTAATTAATCAAAAAATTTCCCATATTACTTTATCTATGTGAATTTGACCCCTTTATGTGTCAAAAGGGTTAATGGGTTGGAAAATCAGGCTATATTTTGAACAAATCACAAATAGTGACCTGTTAAGTGAAGGAAACAACATATCTCAATTATATTTCAATTTGTGACGAGCTTTTTTGGACTAACTTTATTATTGAAAGATCAATATATATTCCATCCTATAAGACAATATAGATAAGGAAATGAAAATTCTAAATCCAAAATTCACTTTCTAAATTTCCCAAATAAATCATTTTTCTAAGATCCTCAATAATCATTTTAGATGCCTCTTGTGTTCATCTTCGCTTATAGATTATTCCAAGATATCATCAATAAGTGACATAATGAATTTATCAATATAGTCCTTGAACACTTTATTCATCATATCTATAAACACAGAGGGGGAATTTGTTAATCCAAATAGAATTATTGTAAATTCATAATTTCCATAATTCATATGAAATGTTATATCTGGTATATAACCCTTATTTACTATTAATATATAATTAACAAAATAAATTTCAATCATTGAAAAATATTGTTCTCCCTGGAGTTGATCAAAAATTTACCCAATTCATGGAAAATGGTACTTCTGATTTATAGTAGTGGAATTTATTTCCCTATAATAGATGAAAAACCTCATAGACTCATCCTTATTTTTCACAAATAAAATAGGGGATCCTTATGGTGAAACACTACATTATATGAATACCTTATCATGTAACTCCTGTAGTGTCTCTTCATTTCCACCAGTTTTACTGGGTCCATTATATAGGTATTTTTTTGAATTGGTTTTTCATCAAGGATTTGTTCAATGTAAAACCCAACTACGCACTCAGGTGGATGTCTAATATATTCTTCCAAAAATAGAACAATGTATTCTTTCGTGCTAGGTACATCCTTCATTCTTTGGACTTCCTCCCCCAACATAGATTTCTTTTACTCTTCCTATTCCAATAATATTTTTTAAAATTGAAATATTGGAGGTTTGTTTATATAATTCATAGATAATAATGTCCATCAAATAAAAAAGAGATTATGTGCCTTATTTTCAAATTATAATCCCTTTCTCCAGTTAAATAATTCTTTCATTATACTTGATAATTCCTACCAAGTATTATGTGAATTTCAACCATATGTATAAGAGTCCAATTTAAATCTAGATAATATTCCATGACACAGCTAGAAAAATTCAACCTTATAGACTATGTACTAGACCATGGAAATACCTAAAGGGCATTCCCAATCCCTAAAGACTAGAAACTAGCACCCAAGAAACCAACAAAAACGATGGGGAATGATTTTCCCAAACATAAACAAGATGCAATTAATATAAAAGAGAAATATACCCATGAATAAATTTTACATAATCAAAAGGGTGAGAATGGTAGTTATAAAACCCAAAGTATAAAGAAAAAACCCAAATTACAACACTAGAAACATCCAAAATTGATGACCAAACCCACCAAAATCTACTCCATGTGATATGTGGGAAATATCCCACTGTCTCACCACCAAATACCCATACCCAACTAACATAAAACTCACCACCTCACTATATTTACCTTCCCTTTAATTCATTATAAAAAATTAGGTTTACACACCCCTAAGAGAGTGTACAGGTTATGAGCTTAATAAGAATAGTAGTATCCCAGCTAGGTGTTGTAGGTCTCAAAACACACTGAGAGGTGAGGATTGAATTAGGATGTAAAAATTGTCTTTTAAAGTGACAGATCATAGTCCCCCATTTGTATGAACTTTTTAAACTTTTTGATGTAATTTTTCCATAATAAAAAATTCACATGCATAGAGACATCATATAAGTTTTACTATGTTCACTACTAAGGGGTAATACAAGGAGAATAAGTCAACAGGGTTTCATTCATACCTAAATACACTAAACTTCTCTAGTTGTGGAAAATAGTTGTTCAGAAACAACCACTTTGTTCCAAGCACACAACCATTATAATATTTTTGTTATTGCACACTACCTTCCTCCGGACACTTCCATCGACTCCCCATAGCTCATTAATTTGGGTGAATTATTACTATGTTTAATGACTTGATGGTCACTTAAGTATATTGGAATTTAATTCTTTTTCCCTAACTAGAATAAGACTCTACTCTCACCAAAGTCTTGAGTTGATAAACTTGAAATCACTATTCAATTAAACTTAATGTTCAATATTGTTGTTTGGGAATCTACTTTGAAAAGCTCCTTCGTGAAGCTCACTACCTTAACCAAGAAATATACCTTCATGGAACACTATGTCATTTTTGAATAACTAGTCATTACGATACTCATTTTTTCAAATATCCATGAATCTCTTGTGAAATTTAACCCTTTCGTGAATATTCTCATAGTAAATATATTTACCATCAACCTTCATGCATTTTTTATACTCCACTTCTCATTGTCGTAGAGATGTACTATATTTCATCACACATTCTCGATGTGACACACCTTTGTGAAAATAAACTAATTAAAAAACTTAGTCTCTTTGAAAACTAGTAATCTTGAAACTTATTCCTTTACTATATTTAAGAAGATTCAATTCCATAAAACTACCTTTTACTAATCTTGATACATCCTTCATATTTTAAGCCCAAATATTTGGCTAACACTAGGAAATGATACCACCTTTAACACTATATTTACCTTATGTTGTAAGATAACTTTCCTTAAAAAATACTTGATCAATATAGTGTGGATTGACAACAAACAAAAACTAGACTCTGTATCCAGTAATGAAAATCTGTGGTTCCAATAATATCCCCCTATGGGTGTATTAGAAATCTAAAGATAAATTCAATAAAGCACAAGAAGCTATCAAAACCTAAAAGGTGTGAAAATACTCATCTAACACTCTAAGTATATGTGAGAAAACCTCAGTGTAGAAAACAATAGGGGGAGCATGAATTTGGTTCTCATGATTTGGAATGATTAAATATGTCCAAGATCAGATCTAATAAATATGAACTATTTCCTCATAACACCTAATTCTAATCATGTCACAAAATCATTGAATATTGTTTCATCATTACACCTAATTCCAATTATATCACCAAAGAATTGCATTGTTTTTCAAAAACATGTTACTATAAAACCTTTATAACATTGAATTTCTTCATTATAAAACACTCCCATGGGATCGTATCTCCCCTATAAACATATATAACTTCTATAAATATATTATAAATGTTAACACAAATGTGCAGAGGCGACCATCCGTAACATCCCCATGCTTTTGGAGGTGGCTAAACACTAAGGTTCAACTGATATTTTTCAAACATATGTACTATTAATGGATTATTTAAAATTTCATCCACTTGGTCATCAGTTCTAAAATTATCCATTTTAATCACAGATTGTTCAACATTTTCCTTATTGAAGTGATATATAATATGAGTATTTTTGTACAGGAGTGTTGAACTAGATTCTTCAAAAGATCAATCACCATTTTATTTTCACATTGAATCAAAATTATATGTTTCACCTCGTCACCAATATTATTTAGTTTTTTCTTCATCCACAATAGATGATGCAAGACTTTGTAGCAGATATATACTTTGCATCAATAATAATAAGAGAAGTGCCTTCCTATTTATTTCTCAACCATCCCATAAATTTTTTTCCTATGAAGAAAGCCCCACCACTTGGGGAATTTTGATGCACCAAAACTCCATCTCAATCAGTATCATAAACTACTCATAATTCATTATCTCTTCCTACTGCAAAGTATAAGCCAAAATTGAGTGTACCTTAAATATTCCTCGTGATTCACTTAACTACTTCTAAATATTATTTCATCAGATTATTTTGAAAATGGTTCACTAATAATGTTGAAAAATGATATATATCCTTTTTAAAGATGATTATAATAATATTACAATGATTCACCTATATAGGGGGGATCCATGGATGTCTGATCCTCATGGTTTCCATGTTTTTTTCAATAGCAATAGGAGTCAACATTAGTTTGGATTCTTGCATGTTAAATTTATTCAGAAGATCTCATTCATATTTTTCTTGATAAATGATAGTATAATCCTTCTTTTAACCCTATTTTATCTCTAAAAAATATTTGAGTCCACCAATCTTAGACATTTCATATTTTGATTTCTTGTGAATTAAAAACTATTCCACTTCTCCCTAACTTATTATTCCAAATATAATAGCATACACATACCCAAAATCCATAAATTGATCTTCCTATGAATTTCTCATATATAGATTATGATCAAAACCTCCTGTTTTTAATTGAAGATTATTCAAATAAGAATCATATTGAGAATACCATGCTCACGGTTCCTGTTTTAGATAATAGAGATCCTTCATTAATCTAAAAAAATTATTCATAATTTTAAATTTTAAATACCAATGGTTGTTAAATATAGAATTCATCTTCAATAACTCCATTTAAGAAATCTATTTTGACCTCCATCTGATAAAATTTGATCCTCTTTAAATTTTCATATCAAGGAAAAGATAGATTAACTCCAGTATAGCTACTATAGAAAATGTTTCTTCAACATGAATTCCATAAATACGTGCATATTTGTTATACACTAAGTGCTCCTTATTTCTGATCAATTTTCTTACTCATTGTTTTTTTATGTTCGGTATTATTTTAATTACATTGGGATTTTCATGTGTCTTAACAAGATCCCATTTCCGATTCTTTTCAATCTTAACCAGTTTTTCATTCATGGATTTAACCCATGATTCCTAATTTTCTAATTCCTCAAATGAGGTTGGTTCCATAATTTATACGAATGAAAAATGTGCTTCATTCCTCATTCTCCTTGTCTGTGTGGGTGAAGTCTAATACACATTGATGTGGGATTGATCAATTTCCACTATTTTATTTCTCATGTGATGTTTTAATGATGTTTCTTACGCCATGGTTTACTCTTCTAATTATTCTTATGAATCATAATTTTTTTGTAATACCTGAATTTTCTGATAACCTTACACTACTTCTTCATTTTAATATATACCTTGTTCACCTTCTTCTTCATTTTCTATTATATAAGTAAATAATCTCCTCAAGGTATTTAGGGTTTTATCTTCAATGATCTTGGCCTCAATTTTTTCTAAAATTCTTCCAATATAGTTATTTTAAAATTTGTAGGCTTTAATATCCATTGAATATCAATATAATTTTCTCTCATCTCTAGAATCACAACAAACATAAAGATTTCATTATTTTCTTTAGATGAAACATTTAATTCTAAAAACATGAAAATAATTTAGAGATTTATTCCTTCTATACCATAAATCATATCGTTTCTTGGATTATCCCAAAAATAATAGGTGTTCCCTTTTGAGTGTATACTACTACTGGAATATCCTCTTTCTAGTAATGATGATAAATAAAACTCTCAATCAGAATAATGCTATCCATATTGTTCCCCTGTCGATTTTTTCATTCAAAAAATATGATTTTTTGTGGGTTTCACACTATATCCACATCTTGATTTATTCCATGTTTTTTCAAGTTTATTTTAAAATTATATGGATTTTTATTCTCCTCTATTATTGGATCGTTGAATCTTGATAGTGTGGTCAGTTTTATTTTCATCAATTCGATGATAACTTTTCATAAAACCAATAACTTGTGGTTTCATTTACATAATCATTACGCATTATATTCTATTACAATTATAAAAAAATACTCCATATGTTCTAGGAACAATTATTATATAGCATACATCTGTGTGGATGAGATCAATCAAATTTGATACCCTTTTATTCTTTGGTTGATATGAACTTTGGACTATATTTCCTCTCTTGAATGCATCACCTATATTTTCTCAAAAATTATTCAAATAGGGAATATAAATGACTATATTTATCTTAGATATCATATCCCTACTCTATAGATTAATGTGACCCAGTCACTGGGGTCACAAGTTGTTTTTTTATTCAACTGATAAGTAAAAAATGTTTTCTTTATTTTCATCCTAGTATAAATTTTCATCTGTTATGAATCCTTTCATAAGAAAATTACATGTCTTTCCTTTGATAGTGCACACTTTTTTATTAAATGTCATTATCCTTCCTAATTCACATATTTGACTCACACTCAAAACATTGTGAAAAAATCGTCTATATAGAGAACTTTAGTTTCCCTAAAATTATTATTTTCCAGTTCTGTACTTTCATTGCCTTTGATCTTTAATGAACCATCATTTCAAAACCTCACTATTCCAACAATAATTTTCTTAATATTCTTTAATAAATGTGGATTTTATATCATATGGGATGATCATTTACTATCAATAATCTAGGAGCTACTATTCATTGTAATATTGAGATCTATTTCTACAAGGTTGGATTTCTCAATTTTCTTCATTTACTTCCTTGAGGTATTTTATTGAATATAGGATAAATATGTCTTATTCAATCACTTTTCATCACTAATTATTTCATCAAAATAAAATGATTCTTCCATAGAAAAACACTTATTTTAAATAGTGACACCACTTGGTTAGTGAGTATTGACTTGTCTTTGAGTTAAGTAAGTACTATTCTGGCCCTTCCTCTACCTGCAATGAATAGATTTATGGACATAGTTTGAACATGGAAAAAATATCCATGAAATATATTTCTTCTATATGATGAATGATATGGTTTTATTCTCTGTTTTTGTCTTCCAAGTGCTTCCCTATTCAGATAACTCCTTACCTCTTCATAGTAATACATGGTATAACCCAAAAATCCACATGAATTGACATTTCATAATAGGAAATTTATCCTCACTTCTATTCATCATCAAGTACTCTTCTTTTGTAATTGGATTTCACAAGAAATCCTCTTGGAAAAAATATGTATTATTTTTTCCCTCCTCTCAGTTTTATTTGAAACTATATTTAATCGGTCATCAGGTGCCTTCGTGATATGTCCAACTTTTTTCTTCCCTTTATTTTGGCTCATTTTTTTCTAGCCATTGATATTTCAGCATCATAACCAATTCCACTTTTCCCATATATGTGTATCTCTAATCATTCAAGGTATTATATAATCCTTCATAACCACATTTATCTCTCAATAACTATTCTTCATCTAAGAATCTTCCAATATATAATTTCTTCTTTGATTTCATTTAATTTGATTCAGTTTCCAATTTACTTCTTAGATAAAAAACTTCTTCTTCAATCCACTCAATTGTCTTAGCCTTCTCCTATGTTCATGCTGTAAGTTTATTAATGACTTTTTCATTGTATTCAATATATTTCTTATATTCCAAAACTTCTTTTTATTTTTTTATATTTTTTAACTTTTCTTCTACCCTTCCTTCGAATCGATCAATTTATGTTTCAACCTGATCAACATATTCTGATGAATCTTCCATAATGGATCTCATCTTTTTTATTTCTTTTTCTTCAAATTTTAAACTTATAATGACCACCCTCGAGTTTCACCTTAAGATAAACAACACCAATAAACTAATAATTTTTTTATCTTTTGAAGCTTCTACATTTTCAATAGTATAAATCATGGACTCTTGGGTTTTAGATTTAAACTATGGTTCTTAATACACCAAGAATTCATTATCATCTTGTCCTTATTTATAAAAAATATATTTATCTATTTTTTCTTTATTAATTTGAATTATTCCTTTTCAAGAAACAATTTTAGTGGCTTCTAGATGATTCCACCTTTACTTTCTTCATAATTAAACTTAGTTGATCACCCAGAAGAAATGTGACCAACTCTACCACATTTAAAATTGGTAAGAGGAAGCTGTCCTTTAAATTTATCTTTTCCTATACTTAATTTCATGAAAAAATAGAAATAAGTGAATCTTACTCATTATCTTCGTCAACACAATATTTGGAAACCACATGTTTTTACATCAATTTGAATTCCATTTCCTTTCTTACCTAATTTTTTTTCATCCTCTGGTTTGAATCCAATTTCATAAGCCGCTAGACTTCCTATAATACCAGGAAGATAAAGTTTATATGGATCCCTTTCTCCAATGGATATCACTTTTTTATTGTATAGTGGTGGAATTCATCTCAAGATTTTATTCATGATGTCAATATCTTTAATTTCTTCACCAAGTTCTAAAATTGTTTCAACAACTTAAGTAATTTGATAAAAAATGTATCTGCATTTTCATTCAGATGAATTTTCAGATCATCAAACCTATTGTGCAAAACGTGATGCTTGGCCCCTTCACTTTTTTTTCACCTTTGTATTTATTATCAAACGTTTCCCACATAGGCATAAGTGAAGTAAAACTCATCACCTTAAAATAAATTTGATTATAAAGAGCTATAGTAAGGTAATTTTGAGATTTTTCATCTTCATCAAGAATGTTCTTTTTAGTTTCATTCATAGAAAGAATTTACGCATCTATG
Source organism: Viscum album (assembly GCA_963277665.1). NCBI lineage: Eukaryota > Viridiplantae > Streptophyta > Magnoliopsida > Santalales > Viscaceae > Viscum > Viscum album. The sequence continues at coordinate 1,317,304,732 of OY728126.1, forward strand.
ACCTGAATCCTTGGTATAGTGTAAAAAAAACTTTCAACCCAAGGGATCTCAGATGAGATATCATACTACTATTAAAAATCTAGAATTTTCTTACATCATAGAGGGTGACTCCCCTAACATTCAATTAATTCTACATGAAAACAACTGAGGATATATTTAACTCCAAAAACATGTAAGCTCTAATACCACTTATAAAACCTTGAAACTCCTTGAAAGGAGATGGTTGAATCAGGGTGTCAACATTTTCTTTCAAATCGATGGATATTGTTCCCACCATGGTAGGGACTTGTTAAACCTACCTGATGAAATTTTTTAGGAATCAGTCATTCACATATAGAGATACAATGCGACATTTTTACTTGGTTTGACACTAAGTTCTAGTCCGAGGATCATATTTCGATAGTGTGGTTGTCATAACTAAATCCACTAAACATCAATATTTGTGGAAAAAGGAAGCTCATACATAGTCACTCTATGATATGAGTATTGCCTCTAAAAGATTCTAGGGATAATAGACTACCACTCTTGGAACACTTCTGTTGACTCCCCCTAGTTCACTACTTTTGGTGAAGTCTTACTTAGTTTAATGACTTAATGTTCACTTCTATAGATTAGAATTTAAGTCTTTTTATTTGACTACCATGAGACTTTGATTGCATTATATTCTTGAGTTGATTCACTTAAAAGTAATATTCAATTACACTAGATGTTCAACACTATTATTCCTTAAGATCCTTTACAAAGATCCTTAACTAATATCACTACCTTCATGAAGGAATTTTTCTAACCATAAAATTAATTCATCACTGAATAACCAATCATCAGGAAAATCCTTTTTTGAGATACATGGGCATTTTTCAAGAAAAATATTTCATTTTTTCAATGATTTGGATCATGAGGAATACTTGATTTTTGAAATTGTCATCCTTCATGAATTTAGATAGATATAGCTTTTTCTTCAAATATTTTCATGTGTAATTAACTAGGGGTATCTTTCTATTTGTAGGATCATCCTTTCACGAAGATCTTACGCTCTCAATATATTTTTCATGAAACTCCCAAAAAATGTTTGTGAAACACTCTTATTTGGTAAGATCCAATGAAATTTAACTTATTCTCAAATATTCTCATCATTGTGGGGATTTACCATCAACCCTTAATGTATTCTAAATGATCCACTTCTCATAGTCATAGATATGTGCCATTTTTCATTACACACACGTGAGGCTCCACACCTTCATGATACTCAACCTTTTGTGAAACCTAGTCATTGCAATAACCAAACATATAAAAACTTATTACTTCACCATATTTGAGAAGGTTCAATTACAGAAATCTACCTTTCATGTATAATGTTCGATCCTTCTAATTTTTTAGCCAAAAAATGTTGAAAAATACTAGGAAATGACATTGCCTTTTACACTATAGTCACCTTGTGTTGTAAGATTACCTTCCTTGTAAACTCCCTGCTCAACCTAGTGTGTAATGAAAACAAAACACAAACTAGAATATATTTCCAACAATTAAAATCATTTTTCCAACAATCTTCCCCTTTGGGATTGTCATCAATCTTTAGATAAATTCAATAAACCACCAGATGTGATCAAAACCTAAAAGGTGATAAAAAAATCAACCAACACTCTAAGAATACTTGATCAAATATCTGTATAGAAAGTAAAAAGGGAATAATTAATTGGGTTCTCACTCTTTGTAATTATTAATGATTTTCAATATAATCTCTAAGAAATATTATTTTTTCCTTATAAGACATGATTCTCATTTTTTTATAGAAGAATTGAAAATTGTTTCCTCAAAACACCAAATTCTCATCATGTCCTAGAAGAATTGAATGGTTTTTCAAAAACCAATAACTAGAAAACCTTTATAATGTTGAATTTATCTATTCACCCCATTTGTAAGTAAACATAAGGAACATGTATTTGTACTATTAGATCTCAAAACACTATACCTAGATCGTATATCCCCCATAAACCTACATCACATCCACAAACAGATTAAAAATGTTAATGAAAATGGGGAGAGGTGACCATCCATAAACATATCATGCTCTGGGAGGTGGTTGAACACTGAGGCTCAACTGATATTTCTCAAACACATGTGCTGGAAATGGATTTGTTAGAATTATATCCACTTAGTCTTTAGTTCCAACATCCACCATTTTAATCACACCTTGTTGTACTTTTTCCTTGATAAAGTAATATATGATCTCAATATGTTTTTTATAGGAGTATTAAACTAGACAATTCATAAGATTAATCAGTCTATTTTTTCACAGTGAATCACCATTGGTTGTTTCACCTTTTCACCAATAACAATTATTTGTTACATCATCCACAATAGATGATGAATGACATTTTATCAAAGATATACTCTACTTCAGCCATTTTAAGAAAAGTTTCTTCATGTTTCCTTCTCAACCATCCCACACATTTTTTCCTAAAAATAAATCTCTACCACTTATGTACTTTCGATCCACCACATCTCTAGCCCAATCAACATCATAAAATGATGATAATTAATTATCTCTTCCTACAGTAAAGTATAATACAAAATTAAGTATACCATGAATATACCTCATGATACATTTAACTGCTACTGAATTCTCTTCCATCGGATTACAATGAAAAAGGGTCGATAATCATGTTGAAAAGTCAATATCAGTTTGTGTTGTAGTCAAGTATAATAATATCCCAATGATTCTCTTGTATAGGGTGTAATCCATTGATATCTCATCCTCATGCTTTCCAATTTTTTTCCAATAGAAATTGGAGTTGGTATTGGTTTGTGTTAGGCATGTTGAATTTCATCAAATGATCTATTGCATGTTTTTTATATAAATGAATGTATAATACTTATTTTAAACCACCAGTAACCCCAAAAAATATATAATTTCACCAATAATGGACATTAAAAATTTGGATTTTATTTGATTTGAAAATTATTCCACATATATATGTCAGGTTCTACCAAATTTAATATCATTCACATACACAGGAAACATACATTGATCTTCTTATAATTCTTCACATATATATTTTGATCAAAACAACCACTTTTGAATTTAATATTGATAAAATAATCATCTAGTCAAGAATACCATGCTTGAGGTGTCAAATTTAGACCATAGAGAGCCTTCTTTAATCTAAAAACCTTTACTTCATTATTTCCAATCAGAAATCCCACTAGTTGTTCAATACATACTTCTTCTTAAAGAACCTCATTTAAGAAATCTATTTTGACATCCATCTGATAAACTTTTTAACCTATTTAAATTTCCATAGGGAGAAAAATGCTCATCAACTCCATTCTAGATACTGGATAAAATGTATCTTCAACCTCAATTACTTTAATATTTACATAGACTTTAAAAACTGAGTGTTCCTTGTTTAGAAAAAAATTTATATGATCATAAAATTTATTTATAAAGTTATAATTTGTTCCAATTACATTCTGATATGTTGGTCTCTTAATAAGTTCTCATGTATAGTTCTTGTCAATCTGATCTAGTTCATCATTCAATGATTTAACATATTATTCATCCTTCAATGATTCTTTAAACTATGTTATTTAGACAATTGATATGAAAGAAGAATGTTATTAGTTTCTCATTATCCTTGTCTGTGTGGGTGTGGTCCAATCCCCAATGATGTTGGATTGATCAATCTATATTCTTCTATTTCTTTCATGAGGTTCTAATGATGTTTCTTCAGCCATGGTTTCCTCTTCAAATTCTTTTTATGAATCATTATTATTTTGTTAGCCATGAATGTTCTACCAACCTTCCACTACTTCTTCATTTGAATATATCCCTTTTTAAAATTCTTCTTCACTTTTATCATATCATAAAATGAATTCCTTGTGGTATTTATGGTTTTATATTCAATTATCTTGACATCACTATTTTCCAAAATACTTACAAGCTGATTATTGTAAAATTTGAAGGCTTTAATATTCATTAAATATCTTAGGAATATTCCCTCATATGTAAAATCACTATAAATGCCTTTATTTCTTTCTTTTCTTCAGATGAAACATTTACATCCAAAAACACGAAAATACTTCAGATAGGAATTCCTTCTATACCATAACTTATATGGTGTCTTGGTTTCTCCAAAAAAATCCTTATTAGATTTTGACTATGCAATACTACTTGAACAACCTATTTCTATAAATGATGAGAAATGCGACTCTAAATCAGCATAGTTCTAGCCATATGTTCCCCAATCGATATTTGTGTTCAATAAATCTATTTTGATGTGGGGTTCTCATTATAGAAACCTCATGATTTATTCCAGGTTTTTTTTAAGTTTCAAATTAAATGAATATTTATTCTCCTTCATTATCAGATCGTAGAATCTTAATTGTGCATTCAATTTCATTTTTAGTAAATTGATGATAAGTCTTCGTGAAATCAAGAACTTGTTTGTTCTTTTTGGTAATCATTATAAAAGTTATTCTATAATAGTAATCAATAAAAAAATGAATTATCTCTCTCTATGAGATACTTGATTGAGTAAAGTCTAAAGATGACCTTCTGAATATCTTTTCAATATTCAATAATTCATCATACTCATGTGATTATTTTAGAAGAGAACACCTATTTTGAAGATTAACTATACTTGGTTGGAATTTATTGACTTTTCTTTTAGTTATATAGGTATTATTCACGATATTCCACTGCCTGTAAGGACTAAATTTATGGTCATAGTTAGAACAGTGAAAACAATATCCCTAGAAACTATTTCTTCTATATGATGAAGGATATAGTCTAATTATCCTTTATTGTCTTCCAAGATCTTCCCCATTTAGATAAATCCTTCCCAATCTATTATAATATATGGTACATCCTAGAAAGCCAAAAAATTGACATTTTATAAAAGGAAATATCTTCTCACTTAAATTCCTCCTCATGTCTACTTCTTTTGTAAAGGAATTTGACTCGATATCCTCTCTTGAAAATTAAGAATTATTTTCAAATCTAATTTCAATTTTATTTGAATCATCTATTATTTAGACATCAAGTGACTTTGTGATATGTTCAACTTTCTACTTCCCTTTATTTTGGATCATCATGTTTTCAGCCTTTTATGTTTCAACTTCACATCTAATTAAAATTTTTCCCAAACATGTGGATATCTGATCATTCAAGTCCTTCTATACTACTTCAGAACCACATTTATCTCTATCTAACTATTCTTTATCTAAGAATATTCCAAACTGTAATTTCTTATTTTTTTTCCTTTTATTTTCATTTGGTTTATAGTTTACTCCTTAAAGTAAAAACTTATTCTTCAATCCCCCCAACTATCTTATCCTTCTATTACATTATGGATGTAAGTTCATCAGTGAATTTTTCCTTCTCTTCAATACTAAACTTATATTCCATGACTTATTCTAAGTTTTCAATAGCTTTTAAATTTTCTTCTACACCTTATTCTGGATGACCAATTTCTACTTCAATCCTATCAACATATTCTAATGAATCTTCTAGAATAGCTCTCATCTTTCAGTTTATTTTTCTTTGAACAACAAGCTTATAAAGCACAAACTCAAGTTACACCTTGGGATCAATAAAACCAATCAACTAATCATCTTTTATCTTTATAAGGTTCTACATTTTCAACTATAGATATCTTGAACACTTGGGTTTTAGATTTAAAATTCAGTTCTTCATTCTCTAATAAGTCATTATCATCTTGTTCTAATTTATAGATGAACTTATTTATTTGTTTTCAATTTCCTGATTTTAATTCTTCCTTTTAGGGAAATATTTTTTTGAGGGTTTTCCATGATTCCAACATCAATTTCTTCATCATTAAAATTCTTTTTGTGTCAATACACAATGTGACTAGATCTTTCACATAAACAATTATCCAGAGGAAGATTCCAAAAAATTCTCGTTTTCCTCTCTAGAATTTCATAGAAAAAGGAGAAAGAATTTATTCTTACTCATTGTATTAATAAGCACTATAACTAGAAAACTTAGTTTTTTCATGGAATGGAATACCATTTAATTTATTACTCAAATTTTTTCATCCTCTGGTCTAAAATTCATTTCATAATCCCCCAGATTAGTTAGAATATCATCAAGATAAATTTTAGATAGATCTATTTCTTAAAGGGATGAAACTTTTAGATTGTATAGTGGTGGATTCCTTCTCAATATTTTCTTTACAACATTAATATCTTTAACTTTTATACCAAGTCCTTGAATTTATCTAAAAACATCTCTAATTCAATTTGAAAATGTATCTTGATCTTCATTAGGATGCATTTTCATATCATCAAACTTATTATGAAAAACATGGAGTTTGGCCTCCTTCACATTATTTTCACCTCTGTATATTTTTTTTTAGTTTTAACTCATACAATTAGATGAATTAAAACACATCACCTTCAAATAAATTTGATTAGATAGAGTTTTAGTAAAGGAATTTTTTTCTTTGGAATATGCATTGAACATTTTCTTATTATTTTTAGTCACAGAAAGTCCTCTCACATCAGTGACTTGAATGCCATGTATAGTTGAAAAAAGAACTTCCATCCCAAGGGATATCAAATGAGATCTCATACTATTCATCCAAATTTGGAATTTACTTCCATCAAAGAGGGGGACACCCTTGACATTCACTAAATTCTCTAAGAAAAAAAATAGATTACAGATTTAAGTCCAACAACCTGTATGTTATAATACCACTTTTAGGACCCCAAAACACCCTGAGAGGGGAGGGGTGAATTAGGGTGTCCTCATTTTCTTTTAAAGTGATAGATATTGTTCTCACATTGGTAGAAACTTATTAAACATGTATGATGGAATTATGTAGTAATCAAACATTCACATAGAGAGAGAAAACACAACAGTTTTACTTTGTTCACCACTAAGGGCTAGTCCATGGAGCATACATGGACAATGTTAGTCATACATAAATCCACTAAACTTCATTAGTAATAGAAAACTGAAGTTTAATAATAGTCACTATATGGCATGCACATTACCTTTACATGATTTTTGAGATATCATACGACCTCCCTCAGAACAATTCAATTAAATCCCCATATCTCACTAATTTGGGTGAAGTCATACTCATTTTAATGACTTAAAGGTTTATTTAGTATATGGTAATTTATGTTTTTGTCCCTGACTAGCCTGAGTCTCTGCTTTCACCGTAGTCTTGAGTTGATGCACTTGAAATCATTATTCAATTAATTTGTATGTTCAACACTATTGTTCTTAAAGATCCTTTATGATGCTCCTTTATTAAGCACGCTAGATTCATGATGAAATATTCCTTCACAAAACACTAAGACATCATGGAATAACAATCTACTGTGAAACACTTTATTTTAAATACCTAAGCATTGGTCAAGACTAAGAAATTAATTTCATGATACTCAAGCTCATAATGAATAACGAATTTAAAAATCTCTCGTTCTTCGTGAATTTAGAGTGACTCATTATTTTCTATAAATATTATCATGTGTAAAGAAGTAGGTGGAGCCTCCTATTTATAGGCTCATACTTTATGAATATCCCACACTCTTAGTGGATTTTTTATGAAACTCCAAAAAACTATTCATGAAGATCTACTATTTTTGATGATCTATTGAAATTTAACCTATTTTTGAAGCTTATAATAGTCCAAAATATTTACCATCAACCCTTCAAGCATTCTCAATGATCCAATTCTCGTAGTCACATAGATGTAATGTTTTCATCGAGTACATGTGATGCTCCATACCTTCATGAAATTAAACCTTTTTTGAAACCCATTATTCACAAAACCCTTTCAATAAAAAAATTATGCCTTTAAAATATTTCAAAAGGGTGAATTATACAAAACTATATTTCATAAATATTGATACATTATCCTGATTTTGATCCCAAAAATTTGGAAAACATTGAAAAATGTTTCCACCTTCAACAATATAGTCAACTTGTGTTGCCAGATCACTTACCTTGAAAACTCCCTAATCAACCCAGTGTGGATTTACAAAAGACACTAAATAGATTATTTTTCAATAATGAAAATCCTCGGTTCCAATAGGTATTCCCCAGTAAATCTCTATCAAAAAATCCCAATATTCTAAAATTAATTGAAAACATGCCATGATAAATAGTTTTCACATTTATATAAAAATTATGGTAAATCAGGTTCCCTTTTTCATAGTTCTATATAAATTCCAGATAATATATTTTAAAATCATATTTCAAATAAACCACTTTACATTTATCAAATCATGAAATACATATAATCTCAATATCAAATTATTCTAAAGAAAAAGAACAATGAAGATTGCCACTATGATATCATAGCTTCGGGTTAGGAGGGTGTCTCATGCATTAATAATAGATCAAGACTAGTGCACACTATCAAAGTTCCCTAGAAGAACAGGCCCTGGGTAATAGAGTAAAACCCCATGATTAAACCCCCTATGATGTAAGATAATCAAGTCCCTAGGGAACATGGCTTAGGGAAAAGAGGAACACACCATGATTGAACTCCCTATAAAAATAAGGACAAGGCCCTATAAAAAACCCTTACCTAGGTACCTAAGTATTTCATGTACTATATGTTTCAAATCATTTCAAAATGTCTTATATCATTTTATAAAAAACTCTAAACATCCCTTTTCATAAAAACATTCTTTGAATATTAGTTACACATCTCACTTTCTAGTTCTTTGAAAATAATATTTTTTCCTAAACAATGAGGTAAACCATCTTTTATTAAAAAAACCCATTTACTCACTCATATCAAAAAAAATTCAAGGATCGTGTTAATTATCACTTTGAAAATAATTTATAAAATCATTTATAAAACCAATATCATTCAAGGTTCACCAAACATTATCTAGATATGAAACCACATACCTCATACTTAGGTTACACGCCAACCACAATAGGTTCCACACACTAAAAGGAATGAGAACATAAAACAAATTGAGATGATTCCATAAAAAATTATCCCATGACATAGAATCATGTATCCATAAGATAAAAAGGTCAACATGGAAGATATATCAACACAAACCAAAAATATCACATGTTTTGCACCACAACCCACACAAGATGTGTCCTCTAGGAGATGAAAAAATGATGGATATATAATGAATAAGACAATTAATAATCAAGTGATTGAAAGGAACAACCAACATAGCATAAAATCACTACCAATTATAATAAAAATTTAATAAAGGGAATAAAATTGATCAAAATTACTATATTGAGGACAGCTAAACAATCTGGGATCAAAACACTAAGAGAAGTAGTTAATAGTGAGATGTATCATCCAAAATAACTAGTTAAAGACCCAGGGATTAGGTAAGGGAGAGGAAAGAGAAATAAGAAAGTATTTGGGTTCTCAAAACATTTAATCTTCTAGAAGGGACATTATTCATAGCATGAATTATTCATTAATGTCATAAAATTTTAGAATGGTAGATATTCCAAAAATTATGTCTCCTTAGTTTAAAATTTTTGGATTCTCTATTTTTTTTGTGAAAAATATCTCACATTGTGAAAGGAATTTCATGTCCTGAATATAAATTCAGGGATTCTAACTATAATGCTTTCACATCATGAATATACATTCATGGTGTGAGCAGACTCTTTTAGCCATTTTTCATGATTTTGAGTCAAATACTTCTCTAAACACTCTTAACATAAATAAAATTATTTAATTACACTCGTTAATATGTCTTGAAACCTAAAATGTGGTATAAATATAAATTTTGGATATTACAATTCTTCCCACCATAGGTATTTCTATCAATAGGAAGTCATGTAGATGAAATATTCTATGAAAATATGTGATGCAACTACTCCCTACCTAAGATTTATGCTCCCAAGTCTCATAAGAATATGATCTATACTTCTAAAAAACTTTAACCAGTAGAATAAAATTCCCATGTAATACTTTCATCTAAGATTTAATTACCTCCGCTAGTTTGTCAAAATTTGGAATTTATATCTCCAATTCAACCTCCTCTAAAATCAGAACATGAAAAGGATTGGGATGGTAATTATTAGCTTGAGATATGTGGAAAACATCATGAATATCTATCAATTGAGTTGGTCATTCCAATTTATATGAAACCTAGAAAATCCACTCAATGATCTTAAATGTTCTAACATTTATCAAAGATAGTTTACCCTATTTTCCAAGTCGATGGTGAGCCAACTAAGGAGAAATATTCAAGAAAAACCAATCACCAATAGAAAATTCCAAAGGACGGTGTCAATGATCTATAAAAATTTTATTTTAACTCATATATATGAAAAAATTTCGACATATATCACAAATAATTTTTAATATTTCCTGAAAAATACTTAGTCCCATAAGATAGGCATCACCCACCTCTAACCAATAAAGAGGTGACCTGTATGAGGGAATATACAAATCCTTGAATGAATATATTCTAATCACTGATTGGTAACTATTATTATACATAAAATTTACCAGTCCTGGATCTATTTATCAAGTTACACTAAAATAAAAGACACATTCTTGGATATTATCCTCTAGGATCATAATAGCATTCTCTTTCTAACCATGATAAGTTGTACTAAATCTGCCTTGAGTCTCTATCACCTCTTGAAGAATTTCCCAGAACTAGAAGGTAAACCTGGGATCCCAGTCTGAGACAATGGTAGATGGAACCCCATGTTACCTCAAAATCTCTTGCACATATTGATAACCACGATCTTTAACCATAGTGATGTCCCTAATTGGAATGATATATGATTATTTCATCAATTGGTAAATTAACAAATAGATAGAATTATTACCTCAAGGAGTCTATGGTAAATTAATGAACAACTTAATAGAAACCTCATCCCATTTCAATATTGGAACTAAAAGAGGTCAGAGTATATAAAAATACTTTTTTCTCTTCCTTGAATTGTTGGAAGGTGTAATAATGGGACACATAATAAGCAATATCAAATTTCATAAAGCACCACTAGAAATATTGTCTCATGTCGTAATAAATCTTTATAGTTCTATACTGAATGGCCCATGAAGAACTGTTGTAGTCATGAAACCTATAATTATTGATATATAAATGGATGAAGAACAAACTCACATAAAAAATAATTAACTCATAGGGGAGAGACCAACCAGGTATAGTTTACCCTCTAAATAAGGATTCTTTGACTCCATTAAACTCATCATCCTACTTATAGTACTGGAAAATAGATTCATGGAGGTATGAAAAAAATTGAAAAGTTGTTAAAACTATTTATAAATTTACATCTTACATGTTCAGATGTAACTGGGAAAAGATACCCATAAGGTTTCACTCTACTTTTGATTCTAGTATGGTCTGTGAATGGAATTTTATACTAATATTGTGAGCGATGACATTCCCCTTCCCCAAGGTGTAAGTGATGTCAAATCCAAACATCTAAAGGTATTCCAACCATTGACTCTATGTGAGGTTTAGTTCCATCTATGAAAAATATTTAACTTGGGTTGTTATGATGAAAAAATATTGTTAACATCTCCCAAAAAATGTAGTTCGGTCAACACTTAACAGCATCCATAATAGTGGTGAGCTCTAACTCATGAGTGGGGTATTTTTTTCCATGCAGATGAAGTTTAGGATAATCATATTCCATAAAAAGATCATCATGCATAAGTATCCACCCCATACCATCACAAGAATAATGTAGTAAACCACATACATTTTAATGGGATCTATAAAAATAAATACATAAGCTGATGTTAGACACCATTTCAATTCATAAAAAGAGGCCTGAAACTTACCATCCAAATATAATTTCACCCCTTTCTTTGTAAGAGAATTCAAAGGTGACACATTATTCAAAAAATCCTTTTAAAACCTTCGATGGTATCCAAAAAGGCCTAGGAATCTGTATATATCAAAGATGATCCATTGTTCTCCCCAAGAAAAAATATCCTTCATCTTTCCAATATAAACTTAGAAATCATGTTCCAAAATCACATGCCCCATGAACATCACCATTTGGATCCAAAAAAATTACTTTGATAGATTCCCATAAAGTTGGTGAATAATCAATGTTTAAAAAACCACAATTATATGTTGTTCATATTCACACTCAAATCTTAAATAAACTAGTATATCATCCATGTATACCAAAAAAAAGGTATCAAGATACTGATGGAATATCTAGTTAATCAAACCCATAATCAATGTATGAGTCTTAGTTAGGCTAAAAGGAATCATAAGATATTTAAAGTGTCCATACCGGATCCTAAAAGTAGTCTTTGGGATATTTTATTCCTTAAATAGGAGAAAATAATAACCTAACTGAATATAAGTTTTTGAAAACCATGCCCCTCCTAATTGATTGAAGAGTTCATCGATATGGTGAAAAGGGTACTTATTCATAACCGTTGTCATATTTTGATTTTTATAGCCACAGAAAGACACAAATAAACATCTACCATCTTTGTAAAGTTCCAAGGTTCCACCCATGTTGACACACTAGGATGAAAAAATCCATTCTCTAATAGTTAATCCAACTAAACCATAAGATCTGTTATCTCTGTGGGCATCATGTGATAAGAGGATGTTGACATAATCTTAGTACCAACCATTAAATCAGTAGATAAATCTATCTACCTATTAAGAGAAATACTGAGGAATTCATCTAGTAATACCTTGGAAAATCATAAATAAATAAATATAGTTCAAAAGGAGAGGAAACATCATCATCCTCTACCATAACAATAGAAAACAATTTTTGAGCTCTGGGAAAAAATTCCCCACACAACCTGACCTCATATCCCACTATCCATATATAAAATTAGATCTCCCCTAAAAAATAGATAATGAAACATATTTATGATAGCCAATAAACTTTTCATAGTGATCAAGAATCCAATCCATTAAAATGATGATGTAGAAAATATCCAAATTAATAACTAGGAATTCCCAGACTAACTCTTCATATGTTATCAAAATAAATCATGAAGGAAAAAAAGAATTCCCTAACCTTGTATATTTATAAGAGTGGTTTACTTCACCATATTAAAGGACATGAGCTCTATTTTATGTTTCAATACATCCATTAATTTGGGAGATAAAAATGAGTTTGAGGTACCTGTATCAAACAAATCATTTTCTATCGAAAATGAAACAAATAGTACCTCTCACTATAGTGAATCCCAAGATGGATTATTTTAGAAACTCATCCATTATGTGAATATTCTTCACTCAAAAAGGCTATGGCTAGATCCCTATGGTCTTTTAAGCTTAGTACTGCACCGTATTCCACTTTGGAACATTATTTCCCTAACTATAATGGGAATAGACAATGCCTGGAACAATCATTGTATATGACCTCAGGGGCTACAAGTACTGGAGTTTTTCAGAGGTGTGGGGAAAGATCATCGAGTGTGCCCCAGCTTATCACACTAGTATCAATTCAATAGTACATTTTTATCCACCTTTGATGTAGTAGAAAGAGTGTGTTGATGAGGACCACCTCCACCGCTCATGAGACTATCAGGACACTTCTTCTTTTTCCTATGTATGACATTAGAACTACCTCGAGGTGGAAGGTAATATATGAAATAACTAATATTTCCCACCATATAAGTTTCTTCTATCATAGTTATGTGGATTATATTAGTATTGGGTGATTTTATTCATATATACCTATGATTGGATGTCAGATCACAAACCTTGTACATATATTTTATCCTTCGTCTGATCATTTATCACCACCTTTAGTGAAAAACAAATCCACTAAGTGAAATGGTTAGTGTCTTATATCACCAAAATATATCCTCTATATAGAGATAGGAACTCTAAAGATATTTTCAGCATTAATGATTCAAGGAAGAACAGCTAAAAGAAGATGGTCTTGAAGTCTTTCCACTCTAATCCCACATATCATTCTCCTGAATCATGGAATCCCACCACTTTTTATTAGGAACCCTGATCTCAATCATCGCGGACTTCACCTTTAAAGATTCACCTATCTTTAAGAAACAAAATACTTGATTAATATTTTCCATCTAGTCCTCAACCTTATAATCTTAATTGTTACCCTTAAAATACAAGGGCTTTGGGAATATGTACTCACACACTTGATCCTTATCTCCTCCAGATTTTGGTTGTTCCTCAACAGCTTGGTTCTAAATAGGTGATACATTCCAATCCATGGCTATAAATTCATTTCAAATAGACTGTGGGAGATTCTGATCAAGTGGGATATTCCCTTTGATGAGTATTATCCATTGGACCCTCTTAAGAAACCCTTGGAAGACATCTTAGAGGATTTATTGTACATACCAAAAATAGAAGGAAATATCAGATAATGAAGAAACCTCATTTGAAACTAAATTGATTGTAAGTGGGGATTGTGATTACATTAAAACCCAGCATAGGAAACACAAAACCCAATAACCCATGGTCAATTGAGTCTTATTATAGAAATATCCAACCAGGAACTCACCACATCCTACCTCTCAGCTCTCAAAAATAATATATCATATCTATCAACATACAAAGACTCATATTAACCATGATTTAATACCAAATTAGCATGTCCCATCCTAGAAACAAATCCATATAAGTTCTAAACTAGACTATGGGAGGACCCAAAGGGTGTTCTTGATCCCCATGGGATAGTGACTAGAACCTGAGTAACCAACAACAACTATACTGAATGATTATTCCAACATGAAACATGATACATGACATACAAAATAGAAAGATACCAAAGAATATTTCATAATCCAAATACTGGAAGTAGTATTGATATAACCAAATTAAGATATAGAAAACCTAAATTAGAAGTCAGAAACATCCAACAAGCAAAACCATTATTTCTAAAAACTTATCCATGTGATACATAGAAAACATTCCTATAAAAAACCATTAACTACCCATACCCACCTGAAATAAACCTCACTACCTCATTGAGGAACCTTTCTATTTCCTACATCAAACAAAATAGGGTCTAAACACCCCTGAGGGAGTTTACAGGGTGTGAGATAAATAGGCTTAGTATAATCCCACTCAGGTGTTACATAAAAAATCTCGATCAAACAATCCCAATATTCTCAAATTAAAAAGAAAACATGGCATGATAAAGTGTTTTAAATTTAAATCAAAATTATGGTAAACCAGTTCCCATTATTTGAATTTCTACATCAACTCTAGATAATAAAACATCAAGTAATATATAAAATAAACCAATTTACATTTATCAAAGAATATATCACATGTCATCTAATAATTAAAGCAGAAATAACAACAATGGAGGTCACACCTAGGATATCATATATACAGGTAAGCTAGGTCTCTCATACCACAGTTATATATCAAGAATAGTGTACACTATACAAGTTCTCTAGAAAAAAAGGGTCTAGGGAATAGTTAAACACTAATTATTAAACCCCTTATGAGATTATATAATCAATACCATAGGTCATATAGTCTAGGAAATAGAGGAACACCCCATGAGTGAAACACCTATGAAAATATGGAACAGTCCCAATACTAAACCCCCATCTTGTTACCCATGGTTCCCATATGATTTAAGTTTCAAATAATATAAAAATTTATTTTCATATTTCATAAACAAATACCAAACAACCCTTTTCATAAAAATGTATATTGAAAACCAATTTCACAACCCACTTCATAATGCTTTGAAAACAACCTTATTTTATCAAAATAATGGTAAAATCCTATTTTATAAAAAAATATTCATGAATACAAAAAAAAATTAAGGATTTCACAAATTATTATTTATAAGACCATTAAAAATGACGATCACTCATAGCTCATAAAACATGGGATAGATACGGAACCACTTACCTCAAACATAGGTTGCACACTAACCATAATAGGATCCACATATTGATAGGAAAGGGGAAAATAAAAAATAAAGAGGATAGCATAAAAATTATTCCAATAACATTGAATCATTCTTCTATAATAATAAAATGGTTTGGTGGGGAATATATATCCACACATAAATTTATGATCACATGTGATGCACCACAACCGACATGAGATCCATCCTCTGGGAGACAAAAAACTTTGGATCTATAAGTAATGGATAATGAATCTTAAATAAATACATATACAAATACAATTAAATATATATCAATTATCAATTCCAATAATAATAGTATAATGGGAGGATAATTGATTAAACTTACTGATATGATCAAAACTGATTGATCTAGGATTGAAACACCAAGAGAAGAGGTTTAGAGGGAGTTTTATCACCCAAAATATCATAGAGATGGACTAGGATTTGAGAAGGGAGAATAACTAAATTCACATCATGAATATAAATTCGTGGAATAAATGAGATTCTATAGATAGGTTTCTAGCTTGGATTCAACTCCTTTTCTTAACAATCATAGAATACCAAAAGTTATTTAATTGAACCCTTTAGGATGCATCAAAACTTAAAATGAGGCATACATAAAAGTTGAGGATGTTATAGAATATCTATACATCTTAATATATAAAAATCAATGTATCCTTGTTATCATAATATTTCCACTTGGTTTTTTTATTGATAACTCCTTTCTTAGTGTCCTAGAGGGTGATTTAATGTTCTTAGAAAACATGAAAGATTTAAATGAATCTATAGATAAAAAATAAAATATATTATTATTACATTTTGATTTTATGATTTACGTACCTTCCAACACATCATTCATAACTCCTACCTTATTCATAGTAATTCCATAATCTCAAACTTTCTCTATTGTCCTCTTTTTAGATAAATTCCCTTATTTCTTTGGGAATTTATTCAAATAGTTCTCATATCCTTACAATTGAATAATTGTATATTTGTGGATATTTTTTATTCATGATAATAATGTAGATTATATTCACACTTAAATGAAACTATTATTCCCATAAAACATTTCCCATGGTGTTTATTTCCACAAAGATTACATGTAAAAAATGACACCATTTCCTTTTTATCATTCAACGCATTCCTCATAACATGGTGCTTAGCCATAATCATTTTCTCTTTATTTTCTTTGAAAATATAAGATATGGATAATTATATTTATTTCTTGATGGAACTTTATATTATATCCACCTATAATGAAAATTTTTGAGAAATTAATTCCCTTCGATGGATTGGATTTATCCTGTTAAAGAATCTATCAATGTTGATTTTCGGAATACAAACGTAGTCCACAGCATGTATTTATAGCATTATAAAGTTATCCACATAATCAAAAACATTTTCCTCCTACTTTGGTGTTAGATTAAGTAAAAAAAATATCCAAAAAAAATTCTTCAACTCCAACTCTATGATCATTGACTTTATTAGGAGGTAAATCCCGATATGGATTATGGATTTTGACATGATCTCCATTCCTTCCACTAGGTTTCATTTTTTATATAATGTAATTCACATAATTAGATCATAAAATTATCAATATAGAATCATAATATACAATTCCTATATAGTTAAAACATTCTATAAAAATTTCTTCAAAATATTAAGGGTTAGTCATAATGTTTGTGATATCTAATTGTGTTATTATGGATCATCTTCCAAAGGTTTATGATAGAATTTCTCTGATACCAACTATGAAAACCCTAGCTCTAGTAGCACAGATCTTGTGGTTACTTTAATATATTTATACTGAATTTAATATATAATATTACATAGGATCCAATAGTTTAGTATTCTTTAGAGACTATATACATACATGGATCACATATTACATTTGAAAACATATAATACAAAAAAAGTTAGAACTTTATTACCTCTTCTAGTATATTTATAAAACTATCCAAATATATCTTTTGGGATCCTTAGGGAAAGTAAAACAAAATTAATGGGTGAGATCATATGCTCATCAAGTGATAGCATGATAAATATGTTAGGAATAAATAATAACAAAATATGATATAAAATTATGAACATGACTGTGGAATATATAAATGGATAACATATTAATGAAAATAATCACATGGATAATAATAACTGATTTCAAAATTATGGAATGAATAATATAATACATAATAATCTTACCATCAAGGACTCATGTTATGAAACAATACATAAATTGGTAGGTCATGCACCAAATACCCATTTTTTGTCTCATGAGACCTACTAATGTGTCGAGGGGCTATATAATTCTAAGACCAACCCATCACTAAATAATTTTAATTAATTCATCATATGAAAATAATGAATAAATAATACAATACATAATAAAAATTCTTTAATAATGAATAAACATAAGTATTAAAATTACAATTACACATAATATAAATTTTTCCTTAATTAATAAATAGAATAATTCTCTAGGTAAGCACCCTTCAAACTATCTCATATATAGTAATGGGTATACAGTTATATCAATATTAGAAAATGAAAGCTATAAATAGTTTAAAATATATAGAATATATCCCTGAGATTAAATAATATGTATATAAAGGAGAAGAAGAAATTCAATAGAGATATGAATAGGGATAGATAAAATAGCCCTTATAAATAAGGTGAGGTATGAGCTATAAATTTATAAGGGGGAAATAATACAATAGATTCATAAAAAATGAATTTAAAATAGTATGGAAACTCTCAAGAACTATAACAACCCAATACTTTACAATATTTTCATGTGTTTAATTTTTTTTCTTACTTTCTTTATACACAACACTTTATTAAGATTACACTACACACAACAATGAGTTGGCTTGCATTACATGCAAGCCCAAGTTTTACTGAACAAAAATATATTATTAAAATATAATTATTTAATGTAATAAGATATAACCTAGCCATTAATTTTGTGGTTATTAATTTTATTAACTAACTTATGAAAATATATGGTTGAATTAATTGGTTAAAAATTAATTATAAATTAATATTGAAACCAACTGAATATATAGGAAATGTTTTTTCTAATGCTCATAAAGTCATTTATCCTAATAAATTAAATTAACTAAAATTATTGAAGTATATTAATTTAAATTATATTAAATTAAATATTTTTTACATTTATCCAATAAATATAATAGGGATAAGATAAGAACAAACCCAATTTTATGCATACAAATCAATATTTATCTAAAAAGAGTTTTAACACCTTATAATGGAAAACCTATTTTAAATCCAATTTTTCCACTTTTATGTATTTTATTTTTAAAAACATAACTTCTTATTTTAGGTAAGAATGTAAAAAATTACTTTGGTTGAATTTTTTTTATTTTTCTGGTAGGCTTCATGTTTTGATGAAAAGTGATAAAATATTTCAATTTAATTGAAAACAACATTTTCTTATGAAAACTTTATAGTGTTAAATTATATTTCTGATTGTTTTTAAAGTATAATTAGATAAATTTATTATCAATTAACATAATTATGGTCATTTTAATCAATTTTTCAGTGATTTTTTATAAAAAAATTCAATATTTTGAACGTTTTCACTTTAAAAACTTGTTTTCGTTTTCCTTCAACAGGATTAATTTTAAATTATTTTTCTCCAATTTCATGTTTTTTATTTAGAAAAATATATTCCATAACTATAGTTATAAGTTAAAAATTTATTAAATAGTTCCCTGTAATTTTTGTACAATATAAATAGTTACATTAGTATTTTATTATATTTCCATGGTTAAGGGTAAATCGGGTAATTAAGGGTAAAAATATTATTAAGTATTATAAAATTACCATAAAACTTGTACTAATATTATTGGATGAGATATTTTCAAACAAAATCATCCTCGAGGTTATTTTATGTCCTCATGGAGCCACTTGGATGACTTTAATCATTTTGCTATATTATATTTTTATGGAAGTAAAATTTGTCACACTCATGTTTTTAAAAAGTATTATATTTCATTATACGGTTATCTAAATTATATCTTAAACTATAAATATTAATTAGAAATATAAAATCTTTATATTCATTGTGATAATTTATTTTTAATTTTTAAGGAACAACTTATTAAATTAAAGTATCGCACAATGATGATACAGTAATTGTTTAACAAATGGACATATCAAATAACAATATTAAAATAAAAAATTGATATAATTAATTTAATAGAGTAATTTTATAGATTAAATAGACATATTAGGGATATATTAAAGTATTTTTCTAAATAATATTGTGTATTTATATTTTTAATAAAGTAAAGAAATGAATAATATCATAATTGAGATAAATGATATTTTAAAATAAATAATATTTTATTAAATGATATTAAATTTATAAGCATACAAACTTCTTCTAAATGACAGGGATAAAGTTTAAATTTTTTCTCATGAATCATTTAGTGTTATTTTGGCATTTTATAGTAACTATATTAACCCTTAAAGAGTAAAAAATCCAAGTTGTCACTATAAGAGTTAAAGGGTTTAACTATGGGTTAAATCCAAAAGATAAGGGAAATAATGTGATAAAAACATGTCCAAAATTTATAGGATGGGAGTACCTGTCCCTATAAGCATCTTGTCTTATAAATATATCACTTTTTATCCATTTTTAATAGAAAATTAATTTAAAATTTTTTAAATTTCAAAAAGTTCCCCTCACCTCAATTATAAAAGGGAACCTCCTCCCTCACTTCCTCACATGAATTTTAGCCTAATATATCATCAAAAACATGCCCAAATAAGATCCCAAATTCCATATAGTAATCATAGAATCATAACGTTGGGAATAAATAAATCCAAGGAAGTCTTTTGGTATAAAACAAAAGTATTTACCCAAATAAAAGTTAACATTTTTCAACGACTGCTTTAGTTTTATTTATTTCCCCACTCTATAATTTCTTAATATTCCATTATTATATAATAGAACTAGTATAATAAATATACTGAGTTTTATTATTTCAACGGTTATACCTACACCTACACACACTTCCATCAAATGGGTAATCAATTTTCCATTCATGTACTGCGAACTACTGCCTCGTGAAACGATATTGTTCATTTTTCCTTTACCATATCTCATGGTTTTACATTTTTATGGACATGATATTTTTATATGATATATATATACTATATATATTGTATTAATACTTATTTAACTATTATATTACATATACATTCACTGTTTTAATTTTTTGTAAATATGATAACATCGCTTGTGGAAGTGTAGACTACCACCTCCTCAAAGCGATGTGATTCGTTCATATTGTACATAGAACATATAAAGGATGGTTTTAATAAAAAAAATATATGATAAATATAACATATATATATATATTATAATTTAATTATAATATACATATATATCATTTACTTTTAATTCTTCTAATACGAAAAAGAAATGAAACTAGCGTTCATGTGTATGTACAGCCTATCATCTTCATGAACGGTGAATTTCATTTCCTATCTACAAATTTAATGGATTATTATAAATATATATATAATACATAAATATGATATTAAAATAATATTTCACATTATTTATATGATTAAATCATGATCTATGTAATATGAATAACAAATAATAAGTCAAAACATGCTTGAGAAACTAGGTAATTAACACCCAAAATAGTGAAAATGATGAAGGATTATTAACAAACAGGTGAGAATATAATATAAGAAGATCATATATGTTATCATAAATATGAATAAGGTTATGATATAAATTAATAATATTATTTAACACATTATACATATGTTTAAATCATGTACAACAAGAAAGGAAGTGTGAGGTAAGGGATCGTTGTCTCCCTTTTATTTTTATGGAACACATACCTTATACACTACTCGTTTATTTTGTGTGTTGTATATACCACCAATTAATGTATTTTATGAGTATTATTCTGAATATTATGGTATTTTAATATCCAAATAATTTTCTTTCTTTCATGGGAATAGGATTCTACTGATTATAAAGTGGTAAGGGGTTATTTCACAATCTCATCGTTATTCGATATTGTTTTTTAGTGTCTCATGGGGAATAATTCTATTCCTTGATAGTGTTTTATAAAAAAGTTTTAAAAATTTATTTTAATATTCTAAAATAATTATTTAAAGTCATGTTTCCCCTTTTTTAGTTTTTACAAAATAATTTAAAACGGATCTTCATATCATTTTCCAAAATAAGGTACTTTATGAATTTTCTTAAAAAAGGAATGATTTTTAACTTATATAACATGAATGGAATCTCATGATGTCATGATGGACTAATGTTTTGAAACTTCCTTTACAAGTTTACTGTAACGCCCCAAACCCCAAAGCTCGAATCTGGTCCATTATTCCATTTTATTGGACTGAT
This sequence comes from Viscum album, assembly GCA_963277665.1. Taxonomy (NCBI): domain Eukaryota; kingdom Viridiplantae; phylum Streptophyta; class Magnoliopsida; order Santalales; family Viscaceae; genus Viscum; species Viscum album. The sequence goes on from OY728126.1 coordinate 1,317,326,979, forward strand.
TATAAGAAATTAATCCTAAAGTAATGATTAGTTTAGAAGTTTTGGAAGACCAAATTACACACATAATACCAAAAGTACATTTGAAAATATAGAAAATACAACATGGCATATAATAAACTAAAATAAACTACCTCCTTGAAATCTTATTGAAGGTTCTCTTATTCATAACTTGGGGAAAGGAAACGTAATAAGTGTGAGCTCAAATTCTCAATAAGGGTTACATATAGTGGAATCATGAATCAAAAAATAAGTGAATCATAATCAATTAGATATGACTAATATGTAATGATGAATAAATAAAAACACTTTCCATTAATTAGCTGAGAATAAAAATGCCTCCATATATTTTTCCATAGTGAAAACCTCATGGATTGTAATAACTGAATAATGAATAAAGAGAATGATTATTACTTGGAACCCATGTATTTGGAACATGAACCACTATACTGTCGAGATGGTTTGTGTCTCTAGGTAGAAACCCATCTGATTTTTTGGAAACAAACTCAAAGGTTTTTTCGCCAACTGATTTGTCCCATGAGACCTATCGAGGCATCATGGGGATATAGAGAACCCCTCCCATAACTACCAGTCCAAATAATTATGTACACAGAAATTTAATACAATAAAAATATTCCTTTTAAGTTTCTGTATTGAATAGAAGATACATATTCATCAAGTTGAAACAAAATTAAAAATAAACACCGTATGTGAGATGGTATATGGCCTAAGGCAATAATCATATACATGATATAAGAAACTGGATATTTAATAGAATTATAATTTGAAATTAAAGATGATCTCAAATGTGTAGTAGATACACCACATAAGAAATACTAGGTGTACAATACCAATTAAGTCTCAATAAATTAGAAATTGAGACAAAGACCCTTACTACATTGTAATTAATCGAGTCGTATAACCAAAAATTAATAATCACCAAATGAATCATAGAATACCATGAATATAAATATAATAATGATATTATATATCGAATGGAAGTAAAAATACACTACACACAAGAAATAAGTGGCGAACAATGGAAATCTTACATAATTAAAAGTGAGATGAGAAAACCCTTACCTTTTATCTGAATGTGCTCTTTGATTGATCTTAATGACCTGCGTAATAAACTTTACCTTCATTAATTTATAATTAATTAACCTCCTCTACAATTAATTGATTTATTATAACCATATTTGGTTTATTCATGTTCTTTTTGTTGGGTTTAAGTGGTTCACTTTTATTGTTTTGGAATCATTTTCTTCCTTGGTTTTCATGATCGGTTTACTTGTATTCATTAATGGAAGTTTGTTTGAAATGTGGTTAAACATCCATAATTGTTAATTTATATTATTATTTAAATTATAGGGATATAAATTCTCTTATAATGATTTGGGTTATATACTATGAGGATGACTCATTAGATAAAAGTTAATGATAAACACTTGGATTAACTCGGCAGTTTTGTGCATAATGAACTTGTTTTGTATTATTATTTTATATTATGAGTGTGTTTGGATTCCATAACATTTCATAAGATAAAATACATATATTATGATCTGGTTCAATAATTATAAAGGTTTCATGGCTATTATTTAAGATAGTAAAATAAATTGAAAACCCATCATCCTTGAATGTGTTAAATTAACACATCTCGGACAGTGTTTTCATATTTAGTATAAGAAGAGGGGGGAAAGAGAGATGATGATGAAATATTCCGTTAGCATAATAAAATTCAATTTTATGTATGGTAATGTAATTATCATATCATTTTTATTACGGTAGGTGAGGAGAGAGAAACAAAATAATGGAACTTGTAAAAAAGTTAAAAGAAAAAGGAATAGAGGTTCACCTCTTGAGTACTCCACCTTTAGAATCTCTTCAAGGCCTTTATTTTTGGCCTTTTGGTGAGACCAATAAGTCTCAAATGTGGGGGAGGGCTTGGGAAGTTTATTTTTTAAAACATATGCAAGTCTCAAATCTTGAGTCATGTGAGAGGAAGAGGGGTGAGGGTGGATTATATAGTGGAGGGGAGGAGGGGTTTTTTTAATATTTTAATCATTAGTTTATTATTTTTTCTTAAGACAATTAATAGTGACAATTCTAGGAAAAAAATAGTAATGAGTACATGGGAGTTCTAACTAATGGTTTCTTACATCATCCATGATGCAGGGAATAATGTATTTATCTCATAATATATTTATATCGTATTTACCATATTTTAGTATTCACCAAAAAATCAGGTATTTCAGAAAAATTCCAAAAAATTCACCTTAACCATTTTTCGATGTGTAGATTCAAAAAATGAACTCCTTTTTTTAAAAATAATTTTCTAAATGTGAGAAATTTAATTTTTAATGAAAATCATCATTTAATCAAAAAATACCAACACTTAAAATATTCATCTTCATTTTTAAGGTGCCTAAATTTTATTTATAATTTCGTGGGTAAGGTTACCATTCAAAAGGGTAAGTTGTTATTCATAAGGGTAGGTTACTATTCATAAGGTTACTTTATTCATTAAAAATTATGTTGATTCTATTAGACTCTAAATATCACCCTCATCACAACTGTGTATATCCATTTTTTGAAATTCAAAACAAAGAAGTGGAAAATTTAAGATTAATGGCTAGGTTATGACTATATATTATAAATAACCAATTTTTGCTTCAAAGAGACTCAGTTAGTCATGTAATATAGGATATATAATGAATTTAAATTATTTAAGAGACACATACCAAAAAATGTTTGGGGTGTTATATTTAGAAGTTTATTTTAAATGAAAATATTTTATTTTATAAATGTGATTCTATTTAAATAAATGATTACAAATTTGTAAGGGATTTCATCTCAAATTGATTTAATTGAAGAATATTGTAATTTTATACACCTAGTTTCTTTTATATGGTGTGTATACTTCCCTATGATATGTCAAATGATGAATATCCTTATTACCATGATTATTATGTTTCATTTAATGTTATTCTTTCATGGGGATTATTATTCAAATATTTCAAAGTGGTATGGGAAACTTTGGAATGTTTAAAGATTATTTTTCTTGAGAATGTTTTAATGATATTTTAATGGTATTCCCATTAATCAATTTCAAAAGTCATGGTTTTTACTTATCCTCAATTTATTAATTATTAATAAATCCATATAATTTATTAAATAAGGATATTTGAGGATAAGGCACATTTTTTATTATTTAAATTGATTATTGGATATTTGAGGAGTTATTTGGGTTGGTATGATATGGTTTTGAGACCATTTAATGTAATACCTACAAGTTTGGGACCGGTTAATAAAATACCCTCGATGCATCGGTAGTCTCATGAGATGAATCAGTTGGCCAAATCAGAGTATTTTAAACATTCATGAGATTAGATCTTGATGGTAAAGGTATCATATGCCTGGGAAACATGATTTCCAATAACTAAGCACTGCCTTTTTGAGAATTTAGTTATTATTATTATCCATGAGTTTTTTTCTTTGACATATTTATACAATTATTTCATTCTCATTTTAATGATTAAATGTCATATATTTCAGTTATATATTGTGCCATATTGGTTGAGACTTATCCAGTTGTTTAAATGGAATATGTTTTTAGCTATTTACCTTTCCATTTTGATTTGCTATCATTAATTCATTAGTGATTCCTCTTTACATAACCCTACTGAGCATTTGAGATAACCCTTTTATTTTTTTTATTTTCCCCAGGTTATGAAGATAAATGTTTTGAATGAGTTCCAGGATGAATGTTATTTTCCATGGTTATGTTTTATGTTTAATTAATGTAATAAGGGAACCATTTATGTATTTAGTTATTCTAAAATTCTAAAGAGAACGGTTATTTGTAATTTTGTTCCTTGTAATAATGATAATTTTATGAAATAATGCATCGGTATTAGGATTATGGGGTCGGGGAATTACATTTGGTATCAAAAGAAATTTAGTAGCAACCTTAGGAACAAGATTTTTGAAAACATACATTAAGGAACACAACCCATTGATTTAGTATGTGTAAAAAATTTATTTTAGAAATAATTCCTTTTAATTTCATTGAAATGTGTTTAAAGGTAAGGATAACCAGATGGGTTTATATAATCTTTGAATTTAAGGTAATTTTTGGTATTTTAATTATTGGGAATAAAAAGTAAAACATATGAGATAACCTTTTCTATTAAAAAATTCATTTAATGTTGAATATATTTAAGTTATATTTTGAGGATTTTTATCACATTTGTTTATAATATTAATATTGTTTAATAAAAAGGACAACTATGTTCCAGGTTACAACTCATCACATCTGTCAAGTCTTTGGGATTTGGACCCAAAATCAAAGGGAAATAAGGGTTCATTGCATACAATTAGCCTAGGTGAAGTCTTGGTTATCATTACATTTTTTAGTTAATCTATCTAATGGATAAGGGTTATTTTGATCTTAGGGAAAAAAAATTTCAAATAGATTACATTGGGATTGGAAACTGATTTGTTAATTAAGTGATTAATATTATTTCAAAAGATGTTCACTATTTTGGGAACCCTATATGATCTAGGAAAACTGAACACTATAGGATTTTATTTGATAGGTAAAATTTGAATTATATTTTTGAATTATATATGATTTTATTTTGGACTTATGGATATTCAGGTCATTTATGGAAATGGTTAACATATCTTCGAGATTACATGATTTAGGCAAATAAATATTTGGTATAATACATTAGGAGTGGTTAATGTTATTTGAAAGACTATATGATCAAATAACTCTATTTTTTGGGGTTCAATATTAGTTTAGAATATTTTTGGGGAAGGATAGTTATATTTTGAATGATCAAGGTTGAAATTTGGGTATTGCTATTGAATTTTGGTTATTAAAGTGGTTTTCTATCATATAAAGGTTTATTATTTTGGGGATTTATCTTATCTTATCCATTCCATTTTGGTTTTTGTTATTGTATAAATATAGGAGTAATCGATAGTTATAGTTTTATAGATTTTTTGATCTATAGAAATTAATTTTAATTCTTCAAGTCTGAAGAAGATTCATCTTAAATACTCATAATTTGGAGAAAAAGATGAGTCTGTGGTAGAAATTGATTAAAGGACGAAATAATATCTATCAAGTAGGTATGTTTCCTTATGTTATTATTATATGAAGTAAATGAATTCTTTAACTCTAGTAAAATAATTTTAGAATAAAAAATTTATGTTTTTAATTTTCTTACTAAGAAATCAATGGCATATTTAACCCATCACGTATTTATGCTCTTGTGATGGTAGACTTTCTAATTATCTTGTTCTCAATCATTATCCTCAAATTAGGATAGTTATATTTCTTGTCCACATCCATATTTTCACTAATTTTCTCCTTTTATAAATCATATTTTTTTTACCTTCAAATTTCATTTTCCATATTATTATGAATATTTTTTATTAACCCTATTTATGATACGGGTTTTTCAACAAATGTTTATTTTCAAATATCAAACCCTAGACTACTGAGATCTATATTAAATTGTGAGGATATTATTTAATTAAAGTGGGGAGAATATAACACCCAAATACATTATAATTTATTAATATGTTTAATTTTTTTCTATCTTTATTTATATGCAAAACCATGTTAAGCTTACGCTACACACAATAATGAGTCTTTATGCGTTACACTCAAGGCCGAGTTTTACCAAACAATGATATATTATTAAAATATTACTATTTAATATAATAATATATAACCTATCCATTAAGTTATTGGTTATGAATATTATTCATTAACTCATGCAAATATACTTTTTAATTCATTGGTTACAAATTAATTATAAATGAATATGGGAACCAAAATAATATATTGGAAATGTTTTTATAAAAAAACTATTTTTATGCTCACAAAGTCATTTTATCATAATTAATTGAATTAATTACAATTATTGGATGATATTAATGTAATATATATTTAATCAAATATTTTTTACATTCATTCAATATATTTAATATGAATAAGATAAGAACAAACCCAATTTTATGCATAAACCCCAATATTTTTCAAAAGGTGGTTTTACTGACTTTTAATAGAGAACCTATTCTAAATAAAATTTTAAACACTTTAATACGTTTTCTTTTAAAAAATTAACTTATTATTTTAAATAATAATTTAAAAATTTACTTTGATATAATTTTTTATATTTTTTTTATAAGTATCATGTTTTGATGAATAGTGATAAAATAATGAATTTTAATTGAAAACAGCTTTTTCTTCTTAAAATATTATTTTGCTAAATTATATTTTTTTTAAGTATAATTAGATAAATTTTTTATCATTTAATCTTATTTGGGTAAATGGAATCAATTTTTTATTGTATTTGGATATAAAAACATTTCAATCTTTTAAACATTTTCACTTTAAAAGCTTGTTTTCTTGTTCCGTCATAAGGATTAATTTTAAATTATTTTTAGCCAATTATGTGTTCTGAACCTTTAAAAATGGATTCCACGTTTCAAATTAGACGATACAAATTTAGTAATTAATTCCCTTTTATTTTTGGAAAATATTAATAGTAAATTTTTTTAAAATTACCACAATTAAGGATAAATCGGATAATTAAGGGTAAAAATAATATTACAAGTATTATAAAATAACCCTAAACCTTGTCCTGATTTTATTTTATGGGATATTTTTGACCAAAATCATACTTTGGCCGATTTTATATCTTATTGGAGCTACATGGATGACTTTAAGCATTTTTTAGTATTTTATTCTAAGTGACGTCCAATATGTCACACTAATGTTTTTAAAAAGAATTGCCTTATTTATATATGGTTATTAAGAATATAAATTCTTCTATAAATAATATTGGAAATATAAAATTTTATATTCATCATGATAATATATTTTTAATTATTATGAAAGAAAAATTAAATTAAAGGCTGGCCCAATGATGATGTAGTATTTGTTTAATTAATGGACATATCAAATAAAAATATTAAAAAAAATGTAATTTGATATAAATTTTAGAGAACCGGTTTTTTCCTTATAAGTCTTTGTAAAATTTAAAAAAAAAATTACCAAGCTTGGTTCTGATACAACGAGTGATTCTGAGGCCCGATGTGGCCGGAATAATTTTTTCAAAAAAATTATTAAGTATATTTTATATTATGATCATGATGGAAATGGGATATCTCATAAAGGGTAGCTAAGATCAGAAATTTGAGGCCATGGTTGAGTCTGGAGCATGGTTTTAACCCTAGGTAGGACATAACTTTTTTCAGCATGGGTCTTCTATAGAAAAATCCATGGAGGGCGTTTTCGTAAAAATAATAATTATATTTAATTATTTTAACTCGAAGGCCTAATAAAATAACTTTTGATTGGGAACTCGGATTGGAAATCCAAGACCACCTTTGAGCTCGGAATGGGGTGTTTTACCTAAGTGAGAACTAAAGTGAGAGGGTGTGGGTGGTTTGGATTTAGTGATAGCTGGAGGTTTCTTATAAATAGGATTTTAAGGAAAGGAGTAAGGGTTTTGACTCATTTCTTCCCATAAGTGGTTGTGCTCCATCCTCTCCTTTTGAGGTCAATTAGACACAGAATTCTTTGCAGATTGATGAAACTTCATATCTAAGTAGATGAGAGCACAGTGAACAGAACAAAGGATCTGAAATCCAGGTAAGATTTCACATTCAAATTATACACCTCTTGGATTGAATAATTTTCTATCGATTTTGACATCTAATTGATTTTGTTGCTTTCATATTCATTTTTGATTTCTAAAATAACAACGGCTATCAAAAAATTTATTTTTGGATCACCCATTCTTCGTGTTCTTCGTCTGTTATTCATTGTCAACTTTTCAATTCATCGAAACATTGACAAAACATGTAGTGAAGCATAGATCTATGAATCCATCAATCCGAGGAGTCCATATCTATGCTCGTTTTTGAGTTTTGGGTGCCTGGTGAGGCATAAAGGCGAGCATAAGTGGCATCAACTTTTCGGTTCGTCAAAACGTTAATGAATCCTCAAGCAGAGACCATGGTAATGGATATCTAGATCTAAGGATCCCAGATCTGGTCTTTGATTCATTTTTTGATCACCGAGGTGTTCCCAGTGGTCTGCAAAAGGAGGTGGTGGTGAAAGTCTGCCGAGGGAATGACTCAAATGAGGAAGCAACAGGACGGATCCGGTGAGGGTGGCAGGTGGTAGATCTAGAGAGTGGCTCCAAGTGGTCAAGAGGTGGCTCTGGTGAGCGGGGCGACACCAGCAGGGGTGGTCGGGTGATGCAGAGGCAGGCGGTGTAGGATGGTGATAGCGGCAGGCAGCCGCCGCATGAACACTCCTCTCACATCGGTTTTCCAAAAAAAATGTAAATAAAGAAAATAAAATATTATTATTATTATTATTATTATTATTATTATTAAAACTTATAAACACCCGTAACTTCCCCATGTGGTGTCTAATTCATGTGTCGTCAACGACAATGTGACCCTGAATTCGATGCGGTATTTTTATGAGCAATATTGAGTAACATTCTCTAACCTGTGGAGAGGGTCAATAAAATGAATTAAAATAATAATATTATTATTATTATTTTCTAACATTGATTCTAACATAACACCTACATGGAGCATTTGATTAACCTGTCTTCTGTGGAAACATGACCCTTTCTTTAGGGTAGTGATTTTGAGGCTAGTTTAAGAACATAATTTTTTGGGATTGGGGATTGGTAGCAAAAAATGTCCAATTATAATAAAACTAATATATTAATTATTATTTGTAGATTCTTGTATCTGAAAAATCTCTTGTAGTTGATGTCTATTTGATGCTCTGACAGTGGTGTTTTGACCCAAGAATTGAGGTGGGAGTTTCAAGAGTGATTCTGATCGCTTAAACCAAAATCACTATGTGGACCCCATGAGGTCAGGTTTGGGCATTGGCAGTGAAATGCATATTTTTTACCAGGTATCTGTTTTGGAAAAATTAATATATGATCTCGTGTGTTTTCTCATGAGGATCACAATTTTTTGATTTGTATGATGTGCTCTAGGATCAAGGCATGTACCCCATGAAGCATCATTCATGTACGATGTTACGAAATGCAGTTTCTTCATTGGGAGTCCAATTCAGGTTAATGAATATTTGATCATGTGCATTTTTTCTCATGGATCATGATGGTGGTATCAGTTTGGTTATATGAAGACATTTTAAGAGGCATGTTATTATAATTATGTTTCTCCTTTCAGATCAAAAATGAGCATCATACGCTCACCAGCCTTTTGGTTATAGGTTTCATGTACTCTGGGTATACACTGGCATGCCTAGGGGTACTTGATGATAGTTTAATACCAAGATATGGCTAGGTACATGTCCAAGTGCCGAATCGGGTCACACGATGTGTGGTCCTCATACGCATTGTAGGCCACTACAAACCTTCTACCTCTCATATCTCCTTCTTCTAAACTCAAATTTTGGTTCACGAGTAGCCTATCATTAGTGTTTTTTCATAGAGAATGTGATGATTCCCTTTGTAGTGTCTTTTTAGGTATGGTGTGGGTTTTTTCAGGAATGGTGCCTTTTTAGGTGATATATGATGGTGATAGTGATTAGGTGATGATATCATAGACTTCTGAGTGGAATCCCCCAAATGCACCAGGGAATTGGTCCTCGATTAATTGGAGTGGAATACCCATGACGCACCAAGGTGTTGGTCCTCTATGAAAATAAGAGTGGAATCCCCCGTCGGGATGGGTTTAGGTCCTCTATCAGTTACTTCCGAGTGGAATCCTTCTGGGACACTAGGGTGTGGGTCCTTGATGATCTAGAGTGGAATCCCCTAACATACATGGGAATGGGTACTCTACAGTTACTTCTGAGTGCAACCCTCTTAATGCACTAGGGTGTGGGTCCTCGATGATCTTGAGTGGAATCCTCCATTGATATTGGTGTGGGTCCTCTACAGCTACTATCATAGTGTAATGAACCTATATACTAGGGTCTATGTCCTCTACATCAGGTTTGCACTATCTGGATACAAAATCAGTGATCAGACAAGATTTCACATACCATTGGACTCTTGAGGAAGAGGTATGATTTATGCACTAAGACGCATCTATGGGACCTATCCTAAAACTATGTGGGAAAGACAGAGCCACCCAAATTGGATAGTATCATTGTGTTGGGATTCATTCCCTTTGACTTGCTTTTTTAGGGTAGATGTGAGGGATACAGGGAATTTTTTCGTTTCTTTTGGAACTGTTGGAAAATACTTTCCTGGGATGAGCTATGACATGGATGTCCCCTTAATATCTTGTTTGGGATTCTTTGAGTGAGGATATATATATATATATATCCTATTTTAGTACCCACTCTTTGAGTTTTGGTTACTCTCATTCTAGGAGAGCTGAAGATGCACGGGTTATGCCACATTCATTGTGTGTCAATCTTCTTGTGGTTGGATGATTCTACTCTCCTACTACAGTTAGAGAAGATTCGATGAGAAGTTCATCTTCTAACATTGTTGAGTTCCTTGTGTTTGGATGAGTTTTATTTCACTGTCTTGTTGGGTTAATCTATACTCTTTACTGTAATTTGTTCTATCATCTTATTTCGTATTTATTTTATCTCTTACTGCTAATCCTTTTCTTTTTTTTGGAACTCTACTAATTATTTTTATAATCACCAATTCATGGGATTTTCCTACATATATCGTTCCTTATGCTGATGACGGATAGGTTGATCGTGACTTCAGATGATCTTAGGGATACATATGTGTAAACCACATACGGTGGTCATATCTTGGGTTCCAAGAGAGGGGGTTAATCATATTTTTTACTTTCCATTCATTTTTAGGTTGTGTAACTTTTCCAGTTGGGTGTGTATTTTTTCCTTTCCCTTTTAGTTTACATTTTTGTACTTATACTGTTTAGAGTTTGATGCATGTTTTGTTTTCTTCTCATCCCATTGTTCTATCATTTTTTCCTTTTTTTCTCTGCACTTTTTCATTGAGTTGGTTGTGTGTGTGTCTAGGTTCTTAGGCAAAGGCATCCCCGAGTTGTTGAGCCTTTGGTTCTAGTCGCCACCACCTGGATTATGGAGGCGGGCTTGGGGTTGTTTTGGCTCGATCCCCAGCATGGTTCGGGTCATGAAAAAGTTATATCAAAGGGAGGTTCATTCCATAAGATGTTGTTCAAATGTTCCTTAAAAATGAATTGGTTGGGATTCAAGTAAATTGGGTGAATGTGTCGAGTCAGTGGCTCTCTGACTGGGGAGTCTGGTGATAGTGTGGTCGCTGACATAACCATTCACCAGGACCCTAATTACCCTATTTTTGACTCGGCATACTGAGACATTTGTTTTAGGTAACTTTGGTACATGCATCGTATAGGATTAATTCCTTGACATTCTTTCTTGAGTTGGATCCCCTTTTTGGCTGATATACATAAAAATATATATATACTCATTTGACCACGGTACTCCTTGATATGTTTCAAGATGCCTCTGCGACGATAACCAACCAGGATACTATCTCAGGTTCGTGAAGACGACCCAATGAGTAATGAGGCATCAGTTTACGATCCATAATATGATCCCCCTTCCTACAGGTAGATAGGTAGCAGCCCCTCCACCTATTGAGGAACAGTTAGTCCCAGTAGAGCAGGGTGAGAATGTGTGCAAGCTGAGTTCACTCCATAAGTTCCAGCATCAGAGACCACTAAGGTTTTTTGGTGACCCATCTTCTTAAGTAGTATATAATTGTATAGAGTTGGTGGTCCATATCTTTTTTATTATTCAGACACCAATGTATTGGATGGTGTATTTGAAATACGGTCTTTTCCACATAGTGGTTGAATATTGGTAGAGTTTGGTAAAACATATTTTCATGAGTCTATACTCATGTGGGATTACTTACCATAGTTGTTACATAAGGATTACTACCCCTCCTACCAATGCTTTGTTCAGTTTTAGGGAGCTACTTGAGCTTTAACAGGGTAGGATGATGGTGGCAGAGTATGAGGCTAGGTTTGCATACCTATCTTGGTACTCTCTAAACATGATCTGTGATGGGTACTTCTGAGCACAGATATTTGAGATGTGACTCCACATAGATATTTGTGTCAACCTAGTTCCCTTGTTCATCCCCACCTATTTCAGTGTGATTGAGAGGGAACTACTGATAGAGAGGTTTCTTCCAGTATGATTCTTGTTAGATAAAGCTGGCAGTAGGTACAACAGAGTTGTGACATCTCCTATGGCTAGAAGACATCAGTTAGCGGGGTTTCAATATAGGAGGTCTCCTCTTCATGAACTCAATAACATGTTATGACATATCATAGAGAATTAGGGTATCCCATGATTTTCCAGTTCTATGCTTGTGATGGGTGAGGTCACATGGCATGAGATTGCCCGACCAGATGTGCTGAGCTTCCCAGACATTTCGTAGATTCACCGCCACGGTAGTGGCACTTTTGTGATCAGGGATATCTGATGTGAGGATAGGGTGGTCCCCATGGATGTGGTACTAGATGAGGGAAATAAGATATTTGGGTGGTTGATGATGTTATGAGGTCCTTCAACCACCACTAGGTGGCCCACGTCAAGCTCCGGGAGCTAGCGGTTGGGGCCACAGGCAGCTGCATGTTATGGTTGTCTACAATCTTGTAGCACATGAGGTGATAAGAGGTACTCTATGTGTCTCCTCTACCTTTTTTGGTAGAACTTATAAGACACTGGGTGAGGCACTCTTTTCTCCCTACTTCTTGCTTCAAGTTTTACTAGGGTGATGTATGGCATCTGTGTAACCCTGTGTTGATATTGTTTGACATATCTTTGAATGCATGATGAAGAGAGGTCTTTACCCACCGAGATATGTTTTGTGACATGAGATAAATATTTAGGGAGATTCAGTGCCACCCAAAGATGATAATTTCAAGGTTTTGTGGATGATTCTTTCTTACTTGTGTATTTAGGGTGACATTGGGAAATGGCGCATCAATGTAGGTCCTGGAATTGTCGATAGAGACTTCCTAATTAACAATTTTTTCTCAGGATATCACTAGTAGATATAGAATATTATCTGGTTTGGGGATTACTCTCCTTACAAGGGAAGAAAATACATACGGGGTATGACACATTATTTCCATGTTTAGATTCTTGCAGTTGGATGAGTATAATCACCGACCCTATTTTTTGTACCTTTGTGTGTTCAACATCATCCTTGATAAATCATTTGTCAAGGACAAGTCGATGTTTTGAAAACCCCATGAATTGAAATACATGACTCACTACATAGTGATGATAGTGATAGTATTTTCCCAGAGAATGTGAAGATTCTATCTTCTAGGAGATCACTTTTTGGTTTGTTCAGACCACTAATGTTTCAGATGTGTTTTCCCCTAGAGAGACATGAACCTGAGGTGGCAACACTAGTTTAACTTCCTACAGGACTACAAATTTGAGATAGTATATACTTCAAAAATTGGAAACATTGTTTCAGATTCCCTTAGTTGGATGCCCTAGGCTCGCCTAGTGCTGGAAGATTCAGATCAGTTAGCTTCCCTATAGCTAACCTTGGTGGAGTAGGAGGGTGTATTTTTTCTTCAGTTGATGGTGATGACTCCTTCGCTTCCTGATCATGTAAGAGAGAGTCAGTTGTGATGCATCCACTATGGAATCCTGTGTGATCAGATATACTTAGGTGTTTCACAATATGGATACTCTGAAAGAGGGAATCATGAGACCCTGTTATAGGGACAATTAGTGATTCTAGTCATGAAATGAGATGTATAGGTTCAGATGGGAAGGAAAAATATCCCCGAGTTTTGTCGAGCCATTCAAGATCATGTAAAGAGATGGAGAGGTTGCCTACCACCTTTCCCTACCCCTAATAATTGGACTGGGCACATGATGTCTCCCATGTGGCACAACTGAGGAGATACATGCAAGTTCCAATAAACTTCATCAATGGGAGAGGACCATTCATGGATGGACCATACCCTTGGTTTACGTGCAATGAAAGTGTGGAAATATCCAAGAGTTCCCTGGGAGCGGGAGAGCCAAGTGCGGTCTTAGTATCCGAGGTTTTTTCCCTGTTTTTTCTATTTGAGGACCAAAATCCTAAAGGTGGGAATGATTCAGAGACCTGTTTTTTTCCTTGTAATATTTTGGAATATTTATACATATATTTCTAGATCTAGGCATTGATACTCCATGCGATTCTGAGTCCTCATGTTCTAAGAATAATTTTTTTTAAAAAATTATTAAGTATATTTCATACTATGCATGAAAAGAAAATGGTATATCTCACAAATGGTAGCTCGGATCAGAAATATGAGGCCACGATTGATTCTAGAGCATGTCATTTACCCTAAGGGGACATAAATTTTTTCTGTGCGAGTCTCTTGCAGAAAAAGCCATGGAGGGCATTTTCGTAAATAAAAATAATTAAATTTAAATATTTTATCTTGAATTCCAAATCAAATAAATTTGGATCTAGGTCTTGGATTTGAAATCTGAGACCACAATTGAGTTTGGAATATTGTGTTTAACCTAAGCATTTCCTAAAATGAGAGGGTGCGGGATGTTCGGATTCCACAACCACTAGTAGTTTCCTATAAATAGAAGTTTAAGGAAATGAGAAAGGGTTTTGGCTCATTTCCTCCCACAACCGGTAAAGCTCCATCCTCTATTTCTGAGGATGATTTGATGCCTAATTCTTGGTGGATCATGAAGAAACTTTATATCTGATTATATTATAGCATAATAAATGCAATGATGGATTCAAAATCAAGGTAGGATTTCTCTTTTGGATTCTGTACCTCCCCAATTGAAGAATTTATTGTTTATTTTGACTTCTGGTTTATTTTTCTACATTGATAATATTTTTCGATGGCCAAACTAACAACGTCAATCGACTATTTAATTTCTCCATCACCCGTTCTTCGCATTCTTATTCTGTTCTTCATCATCAACATTTCACTTCACTGAAACGTTGACGAAATGTGGGGAAAAGCATATATCTATGAATACATCTATCCAAGGAGTCCATATCTATGCTTGGTTTTGATTTTTAGGCACTGAAAGAGGCGCAATAGTGAGTATAAGCGGTGTTAACTTTTGGGTTCATCAAAACATTGACAAATCCTCAAGCGGATACCGTGGCAGTGTAAATCTGGATTTGAGGATCCAATATCTGGTCTCAGATTCATTTTTAGATCACCGGGGTGTTCTTAGGGGTCCTCCAAAGAAGATGGTGGTGTGGGTCTAGCAAGGTAATTGCTCCGGTGTGGCAGTGGCATAGTGGCTCCTGCAAGAGTGGCAGGCGCCAGCTCCGGGTCGCATCTCAAGGTGGTTAGGCGGCAGCTCCGATGAGCGAAGCGGCACCAGGAGGGACAACCGGTGTAGGAAAATGCTGGCGGTAGGTAGCCGGCCATGGGAACACCCCCCCGCGAGTTTTCAGAAAAATAAAATAAATTAAAATAAATGAAAATAATATTAATAATAATATTTTTATTTTTATTATTGTTAATACATTTAAACATGCATAACTTCCCTGTGTGGGGTCCAATTCATGCGCCGTTAGTGGCAATGTTACCTTGACTTTGATGCATTATTTTTAAGACCAATGTTATGTACCATTTTTCAACTCATGGATTGGGTCAATAAAATTCCTTAATGATAATATTATTATTATTATTATTTTATAATGATAATTAAAACATAACACCTACTTGCAGCATCTGATTAACATGTTTTATTTGGCAACGTGACTCTTGATTCAAGGAGAACATTTTAAGGATAGTTTGAGAACTTTATGTTTTGGTCATGAGGATCAGTAGCACAAAATGTCTAATTATAATAATAATAATGTATTTATTATTATTTGGAGATTATTTTATCACACAAATATCCTACATCTGATTTCTGATTGACATGGTGTTAGTGTTATTGAGACCTAAGAATTGAGGTGAAGGTTTCAAGAATGATTCTGAGTGCTTAAAGTGAAATCAAGGTGTGAAACCCATGATTCCCTCTTTGGGAATTTGTGGTGAAATGAATATTTTTCACCAGGTTTCCATTTTGGAAAAATGAATAGACAATTCCAGGTGTTTTCCCATGAGAATCGCAGTGGTGGAATCCATATGAGGTGCTTCGAGATCTAGGCATGGGCCTCACAAGGCATTATTCATGTACGATGCTATGAAATGAAGTTTCTTCACCGAGAGTTTTATTTGGGAAAATTAATAGTCGGTCCTATGTGTTTTTTCATATATGTCATGATGGTGTGATCTATTTGGTTATCTGGAGATGTTTGAAGAGTCATGTTGGTAGAATTACATTTTCTCCCTTCATATCAACAACGAGCATCATACGCTCACCAGCCTTTTTGGCTATAGGTTTCATGTATTCTAAGAGTACACTAGAACACCTAGGGTTACTTGGTCATAGTTTAATACCTGAGTATGGATAGGTACATGGCTAAACGGCGAGACAGGGTCACACGACTTGTGGTCGTCATATGAACCATGTACTGCTACTAATGTTCTACCTATCATATCTCCTTCTTCTGAACTCGTATTTTGGATTGTGAGCAGGCTATCCAGAGTGTTTTTATATGTAGAACATGAAGATACCATATATAGTGTATTTTAAGGTATGATGTGGGATGTTCCTACCATAACACATTTTCAAGCAATGTTCGATGACGGCAGTGATCAGGTGACGATATCAGAGAATTCCGAGTGGAATCTCCCTAACGCACCAGGGAATGGTTCATTGATGAATTGGAGTGGAATACCTTAGACACACTAGGGTGTTAGTATTATATGATAATAAGAGTGGAATCCCCAATCATCATGAGCATGGGTCCTCTATCAGTTACTTCTGAGTGGAATCCCCCTAACACACTAGGGTGTGGGTCCTCTTCAATTACTTCTCAGTGGAATCCCCCTGATGCACTAGAGTGTGAGTCCTTGATGATCTAGAGTGTAATGCCTCATTAACATGGGTGTGGGTCCTATACAGTAACTATCAGAGTGTAATCTCCATGAAGTATTAGGGTGAAGGTCCTCTACTAATGGTTTTCACTATATTTTTATGGATTAGTGATGAGACACACTTTCACATACCTTCGGAATCTCGAGGAAGAGGGATGCTTTCCCCACCGAGACAGGTCCTTGTGACATGACCTAAAATCATGAGGGTGAGACAGACCCACCCAAAGAGGATATTATCATGGTGTGGTGATTGATTCCCTTTGACTTGTGCGTTCAGGGAATATGTGAGCGATGGTGGTTACTTCTAGAACTTTTGGTGACTCTTTTCCTAGGCTGAGATGTGAGATGGATATCCCCTTACTCTCTCATTTGGGATTCTTTAACCAAGCATATATATATATATCATGTTTCAGTACCCACTCCTTGGGTTTTGGTTACTCTCATTCTAGGAGAGGCAAAGATGTGCGGGGTATGCCACATGATTTTCATGTCAATATTCTCATGGTCGGATGAGTCTACTATCCTACTATAGGTAGCGAAGACTCTACAAGAATTTCATCTTCTCGTCATGTCATGCTCCTTGTGTTTGTATGAGTTTTATTTCACTATATTTTTGGATTGATCTATACACTTTACTGTAATTATTTTTATCTACTTGTTTCCTCTTTAGTTGTATCTCTTACTACTCCCCCTTTTTCTTTTTCAGTGTGTCCTACTGAGTATATTTATACTCACCCCTACATAGGATTTTCCCGCATGTATCATGCCTTGTGCAGAAAATGGATAGGTTGATCATGACTTTAGAGGATCTTAGGGATCTAGGTGCTTGAACCACATATGGTGGTCGTAGCATGGGATCTAGAAGGAGGGATCTCTCATTTAATTAACTTTTTAGTCACTACCAGGTTATTTCACTTTTTTGTTTGGGAATGTATTTTTTTCCTTTCCATTTCAATTTTCATTTCTATACTTGTACTATTTAGAGGTTGATGCATGTTTGGTTTCCTTCTTATAGTAGTGTTGTATCTTTTGTTCATTTTACTATGCACTTTCTCATTGACTTGGTTATGTGTGTGTGTGTTTATAGGTTCTTAGGCAAAGTCCTCCTTGAGTTTCTATTCCTTCAGTACTAATCACCACCCCCTGGCCTATGGAGGTGGGATTGTGGTAGTTGGTGATCAAGACCCAGCATGGGTCAGGTTGTGACATAATTAATGTCATATAATAATTCAATAGATGACGTAGAGATATTATGGATTTATTAAAGGTATTTATTCAAATTTATCTTGTGTGTGGTTATTTTTAAAAAACATAAGAATTGAATAGTTTTTAAAATTGATATTAATGATATCTTTAAATAAAAAAAATTATTAAATGATATAAAATTAAAAAAAAAATCTAAAATTATGACAAATTATAGGGATAAAGTTTAAATTTTTACCCACTTCCCATTTATTGTTCTTTTTTCATTTAATAGTATCTATATTAAACCTTAATGATAAAACAAGTGAAGTTGTCACGGTATGAGTTAAAGGGTTTAACTAAGTATTAAAGCCAAAAGATAAGGGTTAGAATGTGACCTAAGCTTGTCAAAATATTATTGTATGACAGGATTTAGACCCATCCTCATATTAAATTATATATAACTCACTTTTTATCCATTTTTAATTGAATATTATTTTATATTAATTTAATATTTTTAGATTTTCCAAAATTTTCCTACACCTCAATTATAAAAGGGAACCTTCTCTCTCACTTCCTCACACCGCATTGAGCCTTCTATCTCTTCCAAAACCTTCCCAAATAAGCTCTAAAATTCCCTCCCCTAATCCAAGAATCCTCAATTTGGGAATAAATAAAACCATGGAAGGATTTTGGTATTAAAAAAGGAGTTACCCAAATAAAGGTAATATTCTTCAATGATCACTTAAGTTTTATTTCTTTCTCTACTCAATAATTTCTTATTTTTCCTTGTTTATATAATAAAACCAGTATCCTAAATATATAGAGTTTTATTTTTTTCAAGTTTTTGACCTACACATTAACACACTTCCATAAAATGGGTAATGAATTTATCGTTCTTGTATAGAGAACTACCTCTTTATGAAATAATTTCATTTGTGTTTCCTTTACCACTTGTCATGGTTTTTCATTATGATTAACATGACATTTTTATACGATATATGTGATTTTTTTTTTGTATTAATACTTCTTTTAACTTTTATGTAACACATAACTTTATGCTTTACATTTTTTGTAAATATGACAGCATCTTTTATGGAAGTGTGGACTACTGCCTCCTCAAAGTGATATGATTCTTTCACACTATTCATAGAATGTATAAAAGATATTTTTAATAAAAATATATGATATATATGAAATATATATAATAATATAATTATAAGATAAATTTATATAATTTACGTTTCATTATTTTTATATGAAAAATAAATGAATGTAGCTTTCTTCCGTACGCACGGCCTACCATCTCCATGAATAGTGCATTTCATTTTCTATATCCAAATTTTATGGATTGTTATCAATATAAATATATATATATATATTGAATATATATTATATTTAAATCATGTTTTACATTTTGGAGATGATGAATCATGATCTATGTAATAGGAACAACAAATAACAAGTAAAAACATACTCAAGAAACTAGGCAATTAACACTAAAAATAGTAAAAATGATGACAAATTGTTAACAAATGGGTGATAAAATAATATAATAAGATAATATATGATATTATAAATATTATTTTCTTATATAAATTAGTAAAATTATTCAATCCATTATACAGGGGGTTAAATAACGTAAAATTATGTGTGAGGTAAGTGATCTTTGTCTCGCTTTTATTAATGTGGGACATAAGCCTCATAAACTACATGTTTCTTTTGTGTGGCATATATACCAACTAGGAATGTATTTTATGAGTATTATTATGATAATTGTGATATTTTCATAATTAAATAATTTTCTTTATTTCATGTCCATAAAATTCTATTGATTATAAATTGGTAAGGTGTTATTTCACAATCTCATTGTTATTCGGGATTTTTTTGTTTAAGTCTCCAATGGAGAATATTTATCTTCCTTGATTGTGTTTTCTAAAAATGTTTTCAATTTTTTTTTAGTATTATCCAATAATTTTTTTAAGGTCATTTTTCCCCTTTTTAGATGTTAAAAAATTATTTAAAAGTAATCTTCCTATCATTTTCCAAAATAAGGCGCTTTATGACTTTTCTTACAAAAGTAAAAGGACTGTTTTTTTAACTTATACATCTTGAACAGAATTTCCCACCCTCATGAATCCATAGTGTTTTGAAGAATAATTTACAATATTACAAGGTTATTTTGAATGGAAATGTTTTCTTTTATAAATGTGCATCCTTTTAAATAAATGATTACAAATTGGTAATGGATTTCATCTCAAATTCATTTCATTGAGGCATATTGTATTGTTATACACCTAGTTTCTTTTATATGGTGTGTATACTACCATTTAAAATGTTATATCATGAATCTATTTATTCTCATGATATGTTAAGTTTCCTTTAAGTTTATTCCTTCATAGGGATTATGAATCAAATATTTTAATGTGGTATGGGAGAGTTTGGAATGTTTAATGATTATTTTTCTCAAGAATGTTTTAATGATCTTTCAATGGTATTTACATTTATCATTGTAAAAAACAATAATTCTTACTTATCCTCCATTGAGTAATTATTAATAAATATTTATTATTTACTAAATATCTATATTTGATGATAATTCACATTGATTGTTAATTAAATAGATTATTTGATATTTGACGAATGCTTTAAACTTGAATGATAAGGTTGGGGAACATTTAATGCAGGCCCCTAGAAGAATTGGTAGTCTCATGACATGAATAAGTTGTCCAAATCAGAATATTTTAAACTATCTTTAGAATAAATTTTAACAGTAAAGGTATCATCTTCCTAGGAAACATAACATCCAATAATTATGCATTTCCTTCATTGAGAATTCAGATATTATTATTATCCACTAGATTTTTTCATTGACTTATCTATGTATGCAATTAATTACTAGTTTCTTTATTAAATAGAATTTTTTAGTTATATGTTGTTCCATATTATTAATGCAATATTCAGTTATTTAAATGGAATGTGTTCTCATCTATTTACCTTAACATGTTGATTTATTCTTATAAATTCATTATGGATTCCACTTTAATTACCCTTACTGATAATTTGATCTCACCCTTTTATTTGATTTATTTTCCATAGGTTATGAAGATGAATTTTTTAAATGAGTTTAAGGATGGAAATTATTATCCTTGTTTATGTTTTATGTTTTACCAATGTAATAAGGAAACCATTTATGTATCTAGTTCTTCAAGACTACTAAACTGATCGGTCCTTTTGGATTTGATTCCTTATAATCATGAAAATATAAAAAAACTAATGGACCATATCCATTACACTATGTTCAGGGAATTACAAGAACTTAAATTTGAGTTATATAAGATAAAATATGAAATATAATAATTATACTTTAAAAGAATGGAGACCTGAAAATAAAACACTCATATTTTTTATTTTTAAATTAAAAAAACAAAAAAGGGGAAATATTTGACTTTTTAAAACCATGAAAGTATAAAGATTAAACGTCATTAATAATAGTGGATATAAAATTTCTAAAAGGTATTCAGGTATAAAATTTTAAAAAATATCGCAGCTCAATGAAATGTGACTGAGTTATGAATACCCTTACCTTGAGTCATGAGTCTCTCCATATATACTCTAAATTCATAAATAATAAACTATAAATTATTGATATTTCATTTCATAACTTTATTCATGTGTATTACCTTTTATATTATTATTTTATATTCATTTATTATATAGTTATTACTTATTTTTAATTAATATTGATCATTGGTGTTTTTGGTTTTAAATGTTCCTTGTATTTTTCAGTATAATGGTCTCAATTATCATTATTTTTTCACAAGTTAATTATATATGAAATTTTAAAGGTACAATAATTTAAGTTTCATAATTATTTATGAATTTCTAGGTTCATTCCATGATATCTTTGGGTATAGTTATATGATATGAGATCCATAACATGTGTGTTGCGGTAATTTTTATCAAATAAATACTAGTATAATAATAATGAGTTGGATATTAATATTAAAATTTTAGAATCACTAAAAACATTATTAAATTATTAATATCTTATATCATCAATAATTCAGTATCCATAACCATCCATGATAAAAAAAATATTATATTGTTCATGTTGGGGGTTAGACTAACCCAAACAAGAACATGTTATAACAAATGGATGAGTATAATTATGAACTTATTTTACTATATTATAATCATAAAAATGTATATGTATATTATATAAAGGTCATTAAATATATAAATTAGAATATATAATGGTTACAGGAATAATATTAATGAAACAATGATAAGATATTATTAGTTACAAAGATGGAATTATATCTCCTCTTGAAATCCTTCTTGCTTTTAATGAAATTAGAGGATTCTATTGAGACCATAATCAAAACAACATTTGAGAAACATATTAGGGAATTAAATAAGGTAGATTATATAGTGGAATTATGATTTCAGGTTTGGAATTGAATGGGTGGTGGAGGGGTCCACTTATAAGTGAAATGAGTGGAATTTTTGTAAATTAATATTTATTTTTATAAATGAAATGTCATATACAATTCAAGTGGATCCCAAATTTACAAGTAAGTGAAATAAGATGAGGGTTGGTTAAGAAATACCTCATTAACTCTTTTAAGATAAGGTTTTTTGATATTTTTTGATATTATCTCTTAATTTAACCCATTTATATTATTTTAGTCTTCATCGTGGGGACTACATATTACCAATGATTAAAAATTAAATTAAATTTTGTTAACTAATTATAAAATTATAATTAAAAATATAAAAAAAATAGATTTATTTCCTAAAATTGACACGAATTAACTTCAATATAAGTATGTATAATGAAACATTTTTTTTAAATGTATTTTTAAGTATAAAATGAATTTATACTTATTTTGGCCAAATATCAGGAATTTTATTGATTGCCATCAAATTTATTGGTTTATAATTAAACAAATAAGAGTTACATTATTTTTTAACCAATCCAAAACTGAATAAAATATTGTGAATACATATTTAATCCTTGGAAAATTTTAACATGCTGGATCAGAAAAGGATGTCCATTTAATTAAATTTGAATTCAAAAAATTAGAAATATAAATTTTAAATATATCCATGAATAAAAACTATTTCTATTGTAATATGAGGATGAGATAATATAATTTATATTCTATAATAGTTTTTGGGATATACTTTTTACCTTATATAGTATAATCTCAGGTAATATATCCTCTATTTCATAGTGAATTTGGATCATTCGTCCTCAATTCTTGTCTAAATTGGGTTCAATTAGTTGTTATTTGAAGATAAAGGTAATTATAACACTTATATTCCATTAAATAATTCTTTCTATCATATTTTTAAGTTCTTCTATAGTTTAACCTAATTTTTTTGGGTTGATTTTTAGGAATTTTTATTCCTTCCATTTGAGGTAAAATTGATCATTAATATTAAATGATTGGAATACTACTGCATAACGTTAGGTGGCCCTTAATTTTTTCCAATGGTTTATTTTTTTCATGCTTATATAATGTGTGTTTCACAAAAAATGAGAAATTTTAGTACTAATTTAAATGAAAATATAATTTTTCTATCATTTAAAAATTAATTTTGATTTTTTGGATAATGACTAGTTTCCCTGTAATTGGTTTTTAACGTCATGGTTATCGGTGGCCATACACCCAAATTAAAGTACCATATATTTTTGGAGTTGGAACCTATAAGGGGTATCCTTGGTGTATTTATAACCTAGAAGAAATTTGTAAGAACTCAGATCTTATTTTCCTTTATGTTTTTTCATTTATGGTATTTTTGAGAAAAAGAGGAGAATCTAGAAATTTAAAGAGTACACATTGTGTACTTTTGAGTACATGTCGTGTACCCGGTTTCTGTGGATGACCATTTATAGGTCTTATAATGGTCGAGTACATGGTCATGTGGGGTGACCTAGATACTGCCTAAAACAGGGTCTAGTTAAGGCATGTACATGCCATGTACTTTAAAAGAACACACCGTGTACTTTTATTTTAATTGATTAAATAGAATGGGGTCATGTCTAATCGATAGAAACCTCTTATTCTCGGCATGTCCCATCTAGGATTTATTGAAGCCAAAAAATCTTCTTCGAGCCCCCAACCCGCCATCCTTTCTCTGATTCAACCTCCATCAATTGAATAAGAATTACCAATGTGAGTTCTCCCTTCTTCTAGAGCCTCATCTATTAATTTCTCCTCTCTCTTAAGATATTCTTGGATGAGAATTTTATATTTTTTGTAGATCTATGGTTTTCTAGGTCAAATCAAATGTTTTGATTCAGCTAGATCGATCGTACAATGTCGAGGTAGGTGTTTTGTTCCTTTATGTTGTTAATATTTGAATATTATGTGCAAAAGTGCCCAATACCCGAGAATGGGATATTGCATGTTTTGGGATTTTAGCCCTATTAATGCTTGATGTTCCTTGTGTGACTAATTATATGTTTTTTAAATTTAATAGGTTTATTTACCTTTATATGGATGTATTTTTCCATGTTTGAACTTATATTGACCATTTGGTCTACCTTTTCCTGTTAGGCTACTTGCTTTCCATACCTAGTGTTGTTAGGATGGAGTGATTTATCTGATGTTATTTTATTCTTGTATATGTTATCCAAGTAGTTCTTGAAAGATATTATCCATGTAGTTCTTAAGGTTTACATTGTATTTTAAACATTGTTGTGCACGATTGACTTACATAGGGCTGTGGGAACTGGAGTAGTAGACCATAGAGAGAATGGACGCTGAGGGTTTATCCAAAGTGTCTGTTTACTTTCACGTTGTGAGACCATAGGGGGTTGGAAATGACTACTCCCTTATAGTTTTTTTAGTTCCGAGTTGCAAGACCACAAGAGGAATTGGACATTGAGTGCTTTCCTAGAGTGTTTGTGGTTTACCGATAAAAGACGAGAGGGCGGAATTGACGGTGAGTGCTTCCTCAAAGTGTGTTTGCTAAAGCTGAACCAAAGGGGTTAGATTGTGAATAATTCCTACAGGATTTCTTGTGTTTTATAGGTTTAACAAAAGAGGATAAGGTGTGAGTACTTCCTATAGGTTTACTTTTTTTTTATTAGCTACATGATTGATATTTGAAAATGAATGAAATTGAACTATAGGATTGTTTACTTTTGATTACTTCCTTGTTTACTGGTTCATTTTTCTTATTGTCTGCTGTATATATTCAGTAACTATTCGGCACAGATATTTGGGTTGTTTCCTATTGTGATTTGTCTCACACTCTGTTTGGGTCATGCTTTGAGGCCCAAACAGATTATATTGCTGCAAGTATAGATAAAGGAAAGTTCCCTTCTACTTCAGTTACTTGATTTTTGTGGAGCTGGAGATCATGGGACCAAGTTGAGGGTTGCGATGTTTCTAAAGTTTATTTTTTTTGTTTTCTACTTTGGTTTAGTACTATATTCCATCATTGTGACTTGTTTGGATGTTTTTCTATACATATGTATCATGCATCATTTATATATTTTTTTGCACCAGTTGTGTATTACTTCCAGTCTTACATTGTTTACTTATTACATGTTATTACTACTTCTTCTATTGTTATCTATTTATTTTGACTACATTAATATACCAATGATGGAATAGTTTCCCCACTATCACACCAAAGGCCCTTCCTTCTAGTCGGCAGCCTCTGGTATTTCATAAAATGTGCTTGAGTCCATGTGACTAACCGAGTATGGGGAACCTCTAGGAAACTCTCAGAACTGGAACATTATAAACTAGTATCAAATGAATTATTTTTATTTACTTACAGTTTGGGGCCTCTATCCAGGGATAGTAAGGAAGAGGTACTTGGTAATAAGTTCTGCCTAGCTGTTGCTAACCCGTGTACAGGGAAAATCCAATTTACCTCATATATTTTGATTTTACTGGTTTTTCAATTATTACAGTTGATTCGATTTTACCATTGGGTGATTCACATGTTTTGTTTTGTTCTTGTTGATATTATTGGGTTTATATTTATGTTGCAACCCAATGAGATCAGGGTATGCCATCTAATGCATCATATAGGCACTCTCTAGAGATCACATATCATGCATTTTTACCATGCCATTTAGGGTGCATTACTAACTGCATGTTGTTTTGATAGATGTTGTGCAAGATATGAATGATGTTGTGATAGATGCCTTGATAAAATACCTTCTATTTTATAGGGTATTGAATTTTGTAAGGTTTTTTTTGAATGAATGCCAAACTTTGGTTGTTTAGGTTTTATGGGCCCTCATGGATCGGAATTTATAAGATCATTGCACTATTATGCTTGTTTGTGATATGTATAAGATGTCAAATGTCGATTCATGGGGAGTATGGGCCCTCACAGATCGGAATATGGCACTTTGTTGTTTGTTTTAGAGTTTTTCTAAATTCTAGAGTAGTTTTTTAGGATTACTATCCAGAAAACCCTATAATACATGGCGTTTAATGATTAATACACATCATTTATCCTTCGTTTTGGGAAGGAATTGTTTTTCTAAGTACACGTTCTGTACTGTATGTACATGTTGTGTAGTCTCTAACCATGCCACAGGCTGTGAGGGAAGACACACGGGGTTGGGAAATCTTTGGTGGAACATGCCATGTACTAGATGTACACATCATGTGTATAGACCATGTGTCCAGTCGTGTGACCAACGACACTGGTGGATTGTGGGTAGTTAGTACACACCGTGTAGAGTCATTTGTGTAACTAGTCATGTGACTAACAACATAGGTCGGTGAATTTATTTTTAGTTCATGCCTTGTCTGGCACAAAAAAAAACTGTGTAGTCTTGCTCTAGGAGAACCATGTATGTTAAGTCGTGTAAAAGAACTCAGGCAGGGGAAGATGATTCAAGTACATGTCGTGTGTTAGGACAACACATTGTGTGTATGTGGTGTTACATGACCTGGGAAGGAAAAATTAAAGGTCCATATGAAATTTTAAGGGAACATGCCCTGTATGAGTCGTACACACCGTGTATCCATCTTTTAGAAATCATGAATTATTTATTTCTCTTATTCTCTTATTTCACTTATAAGTTTCATCCCTTGTTAATCTTGATCTAATGTGTGTGTTCGACCTTGCAGATTCATGCCACCAAGACATCCTCTGGTTGTACGCCAGTTACAGGGCAGTGACCAGACACTAGACATGGAAGATCAAGAACTTCCAGAAGATCCTCCCATCATGTCGATCATGGAACTAGCCATCATTCCGGACAAAGGTGCTAATGAATAGTTCTGAGACGTATTTTTGAGGTTCATGCATACCTTCTGAGGAGTACCATCTCCTGCCCCATCTATGGAATATTTGACACTAGTTTTTCAGTAGCATCATCCTCCCACCTTTACAGGGGATAGAGGAACTCAGGGCTATAGAATCATTGTTAGAGGCCATTATTTTGATCTTCAAGAATATGGAAACTCCTCTAGAGAGGAAGGTTAAGATCGCTACATAAATTCTATGGGATTCCACCAATATATTGTGGGATGTGATCTCACAGGCGGGACCCAATAGGTTATGGCTTGGGATGAGTTCTAACGTTCCTTCTACGATTACTTCTACCTGAAGACGTTGAGGGCTTATTGAGCATGAGAGTTCATGAGTCTTGATTAGGGTACTCTCTCAGTTATGGATTATTCTTCTCTCTTCACAGAGCTACAGTGCTTCACACCCATTCTAAGAGGATATGATTTATTTTTGGTGAGGAAGTTTTTGGATGGTCTCAAGAACGACATCCGATGTCAGGTGAGAATCTTTAGGTTGACTTCTAAAACCTTTATATTCAACCAAGAAATGACCATGGAGTGAAATATGAGGGATTATAGAGCTACGAGCTGGGGACGCTTGGCATCCGGATTTGTTAACCCTCTGATTGACTGTAGGAAGTGTTGCAGGGAGTGTACGCATGGAGATCTGAGTAGGAAGAATACTTCCTCTCGTGGCCTGGTGGTGTGGTACCAGTGCGAGAAGAGTAGTAATACGAGGCCACATTGCCTGAGAGACCCAGTTGAGTGATGATATTGTAGAAATATGGGTTATCTTCAGCATTTATATTAGTTGTTCTCACCAGTAGTTGGTGACAGAGGTTCTTCTATGACTCATCATTCAGAAGCAGCACCACCAGTTTCTCATCAGTCTGGGAACTGGAGTTCGTCCAGCCCCTCAGCCCGTGGTGGAGGTCGTGTCTATGGTAGTCAGTCACCAGGATTTCAGTGACAATAGGGTGGATCAACACAGGGTGGTCAGGTAGGGTCACAGGTTCATGGTGCAGGCCATACTTTTTCAATGGAGCAGACCTAGCAAGAGCAGGATCCTGAACCCTCCACAGTTCAAGGTATGATTCTAGTTTCCTCAGTCTTAGATTATACCCTTTTTGATACTGGGTATTCTAATAGTTTTATATCTATTGTTGTTGTGGATATCCTTGGGCTCTGTATCTTTACTTCTACTAATGTCTTGACGTTGGACACTTCGTTGTGGACTAGAACAGTTTGTGTATGTCAGTGTAAGGAGTTCCCTATTAAGGTTGGTGGGTGTCACTTCTTATGGGACCGCTGTGTCCTAGAGATGATAGGCTATTATTTCATTCTTGGTATGGACGAGTTGGTTTTTTTCTAGGATGTGGTTTAATGTTATCATCGTAGGGTGAGTTTCACATCACCAGAGGGCGGCTGGTATCAACATAAGGGTGAATGGGATGTCTAGGAAATCAGAGCATGGACCAAGCGTCATAGGTTGAGAGTAGTTACAGCCAAGATTTCTAGTATGTATCTGGATGACTAGGTGACTTCACAGATGGAATTTCCTCCCATGGTGGATAATTTCAGGGATTTATTTATAGAGTACTTTTCAGGTTTTCCTCTGGAGCGAGAGGTATACTTTTCTATTGATCTTGTGTTAGGAGCAGCATCGGTGTCCATTATACCTAATAGAATGGCTACACCAGAGTTGCAGGAGCTCAATAAACAATTGGGGGAGTTATAGGAAAAGGGTTTTTTACGAACCAGTACTTCTCCTTTGGGTTTTCCTATCCTTTTTGTGAAGAAGGTGAATGGTACACTCAGACTTTGTATGGATTATCAGAAGTTGAACCAGTTGAAGGTCAAGAACTGATATCCCTTGTTGAGGATTGATGATCTATTTGATCAGCTTCAAGGAGCCTGGGTGTTCTCGAAGATTGAATTGAGATCCTGTTATCATCAGTTGCGCATTAGACCATCTGATATACCTATTATAGCCTTTCGGAGCAGGTATGGTATATACGAGTACATGGTTATGTCGTTCGGTCTCACGAACGCGCCTGCAGTTTTCATGGCACTGATAAACTGAGTGTTCCATCCATACTTGGATTCTTTTGTGGTAGTCTTTGTGAACGATATCTTAGTGTACTATCACACTCAACACGACCGTGCTATCCATCTTGAGATCATTTTGAGTACACTGAGAGAGCATTAATTATATGTTAAGCTCTCAATATGAAACTTTTTGACATACCAGATTCACTTCTTGGGTCATGTTATCTCAGAGACAGAAGTATCAATAGCCCCATAAAAAATGAGAGAAGTAGTTTCCTTAGAGAATCTGAAGAACTTCATTGAGGTATGAATTTTTCTAGGTCTAGTTGGATACTACAGATGTTTTATACATGACTTTTCATGCTTAGAAATGCCACTTACAGGCCTGACTAAGAAGGGTGTGAAGTACCTGTGGACTTATTCTTGTGAGTCAGTCTTTCAAGAGCTAAAATGGAGATTTACTTCATCACTGATACTATTTTTTCCCGATCTGGGAAAGAGTTATACTATGTACTATGATGAATCAGGTATCAAGCTGGGAGTAGTGCATATGCAGGGAGAAGGATTCGTTGCATATAGGTCTTGGCTGTTGAGGCCACATGAGAGAAATTATCAGGCGCACAATCTTTAGTTGGATATAGTTATTCGTGCTTTACATTTTTGGAGAAATTATCTATTAGGAGAGCATTTTATGGTTTTCACTGACCAAAAAATTCTCAAGTACATCTTCACTGAGTGAGATCTGAATCTGAGATAGAAAATGTGGGTTGAATACCTTCATATTTTGACTTTGAGCTTGCCTACATTGATGGGAAAGGCAAAAAAATAGCTGATGTGCTATGTAGAAGGACTCATATATAAGCAGTTCAGGAGACCAGTAGTGAGTGGAAGTTGATTGTTCTATTCTCTGAGATGTATTTGGAGGTTCCTGACTGATAGGGACAAACGTTTCTTTCTTATGTAGTTGTTACCTCTACTCTAATTGATCGAGTGGGAATGAGGCAGCTATCAGATATTGAAGGCCTAGTCCTATAGGAGAGTGTGTCAGGAGAGGACCCTATTCTTTAATGGACCATAGATGAGGATGAGATCTTTCATTTTCATGGGCGCGTATGGGTGTCAGCTGACATACGTGAGGAGCTGATGTGGGATTTTCTTTCTTCAGTTTGGTTAGTTCATCCTGGTGTAACAAATATATATCGATATCTACATTATCAGTATTGGTGGCTCAGTATGAAGAGAGATGTTATTGGTTTTTTCATGAGGTATTCCACCTGTCATTAGGTGAAGGAAGAGCATTAGTGACCAGCAGGGCTTTTTCGGTAGTTACCCATTCCCAAGTGGAAGTGGAATGATGTCGTGATGGACTTTGTGAAAGGCTTACTGTGGTCACCTCGAGGGAATAATACAGTTTGGTTTGTCATTGAAAAACTCATGAAGGTCACTCACTTTTTTCCAATCAAGGAGTCCTTTAGTTTTGATGATCTAGTAAGGTTGTACATCCGAGATATTATACGTTTACATAGAGTTCGACACTCCATGGTTTCAGATAGTGACGCACATTTTACTTCTTGGGTCTGGAAGGGATTACAGAGGGATTTGGGTATATATGTACTTATGAGTAAATCTTACCATCCCCGGACAGATGGCCAGTCTGATTGTACGATACAGGTTCTAGAGGACATGCTTCGAGCATGCATCTTATATTTTGTAGGTTTTTGGGAGAAGCACATACCTCTCTTGGATTTTTCTTACAATAATAGTTTTCAAGAAACTATTCAGATGGAACATTATGAGGCATTGTATGGTAGGTTATGCCAATCACCCCTATGTTTGATATAAGTAGGAGAGGTAAATATGTTGGGACCTCATCTTGTTTAGGAGACCACAGAGCAGATAGAGCTGATTCGGAAGGGGATGGATACTCCAATGTAACATAAGAAGTCTTATGTTTATCGATAGAGACGACCTCTTGAGTTCGAGGTCAGAGATCAGGTTTTTCTACATGTCACACTGAGGTTGGGACACACGATTATTAAGAGACAGGGAAAGCTTTCACCGAGATATGTTGGACCATTTGAGGTTTTCAAGAGAGTCTTCCTTGTTTTCTATCAGTTGTAGTTACCTCAGAGGTACTGAACTATGCATGACATCTTCCATGTTTCTCAGCTAAGATGTTACTTCTGAGACCCTTCTCATGTTTTTTCAACCCGAGGAGGTTGAGTTGGAAGTGGGTGCCTCATTCAAGGAGCATCCTATCCAGATTTTTGATCATAGTGTGAAGGTTCTCTAAGGCTAGTTTATTCCTCTAGTATGATTTATATGGCAGAATAGGAAAGTACAAGACGAGACTTGGGAGAGGAAGTCCAATGTATGATCGCAATGGATGGAGCTGTTCGAAGATTCTTCTTCTACACCACCTTTATAGGGAAATTAGGGAACAAATTTATTTAATGTGGGAGGATTGTATGAACTGAGATCTTATTTTCTGGTATGGTTTTTATTTTCTGGTGTTTTTGAGAAAGAGAGAATAATCTTGAAATTTAAGGAGTACATGTCATTTACATTTGAGTACACGCCGTTTACCTGGTTGTCATGAGTGACCATGTACTGGCTGTGTAACGGATGAGTACATGGTCATGTGGGGTGACCTCAATACCACCTAAAGTGGGGACTGGTTAAGGCAAGTAAAAATCATGTACTTTTAAAGAACGCACTGGGTACTTTTCTTTTAATTGATTAAATGGATCGAGGTCACGTCTAATCGATAGAAACCTATTATTCTTAGCCTGTATCACCCAAGAGTGACCAAATCTAATGAATCTTCTCTGATCCCCCGACCGTCCATCCGTTCTTTGATTTAACTGCCATCGATTATGTTGGAATCACCACAGTGAGTTCTTCCTTCTTCTAGAGCTCATCTCTTGATTTCTCATCTCTCATGAGATATTCTCGGTTGATATGTTTATATTTTTTCATATATATATGTTCTTATAGATTGAATCAAAGGTTGGGATTTATCTATATCAATCGTACAACATTGAGGTAGGTGGTTTGTTCCTTTCCTTAGTTAGTCTTTGAATATTATGTGCAATAGTGCCCAATACCTGAGAACGGGGTATTGCGTGTTTATGGATTTTAGCCCTGTTAATGTCAGATATGCCTTGTGGGCCTAGGTAGAGGTTTTTTATTGTGAATAGGTTTATTTAACTTTCTATGGATGACTTTTCCCATGTTTGAACTGATATTGACTGTTTGGTCAAGCTTTTCCTGTTAGACTACTTTCTTTCCTTGCCCAGTGTTGTTAGGATGGAGTGATTTATCTGATATTGTTTTATTCTTGTAGATGTTAGATAATTAGTTCTTGAAATTTGTTATCCATGAAGTTCTTAAGGTTTACATAGGCTGTTAAACATCTTTCTGAATTATTTAGTTACACAGGGTTGTGGGAACTTGGTGTAGTAGACCATAGGGAGGATGGATGCAGAGGGTTTCTCCAGAGTGTCTATTTACTTTCATGTTCCAAGACCATAGGGGGTGGATGTGAGTTCTCCCACAGAGTGTCTATAGTTCTACATTGTGAGACCACATGGGGAATTGGACATTGAGTGCTTCCCCATAGTTTCTGTAGTTTACCGATAAAAGACGATAGGGTGGGAATTGATGGTGAGTGCTTCCTTAGAGTTTCTTTGCTACAGCTTAACCAGATTGGTTAGACTGTGAGTACTTCCCATAGGATTTCTTGTGTCTGATAGGCTGAACCAGAGGGGATAGGTTGTGAGTACTTCCCTGAGGGTTACTTCTTTTTGAATAGATGCTTTCTTGATATTTGAAGATGAATGAAATTGAACTGTAGGATTGTTACTTTTGAGTACTTCCTTGTTTACTGCTTCATTTTGATTATTGTATGACATATATATTCATTGAATATTAGGCAAAGATATTTGCATGGTCGCCTACTGGGATTTTTATCACACCCTATTTTGGTCATGCTTTTGGTTCCCAACAGATTATATTACTATAGGTATAGGTAAGGTCAATATCCCTTCTAATTTAGGTACTTGATTGTTGTAGAGATGGAGAGCATGGTACAAATATGAGGCTTTCAATGGTTCTAGAGTTTATTTGTTTGTTTTTTTACTTTGGTTTATTATTTTATTCTAGAATTTTTACTTTTTTGGATGTTTTCTTAGACATATGTATCACACATCATTTATATATATGTGTTCTCCAGTTTTTTATTAGTTTGATTCTTCTAATGTTTATTTAATGCATATTATTACTGATTCTATTGTTGTTATCTATTTATTTCCACTGCATCACTCTGCCAATGGGGGCATAGTTTCCCCACTATCACACCCAAGGCCCTTGTTGCTTGTCAGCATCCTTTGGCATTTGGGTAAATGTGCTTGAGGCTATGTGACCAACCGGGTACAGGGCACCTCTGGGTGACTCCCATAACTAGGATGTTACAACATTTATAGCCTCCAACTAACTATCTTTTGATGGTAGGAACTAACAATGTAAGAGTATATTTTTTGAGATGTGCCCCATGTTGAAAATTTTGAATTTTCATATATTCTATAACTAGTTTATTTCGTAATGGGATGAGAGTTCCTCCCCCACTATATTACACCTATCTGGGAATAGATACCTTGGTTATGACTTGGCACTAGGTTGGGCATGAAATTATGGAATTATATTTAATTAGTTGAGTTTGATGATATGCCAATATCAATGTAAATTTCTTATATCATGTTGTTTGATATGTTTATTATGCCTATAAATGATTCTGGTAATGCATATGGGTTGATATTCCCCATTAAATTATTAATGAGTATAATTCAGATAACATGAAAATTTTCAATATGATTTTCATAGTGAGGGGTTTCATTCCAATTAAAATGTATAATTATGACTAGGGTTTTATGACCATTATAAAGGGAAAAAATGCTCATTAGGTCGTATAATAAAAATCCCACATGGGCTTATTAGTGATGGGGACATGATGCAACGTCTAATTATTTACTATTATATTTTGAAGTGGGATGAACTTCCTATGGTGTGATACTTACAAGAAAGGGTATGAGATCTTTTTATATTAATATTTTTTATGGGACATGATTCCATCTCTCGTGATTTGGCCTTAGACTAAGGATTATTTTCCCTTTTGGAATACTCATGTCAAGATGTGATACTGGATATAATAATATTCCTTGGGAATGTTATTCCCATTTATATACTATTAATACCATGACATAATACCCAGTATTATGATTTGGATTTCGGGTTGTAATTATTAAGTATTGAATCTTATGGAATCATGAGGTTTCATGCCCTTATTATGACTTTTTTACCAAGAAGTTCTACCCATTAGTTTTTTCCTACATTATGAAAAGTTGTTATTCCATTGACAGTGACTTGATATATGATTCCCAGTTAGTATTCTTGTTATATGGTTAAAAAATTCCAAAACTAGTTAATGTATTTTGGTTACCCTTATATGGTCACTTTACACCTGTAGAAGTGAAATATTTATTTCTTCCATTAGTTACTTCTACTTATGAGAATATCATATTGTAAATGTTCCTTTATATACAGGAATTTTTGGGGACACCATTTCTGGTTACCTACTAATTTTTACTCAAACTCTACCCTAGAAATATGGTGCTTGGGAAAATATCATAGTCGGGTATAAATTAGAGAAAGTTCCCTTCATTAGATGGGTGACATGAGAGAGCATATGTAGTGTTAGAAGATGGGACTATGGAGAGACTCTAAACCCTATTTTTTAGTATCATCCCTTATCTGATTTCTTTAGAATATTTTTATGAGTTTTTCCAATAGGTGACCCTAATATTATTGTGTTCCTACTTTAAATTATAGTTTAGCTCATTTTTGTAGCATGTGTTGGAAGCTTTACTCATGGTTGGTCAGTAAATATAACTCAATACTATTTTTTTTATTTCATTTGATATTTGAAATTTATTTTTTTATGATTTTTATTTATACTCTCTAGAGGTTACAGTATCACCACCTTATATATAAACCATCATTGATGATTATTATTCCCTAGCATACAGGGAGGCACGTCTAAGTTATTTATTTCCACTAGTTAGATCATGGTGGAAGTAAATTGAGTGAGGGGATGTTAAAAAATGGTATCAATACTTGTTATATTTCTTTTTTATTACTATTTTGGTATGGTATATAGAATATAGGATGTTGTTTGAACCTAATATGTACTTTATTACATGGATTATCTAACCCACGTGTCAGGAAATTCTAGCTTTCTAGGGATGGGATTCATGTTATTGGTTTTTTATGTTATTATTTTGATTTTTTATAAATGTGATGATTTTTTTATTTATTTTTATTTTGTGTTTTATACTCTTGGGCTAGGATGGATAGATGGTTTTATTTTATATAGAATTATTATCTTTTACTATTTTCATGACATGTATTTATTTCTTTATGGTTGATTTCCTTGATTATGATATAGAGTTTTGTTTTTTTTAAATGATTATGTTATAGTTATTTAATAATTGATGGTGTGAATACTATTTGTATTAGAATATACTCTTCATAGGGGTGGTTGGAGATAAAGAGAGATATTGAGGTCTGTGAGAGACAATTATGTTGTAGTGTGTGTGTATAGTATAGCGAGATGGGTTTTTATTAATACTTATCATAATCTATTATATTTTTATTATGTTGTAATTTTATTTTTATCCATTTATTTTTCATTAAAGTGATATGCCACTATAATGGGATCCATTTGAGATCTGGGAGTGCAAGTATGAGCATTCCCCATATGTCATTAATCCAGAACTCCCTTTTGTGTCTATTCCTCTTGTCAACTAAAAGCTCCGTGAGATTTTTCTTAATGTGATTTAGTCTATTGGACATAGAACTCTAATAGGTGAGTTATCCATTTTTAATGTAACCCTAAGAGCTTCATCTACACATCCCCCCCACTATTTACTAAAGAGGGTGGGCCTTAAGTTTTCAATATATGGGTTAACTATATACTGGATATATTCCATCATATTAATACACTCCTTAAGTGGATGTTATATCTTTTAGTTTATATTATTTTAGGAATAGTAATCCATCAATGGGAAGTCTTATTTTAGGAATATTAGTATGTGGGGGTATCCAAGATGGAATTTTAGGGTCATTTATTTGGTCATTCTTCCTTAAAAACTAAGAGTAAATAGGGCTTGGGAGATCATGAATCTGGTTCGGGGATGTATGTTAGTGATGGACTATAAAACCTAATTTACTTATTTTCTTCTATTTATACCTGTAATGATGAGTGACGAAGCTAATAAGTTATACTATTTTTAATATTATTTTAAGAATTCAATTTAATGTCAAGTTTATATCCTTTGGTATTTTAATTTTTCTATGGTTGTGAATAAGGACCTCATTACTTAGAGGAACCAGGCTGAGCTTTGGCCTTTTGGTCAATCTATGTTTACCATTAGGTCAGGGAGTGGACCTTCAGTGAACATAAATTTCAATTTAACAATTCTCAAGAAATCAGGGAATGAAATTCTAGCTATGGAAGTGTCTTATCTCTTAACCAAGGTATAATATTTTCTCTATATGTTATTATTATGAAAACTAAGTCATATTCAATAGTAGTTCCAATGTGGGTATATATAGTATCATTTATTTGGATATATGGGGAACATGTATTGTTTATATCTGAATTATTTAGAACTAGGTAGGTTCTACGATGATTTATAGGATCAAGGATATAGATTTCGATATGATTCAATACCAGATAGTGGAGCTTGTAATTATTATATCTAATTAAGTAATTTAATAGGTCTTGGTGCCATTTAAGGTATGATTTTAGTAGAATCTACCATAGTGATTATTTTATTTGATATGGGTGCTTCACACTCATTTATATCTCTATAGTTGTTTGGTTACCTAGGTTCATTCATTGAGTTCCTGTATGGGATGATGTATATGGATACACCTATAGGCGTACAATATGGGGGTATTTGGATGTGATTAGGAAGCATTTGAAAGATCAAGGGATATGACCATATCAGTGATTTATTTATGTTAAAGATGTGTACTTTTTATATAATATTTGGAATAGATTGGTTGACTTATTATTGATCCCAAGTCAATTTTGTTATCATTGGTGGGTATATTTAAAGCTAGTTGTGGGTGATTTTTATTCATATGATGGATATTGGGATTTGTAGACAAGTTATTCAAGACCTAACCATTGAATACTCAGGCCTCTCTCAACCTAGATTTCTAGTGTTATTCTAGATGATGAGGGGATACTTTAGGTTGTATTTCCTCTAGTGGTTGATCACTTTTAAGATATATTTTATAGAAAGTTATTATAGTTTTCACTTGAGAAATAGGTCAAGTTTATGATTGAGATCATTCCAAATAGAGATCCTATATCCATTTATCCATATAGTATGGAACCTACAGAGATTTGAGATTTCAAGGTCTAGATAAATGATCTTAGGGGGGATGATATATGTTCGCCCTAGAATATCACCTTAGAGTAC
This sequence comes from Viscum album, assembly GCA_963277665.1. NCBI lineage: Eukaryota > Viridiplantae > Streptophyta > Magnoliopsida > Santalales > Viscaceae > Viscum > Viscum album. The sequence continues at coordinate 1,317,365,032 of OY728126.1, forward strand.
TCCTATTTTATTCCCCAAGAAAGGAAATATTTTTGTGTGGTTATGTGTGAATTACCAGAGGTTAAACCAAGTGATATCTTACTGGAATACTCTTCCCTATATAGACAGCCTTTTAAACCATCTATGGGGATCCAAGGAGTTCTCCAATATTTACTTGAAATTAGGTTATCAACAATTGCAGGTGAGGACTAATGATATTAATCATACTAATTTCAAGAGTATGAATGTACTCTATGTGTATATTGTGATGATGTTTAGATTAATTTATTTTTGTTAAAATTTTATAGACCTGATGAATTGAGTATTTCATCCATATTTGGATTCTTTTACAGTCATTTTTCTGATAAAAATCATGTATTCTACCAGTTGTGGGAGGAAAATTCTATCCATATAAAGATTTTTTGGGCACACTGAGAGAGAATAATCTTTATAAAAAAACTCTTAAAGTGTAAGTTATAGATCAACAAGGTTTTATTCTTTTGGCATGTGATATATGAGGAAGGTATATTAGTGGATCGTTAGAAGGTTGTGGTTTAGATTTATTGGGAGTGACCCAAGAATATTTCTGAGATTCTTAGTTTATGGGTTTTAGTAGGTTATTATAGGATATTTACTCAGGACTTCTCTAGAATATTAGTGCCAATAATGGCTCAATACAATAAGGTAGATTTATCAACAGTTAAAAGGAAGTTTTAAAATTACATCAATCTTGGCCTTGTCCAAGATAGCCAAAAATTATACACTCTACTCTAATGCATCGGGAAAATTCCTTGGAGTAGTTTAGATGTTGGTCACACATTAAGATGATTATGGATCTAATTAGTTGAGGTCATATGAGTGGAATTATCTTTCTAATGATTTAGGGTTTCTCGTAGTAGTGTATGCACTGAGATTTTGGTGTCACTACTAGTTGGGTGAGATGTTTATAATTTTTACCAACCAAACGTGCCTCTAATATATCATCTATTAATGTCACATAAAACCTCATTAGTGAAAGAAGTTTAAATTTATATAGTCTTTGATTTCAATACGCCATAAATTCCTTTAAAAGGAAATGTAATTGATGATTCTCTGAGAATGAAGGCTCAAGCATAGGTGGTGTAGGATATGAGTAGCAAGTGATAGATGATAATACCCTTCAGTCAAATACATGTTTAAAAACAATATTAAATAGGACAGAGCTTCCTAGGTGTCTATTCCTATTACCAATTTAATCCTTGGTAGGGTAAAGGAGAGGTAGATATAAGATTTAGAAAGTCTGGTGATGAATTAAAAATCACGATTGTGGACCGACCACCTAATTAGTCCCTAGAACCTGATGACATTTTCATATATGGGGTTGTGTGGTGGTCCCTATGATCTTACATGGGAAGATTATATTGGATTCATAGGCCTCCATATAGGAAGTTCCCATGAATTTTACTAAGAGTTATCATGACATTATTTGGAAGTACCAGTAGCCCAAAATAAAGAAATATATCATGTGTCTTATCTCATGGTGCTTGAATAGTCAGAGGATCAAGGATGAGAAACAGTGGACCATAGGTATTCTCTGATACTTATTCATTATTGAGTGAAAGTGGGATTATTTAATTATAAATTTCATGATAGTATTTCCAAGGTGACCTTAGGTCAGTGATGTAGTATGTAGGTTTTGACTCTACCAATCTATTTAGAGTCTTGGTAGATTATATAATCAGTACATTTATGATGAGGAGAGTCTACCTAAGCGTCATTCAATATAAAAAAATATCCATCAATAATCCAAACCCTCAAATCAATAATATTATTCTACCTAAAGGATCAAACCCAAAATTGCAATCCCATCATGAAAACCCACCTTGAAACATGCTATCATTTGAAAAAACCTTCCTTAAATTATAAAACTAATGAATACTTGTTCCACAAAATAAAATATTAACATTTAGAAAAGAGAATTTTCAAAAACAATTACACTACCATTGAAAACCATCAACATTCTCTAGATAATAATTCCACTCAAACATTATGAAGATATCCTTAACTCACAAATCATGAAATAAGTTTCGTTATATAACTAAAAATTTCTTGAAATTCTCTACCATTTCAACACACTTCTATAAAAACAACTTTATTTTAAAATTATTTCCCAAATTCCATAATGAAATAAACCATATTTGAAAAAACTAAAAAAAGGAAAAATAATCTTCTAAATAAACCCTAAAACCAATCACTTTTAGAAAAATTTAATGAGCATCAAAACTTATTCTCAAATTAACTACCAAAACTAGTTTTAAAATCCAAACACATTACCTCAAAATATTTTCCATTGTCCATAACAAAATCAAACACCTTCAATAATATTTCTATTAATTTGGAATACTTAAACATAATTCACATATACTTTTGAAAATTCTTCATAAGAATCAAAATTATTTTTAAAAATAGTCTATAAAACTTATCTATATAATCAAAAAATAATATAAAATTCTATTTCCTCATAAAAACATTTAAAACACATATAAACATCGACATATGAAAAAATATAAAGTAAAATTCACTCTATGCATTATCAAAGTATAAAAAATACTCTTTTATTCCTATCCAACAAGTGAAACCCACTTCTAGAGAAATTTGAGATAAATAGGCCCATGTAATAGGTTTCAGAGGGGTGACAAATTTTGAATAGTTTGGATGCATGGTTTTTCAAGTCGTGTACCAACCATGCGATATAATCCAATAAAATCATATAACCATCTACACAGGATATGTATTGTTTTATATACCTTGAAATCTATATTTTTATCCCAATTTTATATTTTATTTTCACCCCAAATATCAACAACAGCCCCAAAATCACCAATACACATGATTTGGACCAATATACCATCATATAAAAATAAAATACCTCAAAACCATTTAAGAATCAAGTAATAATTAAAGACATTAACCCTAAAAAACTATGTAAATTCAAGTTTCATTATGAAAGGTGGTGATCAAGAATTTACTCATGATTTTGGATAACTCTATTCTCTATACTACTACTGAAACACCCAAATAACAATAGGGAACTCTAATACTATTTTGTAATGAATTAGCCCGATTAGACCTAATACACCATGAGACCTATGTCACCACAATGCTTGAAATACGTTATCAATTTCCACACACTCACAAAAAGCACTATGATATCAAAACTTTATTCGTTGGTAATGATTTCAACCTCAAAATCAAAATAACCACATCATGGAATCCACCTAAAAATATGGAATGAAACATCCATATATCAGACACCCCTATACAAAATAAATATTTTTAATGATAAAAGATAAAAAAAACATAGTATAATGAATTTAATTATAAAAAAAACTCATAAAATACATCATGATACAAACTAAACATAATGAAAAAAATCCATATTACACTTATAATATAAATTAGAGAAGGGATCCAGGCTAAAAATTTTGATACATAAATATTCCCAAAAAATAATATGAAACTAAAAGATAAAAAACCACCCTTTATCTCCTTTTAAACCATAGTCTCTCTCCTCATCCAACATCAACTACCATAATATCGTCTTAAACATAAATCTGGAATAAGATCATATATTTTTCATTTAAAAGGAATTTGAGAGTTGGAAACAGACCCAAAGGTGGGTGTGAGATAAACCTGAATATTAGGATACCACTAATGAGTTTTTTCAATTCCATTGAAAATATATTTTATTAATGATAGTTTTAAAATACATTATAAAATAGTTTTTTCACATGAAACTATAAATAAATAAAGTTACATGACAAGGTTATTTTTATGCAACATCCACCCTTCTCACGTAAAATAAGTGTACAGTGAGTGATTTTAAAGGAAACACCTTTAAATCATGGAAAAGTTTCTTTTAAATTTGTTGAAAGAAAACCCTTATCTATTTTTAAAAACTATTTCTCAAACTCAATTTATAAAATAGAACCACTTTTTAAATTAAAAATATGATTTCTAAAACATTTTGAAACTCTGTGAAAGTAAATAAAAACCATTTCATTTCAACCTCTCAAATACCTTTTTATTTTTCCCCCAAATCTTTTATTTTAACCAAAAACAAAAGTAATACACATCACAATAAAAAAATTAATGACCCCAAATGAAACCAAGGTATGAATGAAATAAAAAATAGATGAACAAAAACTAATAGAAATGGTTCCACACAGTTAAGATAAGATTTGGTGAATGAAATTGAAACAAAGAAAGGTATCCCATAAACCATCTTAAATACAATCTAGGTAGTATAGGAACGCCACTAGGCTCTAACATGAATTATAATGGACTTGGTTCATTGGTTCACTAACTGGTCGCATTTTTGAAACTAGTTCATACTATTCAGTAATCTTTTTTTCCATCGAGTATTATACAAACAAGTAAGAGGGAACAACTCTCCTAGGGACTATCCATCTATCACACGCTATGCTATTATAACATTCATCTAGAGCTTCTACTTAGCTACATAATGTTCTCATGATATGTTTAGTGGATGTTATAAAAAAATATGATATAAATAAAATAAATCAATAACAAATAATTTCAAATAAACCCCATCACACCTCCAACAACATCTCAAGAAAAAAACATTTTTCACAATATAAATCGCCACATAACAACAATAATCATTTCACATGGGGAGAAAGCCTAAAAAATTAAAACACAAGGTATTAGGAATGAGTGTATCACTCATTATAATAAAAAAATAAAAGTTCTAACTAGAATATTGGAATATAAATCTAGAATTCCAATTAATTTTACACCATTTGAAAGCCATCATTGAAATAGATTTTAAAAAAATCATGTGCAACCCCACTAAAAACAATTTATAAACCAATTATCTTTTCATTAAAATTGTTTTTAAATTATTCACACTAATTTATTCTTAGAAGATACTTTTAAAACCACATTTTTACACTTTATATGACCCAAAAGTGGGTAAGTTCCTTTAATAGCCAAATTTTATTTTGAAACATTTCACATTACCATTTCCACAAACACTTCGCATGAAACATCCATTTATAAATTATAAAACATTTGAAACACCCTTTATTCCAAGTATGGAAGATAATTAAACCACTTTAATATTAATCATATATCACATAAAGGTTTAATTTAAAAAATCAAAATATTATAAAATATCAATCACACAATAACATTCCTACTAGAGGAAATTCACAAAAAAAACTTACCTAAATCCAAATAGAATCAAGTCAAACTGTATCTCTCTCCATAGTAAACATACAATATAAAAAGTAAGCACCATCTATCACCCATAAATTACCAAAATAATGAAGTTATATTACCTAAAAACATAAATACATCCCTCAAAGTGATTGAGGTTCATGGGAGAGTGAAAAACCTAAGGGAAATGGAAAACGGGGGAGGTAGGAGGGAGGAATAAAGATAAAAGATGTATTACCTTAAGAATACACTTGAAATTGGAGTAATGGAGGATAATAATTAAAGGTAATGGAGAAGAATACTCCCTTATACATTCTTAGTGGTCATTAAATCCAAATGAGAGGATATGGGAGGGTAAAAACCATAAATTCAGAGAGGGGTAAAAATATAATTTCACATTTTGAAATAATTGAGAAGGATGAATGGTTAGGTTTCACTATCAGACAAACTTTATTGTAACCATGCCATTACCACTAGATCATAGAAGTCTATTTACATGGTTTTTCAGTATAATTTCTAATAACCATGATCCATTCATGTAATTAACCTTTGAAAACCAATCTAAGTTTCAAAGTTTCCTAGTTACTCCACACAGTTTGGAGAATTTTTCACCAACTATGAAAACATCTATTGGACTCTATCTGCACCCCATCACATAGTTTCCATAGAAACCTAAATAGTTTTCTAAAACTATATAGTAACCGTGAAAAACCAATAAAAATATTAAAAATCTGAATTCAAAATCCAAAACACCCAAAAAATTAAAATATTTTGAAATAATATAAAATGTACTATAAAAATGACATTGGGGTGTCATAGTAATAAGATTATAGATATTAAATGCATATGGATGAGTTTTTTAGAGAAATTCAGTGTGGAAGAGTATTGATAGGTTCTTTTTGAATGTAATTGGCTACATTAAATTTGAATAAAAATCTAATATACCATTTAGAAAATTATCATTCCATGTTAAAGATCAAATAATAATTTTTTTTTGAAAATATTATTTAAGGGATATGATGATTAATATCATGATGGTATCTATATTTAAAATTAGTAAGGGAAACTAGAATCAGGATCCCTCAAATAAACTAGAGGCTATAATATATTCATGGATGATTATAGGGATGGGAATTCATATATTAGTAAGACTTTAATAACACACATAACTATAGGTAATTAAGGGAGGGAAGATATTTTATAATTTTGGAGTAGGGGATGTTTAAATATTTGAGATTAAAATTGGATTATTAAGACCTATGATACATTTATATGGTGTTTTATTAAGGGGAATATAGAATTTTTTTTATCATTTATATGAATTATATACTCCAAGGAAAATTATAGTAAAATGATAACGTTACCATCCAGTACTTGGTGATGGTGGCATGAGGGAAATGAGCCCAAAGGGCCCACCATGTGGTTAGTGAACTCTATCTAGGTGGTTGATGGCCCACCGGGTACCAAATGGTGTCCATTGTGTATCGTAGGTTCATTTAATTGGTTTTTTAAAATTTTATTTTTATTAAAATTTTATGAAATACATATCCCCCCCATACCTCTTGGGAAAACTGACTAGAAATCCACCCCTTTCTAATTTTTCTCTCCACCTCTTCTATTTTGATGGATCTCAAAGCCAAATATCTCACCCTATAGATATTATATCTTTTTATATGGACTCTTGAAAGAAATTAAATTTTGAGTCCCATTATTCTTCTAATAATTTCATCTATTTCATGTGTGTTTCAATAGAAATCCCCAAATAGGAATTATTTTTGCATATTTCACAATTTTTGGAAAATAGAGTTGAATCACCTAGTGATAATGGATAGTGTAACTCTAAATACATAAAGGTAGGTGGTAACTCATATATTAAGTTATATATCATGAATTTATGTGAAATTTTGTGTTATTAAAAGATAATTTATTCCACCATTATCTGAATTTTGATCATCAGTTTCTAAATTTGTAACACAGATTAGGTAGGGTAACTAATGACAGCAATGCACATTCTTCTCTTTGTTACTGATATTAAGATCATCACATAATTATTCCTTTAAGGGTTTTGGGAATTCAATATTAGTAACAAACCCCAAAAATGTATTCATTCATGAGAAAAAACACATGGTTCAATAATGAAAACTTAGGGTTTATTGAGATGGTTCTAGTGTGGGTAGACCTTATGAATTAAGTTTAGGGATAGTTCTTCCTTATGATTTGGTTAGATGTTTAATTTTTTAGGATGATGTGAGGAATTCAGTATGGGATTATATGTAAGGACATACTATGACTTGGTTTATTATTAAAAGGATTCCCCTTTATGGATCCTTAATAATTTGTAAATAATAATTTCTCTCTAGGGTTTTAATCAAGATATAGTGAAGGAAATGTGTATCCTTAGGTATTAATCCCTCTTTCAGAATAAAGGTTAAGGTACCTCAAGGATTTATACTTAAGTATAATGTGTTTTTTATAATTTATAGTATGTTTACTGATATAACTTAGTAAAGGGGTTGTAATAGTTCCATAATGGGTTCATCTATAGGCTATGTACATATTTGGGAGTTTGGTAATGACTGTAGAAATTGAAACCACTACAAAAGTGGTCCAGAATATTTATTAGGAAATGTTAAAAGTATGATATGGGTCTTTTGGGATTGAGGGGGATGGTTTCCTTTATGTATTATGGATGATAAATTTGATATGGGTTAACTCATCTTGTGAATTTATGTGAGGTTTTAAAATATTAGCCTAAATGTATTAACGAGAGATTGGTTGTGTTGTGCATTAAGTGTTTATGGAATGGATGGCCAGAGAAAGGTTTCTAATTTAAGAATTAGTTTTAACTAGATGTTTTGTGTTTTAGATGAGTTTTATGGATTATGATTTTTATACCTCATTTTTTTTATGTTATCATAACATGGATTTGATGCATTGTGAATTTGAGGTAAAGAATATCCTTTGATAGTGACTCAATTTTTTGCGACCCAAGGACATGCTTAGGGTCCATTTCAAGTATTTATTCATTATAATTTTTACACCATTACCATTATTATGAATTGAAATCTGGTAGTTATATATATAGGTATTACATGTTATGATGGATGCAGTCCCTATTATCATGGTTATAGGTTATTCCTAAAGGATCAAATATCTTAGGCCTTTCCAATGAATGGGATACACATAAAATTATTAATAATTTATGTGCTATTGTTATGGAAATAGGTTATTATTATTTTTATAGATGAACATCCCAATGTTAAGGAAAAATATATTCCCATTATTATAGATTCATGTCTTATTATTATGGAGACAGTTTATTCTCATTACTAATTATGCATGTCTCGTTATTTGGGACATTATAGAATAAGCATGTGTATCATGTTTCATTGAATATTATTACTTATCAAGTGTATCATGATCTACTACTTGGATAATTTATCCTTTTGGTGGTAGGACTTACTAGAGTATAATACACTATCTATGTTTTTACTTTGGTACAATAAGTACATTTCACTAGCATGTGTCGAAGTAAGTAGGGTTGATTTTCATGGTGGCTAAGTTAGAACATGATTACCCAACTTGATTAATTTCATGTTTATTGTTACTTATTTATTCATTTTTTCCCATGAATATATCAGTTATATAATGGAATATATTATTGGTGTTTTTTTATACTATATTTTATACTCACTCAATGTATATACACCTCAATGGATGTGAAAGACTTATATCTAATATGCTGGATGGGACACAATTTGAACAAATTAAAAAGTTAGAGGAGTTGATGGGATTCAAAGACGATACCAAGTAGATACATGGGATTATTTTTGAGTGACACTTTATGTTTTGGTTATTTTTTATATTCTATTAATGATTAGCCTAGTGGGTGATCTATTTCAATATAAGCCTTGTATGACCTATATAGTTCATTCAATATAGCATGGGTGTATTTTTTATATTAATTCTGGTATTATTATAGTTTTAATTCAATATTTTCACCTATATATTATGTTATTGGTCATATTTTCCATTATTTATTTGATATTTTATGTTTTGGTACTGAGAGTATTATCTCTCTATCATTTTTCTTAGACTCGTGCATCTAATTGACTACCTATGAAAATGGGGAGGTGTTCCTGAGGTAAGATACCTTCCACCAACTTGGTTTATCTAAGGGTTCATCATACATATGTGTATTACATTCTACACACCTACCAAAATACTATCTCAAACCCCATGTTTTTATTTCATTTGGTACCAAACCAACTTGAGTACCTAAATTCCAAGACCCAAGCTACATCACTAAAAAACCTCAATAAAACATCTCAGTTTTTAGTGGTTAGTAATTAGTTAATAGGTATAAAACAAAACCATTTGGGTAATGATTTATTATCAAATATAAAATCCAAATAATTCATAATATGGATCAAATGTAAAAAACTTTTTAAAACATTTTTATAATAAGTCCAAACCATGAAATATAATAACAATCCAAATCCATATCGCAATGGTCTAATAACCAAATAAAAAAATTCTCCAAACTCCATATAGACTCAACCATGAATACTCACCATATATTCAACTATTTTTCACCATTCACAAATAATAAATTCTTCCTTCTCCCTTTATCATGACCAATAGAATTCAGAATTCCACTAAGGTGAAAATGTAGGAGGGAGTATAAACTCAGTATAATTTCCCTAATAACTCCAATATAAACTCAAACATGAATAATTTAAAAATTAATTATAATAAAATGTTTTTAGAAAATTTATAAATAATTATTTTACCAAAACCCTTATTAAAAACATTTCTTTATCCAAATATTGAGTTTGGTAACGGTTATTTTTAAAAGAAAAATATTTTTTCTCTTTCAACTACAAATAATGATAACCTAGAATTATAATTAATACTGACACCCACATGTAATAAAACATAAACCCATAATATGTAATATTATAAAGTTTTACATTATAAAATTTAATATCAATAATAACATCCATATAATACAATATTAATGTTTCATATTAAGACCCTCAAAATATGACTCTCATGACCAAACAAGAGGTATTTCATAACATTCCCCTCAAGAGGTTTTACATAATATGAGCCTCATGAAGAAACATGAGATTATTTATAACATAACCATAAATATTTTTTACATAACATGAACCTTATCAAGAAATAATATGTTTTCATATCATGACCCTCATGGTAAAAAAATAGGTTTTCAATAAAAACATAATTGAAAGTCATTTATTTAAATTAAATACCAAAATATACTCTACCATTGGAAATAATTTATAAAATACATATTTTAAAAATAAAATTAATATATTTTATCAAGATCCCATATTTTATAAATATTTAGATGTATATCTCAAAAAATATTTTTCTCAAAATTATGGTTTTTGTCAAATAATAATCTAAACATCACATATAATGATTTATAGAAAAACATACATAAATAATGATTACTTAAAAAGTAATCAATAATTAATATAAATACTAACCTGGTATAGGAATATATTAAATCCACTTACCTAGATTTATTCCTCGTAATTTTAAAAGTTTTCAATATAATGATCTTAACAAGATGAATCACTAAGCCCTACCATCAATAGACCTCAATAAATCATGTTCATAAACTAAATGGTCTAAATATCCTTTTATTGATAATTAGTGAGGCCTTTATTCCCATTTGGAAAGACCTATTCCATTTTGTAAAGGCCCTCATATTACTCATTATATTATATTAGATGGTCTCTATTTTTCAAGATCATTCATGTATGAAATGTTATGGCTCCCATGTATCTTACTATTTATTATGTATACAAAGAAAAAATAAAATTGAAAGAAATATATTACTTTAAAAATACCCCATTAAAATTTTTAAAGGGACATTATAGATATAATAAAACCTAATATTGATGACTCAAAGTTGAAATAATTAAAAATTTAGTGTTTCTATACATTATCACATCACTAAAAATAGTGTATAAATCATACAAAATTTACTAAAAAATTCATCATATAAACCATAGTAATTATTGAAGGTTTTTCAAACCTCTAAACTCTATTCATTAAAATGTCCAACACCATGGAAAATTAAAAATATTTTATGAAGTGGAATAGATTTTTGGTGTGTGAAAATAGAGTAGGCCAATAGCCAATTAAAATGCATATTCCTCCCTCTATTATTAATCCACCATGTAAAACTCCCCTATTAATAGAGAAAATATTCCATTTCTTATCATAAATCCGTTAACTCCCACTTTCCACCAATAATAATACCACGGTGGACCGTTTAATTATCTAAAATGTATATAATTAAATAATAATTATCCATAATAAATTCCAAGTCAGTAATCTCAAATTCAAAATCCTCAAATTTCATATTTGATCATAAAAAATTTCCAGGTCAACCATTCCACCTAAAAATTAATCCTAAATATTCTTCAAATTTAATTTCATAAGATAACATTCCATTAATCAAATTTCAATAAGAAAAGTTATATAATGAATAATAAAAAACATAATGATAGTTGTATACTTCCATAGAAGTCACATTTCATTAAATTAACTAAATTAATTTTCTGTATCCATATAATGACAAAAAAATATAGATTTTATATTGGAGGTAGCTAATTCAAGGTTTTCATAGTTTAGTTGGTGGATTAATTTTCTACCTGAAGTGATACATGGGTTTTTCATGTTAGATTTCCATGAACTTGGTAGATGTTCAAGGGGGTATTTCAACTGACCATAATGGTGGTTAGCAAAGGGTTGTTTTAGTTTAAATAGTATAGTACTTTTCTACCCTAAGTAACCCATGGTATGATTTAGATACTCTTGTATAAAGGTATCAATGGTTAGTTTCAATTAGTTAATGAAATTGGTTTTTATCGATTAGTTGAGAATTGATTAATTTAAGAGAAATACTAAAATAGAAATGATGGTCAACATAGAACTATAATAAACCAAATTGATTAGTGTATATCGATTTTAGTCGGTCTTAATTGATTATGGAAATAATAATTGGCTGTGAACTGGTGTTAGAATATGTGATTAAGTGATTAAACTATATGACCAAACAATGTTGTTATACCCCATATACCAAAAACTATATAAATAAGGTGAATATTCATAAAAAAAGCTATGATAAAAACATCAACAATTCTAAAAAACAATGGGTACAAAATAAGTATTGTAAATAAGTCAGAAAAAAAATATTTATTTAAAAAAAATTTAACCCTTAATGTAGTATTTTTAAAACAATTAAAAAATTAAAATTAAAATTTTAAACTAAACAAACTAAACTAAACAAAGGTTAATACTTTTTAATATTACTTGATAATATTTTTTTGTTAGTTCTATGGTCCTAAAATTTCTTCTACAACTAAGATGTTGTTGAATCAAGAAGTTATCTTACTAAAACTTATTCACTAAAAATTATATTCATCAAATGGATATTATTCCCATGTAAAGAGTAACATAAATGTAATCTATAAATAATATAATTTACATTTAAATATAATGAATATAAATAATAATAATCATAAGGAAGTTATGATTTGACTTGGTTCACCCTAATTGGGACACATCCATGAAGCATATACCCAAAAGTGTACAAGTATAAAAAAATAACTATTTCACTATTGTAAATATAAATTTTGATGATATAGTCACAATATACCAAGGAATAATACTTATAAAAAAGTTCTAGGAATAATCATAGATACCCAAGGGTTACATAAACTTCCTATCACTCTAATCTTTGCAACAAGGATGGTCTTAAAAATTTCATAGACATGAAGATATCCTATAAATCGGTGTCAAGAAACTAATAAAAGTTGTAACAAAAACTATAGATATTATGGTTCTTGTAAATAACCCATTTTTATACTATCTTCAATGGAAATATTCAAATAACATTGGTGAATGATTTATTTTCTTATATTCCATGAACATACTTCTTCATAATCTAGATTTGATCAACTTTATGTGATTAATTTCAATCTAATGTATTTCATAAATCTTCCATACCAGCTTCTCATTTTCTCAATTGGAAACCTAAAGAGAATACTTTTTTGTTAAGAGAAATAAACTTCATTTCATTATAATAACAATAGATATTAATTATAGTATCCCCATCAAGATATATTATATCTACTTATGCTTTATTTTTTAAAATATCAATGATTTATCAGTCTTGATCTTCTTATTTTATCCCGGATATATCAATAATGTACATATATCGCCCACTTCATTCTCTTGTTAGTTATGTATATAAACCCATAATTACTTCCTCAAAAAATCCCCATTATTTTCTTATTTAAATATATTATAAATATATAGAAATAAAATATATTTAAAAATGAGACCATAGATTCCTTATTTAAAATGATCTCATATAACTCATAAATATAAACTTCAAATTTAGAAAACCAATCTTATCAATCAAACTTATATAAATATCATCAAAATATTTCTTTAAATATACTCTAATTTTATCCATTAATTGTCTCAAAAAATTTAATCCACATATATTCCAATTAATTTCAATTATTTTCATAAAACCACACATATGAAGATTTCAGTTACAATTACAGAGCTTTATAAATAACATATATAAGATTTAGAAAACTCAATTTACATTTACACATCATCCATTTTTCTAACACTTACATAGACAAATCAAACTATGAGTATTGCATACAAAAAATGTCCTTTTTTATTTACCATTATACAACCAATTGAGATTCAATATCATAGTTACAAAGAAACTCCTATTAATATTAAACACTCACATGTCAACTAATAAAATTTACTTCACACTTTCACAGAATCACAATGAATCTTACACAACCATTAGAAAAAAATAATTTTTACTATTATACAGATTGTAAAAATTTTATTTCAATATTATATAGAAACTTCAAAAATCAACAAAATTCTAAAAGGAAGTTTTAAACACTTCATCCACTATAGATAATGATTAAACAGGTAAGAATTAATACATGCCTTCACTATATAGTAGTTAACTTTATCATACTTATTCAACAACATCCATGCAATATTATCTTAAACAAAATCCATAAAGTTTTTTCTTTGATTCGTATCCTATTAATTAAAATTATTTCATGTATTCAAGTGATATCATCAAGTATAGATCACATTTTTTCAGTATATATTATATTCCTCTCTAAACTTTTTTCCATTGTGATGCGTCAAATCCATACTAACTTATCCATGATTGAAAATACAACCAATATATAATCTTTTATTAACTCAAATATATTAACACAAAATTTATAAATAGGTTGATAATAAATACAAAATGCCTCCTATGGTTGGAAATTATCCCACTTCAGATTTTATTATCTGCACTTACATAAATAGATATTTATAAATTAAATCGAGAACGTAATATTTAGAGATATCCATATATAAATTACTTTTCTTTGATAGTAGATTAAATTAAATCTTAGTAGAATATATTTATCACTCAATCTTTCTGCCCCTTTTTATAATAAAATTACAAAGGTTTGTTTCACTAAGTATACACCTTTCCTCTTGATATAACTCATTATATATTGTGAATATTCCAAATAAGAAATACTAAACATGGTCATCAAATATAATCATACTAGAGTCATTATTAAAGTTGGAAATAAGAGTATAAATTTTGAAATCAAATATTCTATTCACATAAGTATTTAAACACTCATCCCATGGTGCTATATGTCTGTACAAGCCTTTGAAATTTAAGAGAAAATTGAATTTTTGAATTAATGTATAGGAAGATTTTAAAACTATAATTAATAAAGGAATTTCAAGATTCAACAACCACATGTGGAATATTTTGGACATGTTTTGATGCTTTTAAGTGATTTTGGGGCTCATAGGTGCATGATAGTAACCTAATGTGGATGGGTTATAAGGTTGAAGTAGCCTGCATCCACAAGCTCACTAGTGGGATGGCTAGTAATATATATGGCCTATGGGCTCACTAACTAGAAGGTGGCACATTACTAGGTACTTTGTGGGTTTAAAATGGGATAAAAGACCATTTCCCCCCTTAAATTTTTCAAGAAAGAAACCACCTTCATTTTATTCCTCTTGTGTTGCCTGGAGTGTTCGTACCCAGTACTCCCTTATTTAATCCCCTTAAAAAGAGTTTTTTTCTTGGTGGTATCCAATAATATAAGGTAAATTATTACCTTAATTGGTCTCTACTGTAATGAACAAGATTTTTCTAAAGGTATAGATCATTATTTTGAGGATTTTATTCCTTAGTGTGGCCCTTATAATTTTACTTAATGAATCCATGAAGGTTATGAGGGTGTATGGGGCTTGTTTGGATCCCAGAACACTAGATTTTAGAGAAAGGGACTAGTTTAAATAGTTAAAAGAAACTGTACATCCCATCCCACATGGTTTTCTGTAACCATTTAGTTCATTTCATAGGGATCGGGGAGTTTTACTATTTTCTACAACCATGAAAGTTGAGGTGCACACCTGTGAAAAAAAAATTAAACATCTTGACAGTGTCTTCACGCATGGATTGTGAAAAGTTAGTAAAACTATGTACCTAGCCTGTGAGAGGTCCCTCCTTAAGCTATGCATGTCTCATAGTTATCACACGGTTTGTCCAACTATGTGTCCAAGCTGTGTGACCCCTATTTTTAATGGGAAATTAACATTTTTCTATTAATGATTTTATGATCCCTAGTCCCTATTTATCCCATCATTTATTAGTGGACCAATACTCTCCCATTCAAATTAGGCTTGCCATTTTCTAAAACATGGAACTTGGTTTCTCCCTCATCCTAAATCCAATAAGATCATTTTTTGAAGCATTCAAAAGTTATAAGAAATATATTGAATCCTCTTACTTACATTATTAGTTTATTTTACCATTTCTTATGATATTTTGGTGTGATATCATTCACCTTATTTTTATGGTATTGGAATCTTATTCATTTTTCTTATAATCAGTTCAAATTTGAGGCTGATATTGGATGAGGATTTATCTATGTCCCTAAGGTTGGTGGTCTAGTTTTTTTCCTAAAATCTCTTTTATTTTCATAGCTTCTTCTTTTTGTTGAATGACTTTCACTTCAATGCATTTAACTTAAAAGTGTTTACCATTTAAAAATCATTATACACATGTTTCTATACTCTTTTATACCCTTGGTAAGTTATTAAAGGTTGTTTACTCTATTCACTACCACCCCTTTGGGTTTACTAAATTAATTTCCATTTCTTGGGTAATTTTTTCATAGAACAACCACCCTCTAAGTGTTTTTCTAGACTTGTAAGTTGAATTTCCCTCTTTTATGTAATTATATAGCTGACTAAATCACCTTCTAAGTGATTGTATTATCTATGGAATTAAATTTCCTTACCATAATTAATTAAAAAGGTTGACTTAAAGGAATGAAAATGGGTGAAAAGACTACACCACATGTTTTATCATTATGAACTTGAATTATGTAAATTATGAACCTTGTATATTTGTCCTATAAGGATATAAATGCATCAGAGGTGATAAATCATTCTTTATATGATTATTATTATTAGGCCATGGATATTGGTTGTTGGATGATGGATAAGGGACTTTTTGAGGATGGAATTTCACTCTCCCTTACATGGAGTGTTATGAATTCTATCTCACACCATTATACTTATATTTAGATGATGGGAATGATTATTTACATTCACTTTATTCAGGTGTTGGGTATGATGTATCACCCCACCTATCTCAAGTGTTAAGCATTATGTTTTTCATTCATATAAGATTATGTTCTTGTACCCAATATGGAGTCATTCACTTGTTAGACTAGTTATGGATTCCTGAGTTATGCCCTTAGTCTATCTAGAACTAAGTATCCATGTATATTCATGTTTATTCCCTGACGTTCTTAGTACATATATGTATATATAGTATATAACTATAAAATATATATATATTATTACTATATATTTGTGTGTGTGGTTATTAATCTGACTCTTACACTGGCCTTTTTCGAAGAGAGTAGATCCATTCGGGTGTCTGGTGGGAACCTGAGAAGGTCGGTTTATATTATTCAGCCCTGTTTATTATTCATTTATACATGTACACTAATATTCTATGTACACAAGTTGGATTATTTCTAGACACTTTCGGTGGGGGACTATTAAGTTTATCTCTCACCCTACTCGGGCGGCCTTGGGTACCCAAGTAAATTACATGTCTACAGGTATATATTGGGTAAAGTGTATTTCTATGGATATTTAATCTGATTTACTTATAGCATAGAGCATGGGAGAAGAGGACCAAGAATATGCCCGTGATGCTAGTGTATAATCCTTATAGACTTTTGTATTTTTTATAGAATGTTGTATATTCCTTTCCCTTGTTTCCCCTTCTTGTATATCATCATTCTATGACATCATTATATATGACATAGCCTTTGGGATTTGGCTGATTATTATAGTTTCTTCATTTTTTATGATTCTTCAATTCATTGTTATATTTGTTTCAACTATTACATCTATTTTTATATGATTCTATAGTTGTTTATTAATTTATAATATCTATACTTCCACTCTGATATAAGGGTATTGTATACCTACTATACCACCTTAAACCCTCACTGCTATTCAGCAGCCTCTGGAATATGGGGTGGTATGATTGAATCTATATAACCCACCAGATCTAAGAAAAAATTAAGTGGATCCCAAATCAGGATGTTACAAAGTCTTATAAGATCTTTTTTTTCTTTTTTTCATTCTATTTGGGTATTAGATAGTAGACTAGGAGGTAATGGAATTTGGTAATGATCTTGTTCCTAGGCATAGCTAACCCATGTTCTTAGAAAACCCAAATTACCTAGGATGGGATGTTGTAGTTATTGATTATTCATGTTACAATTGATATGAATTCACCATTGGGTGATGAACATGTCTTATGATGTTATTATTATTGGTGTAATTGCAATGAGATTTATTTTACCTATGCCCAATTAGATGAGGGATTGTCATTTCATGAATCATTATAGGCACAATAGAACTTGTTGGACTCCTCATGTTTTTAAAATGTTTTAATGATCACAAATCATATACATCATGTAAATCTTGTTAATCCTATTCAATATATTTCAATTCATGTGTAAAGATGGTTGGTTTCATTATGCTTTAAATAAATTTTCTCAAGATCTTGAATCCTATAAATCATGGCTGATTTTTGTAAACTATATTTAATTTATTTCTTTTATGAATGATTAAGTCTAATTCATTATGTTAATATTACTACTTAAGTCTATATATATATATATTAGGCTAAGTATGAGAAACCATGAGTCTGCCACTGGTTCTGGTTTTCTGGAAAAGGACCCAGAAACCATAACCCAGACACCATGACCCAAAAACTGTAACTAGACACCGTGACTCAGAAACCATGACCCAGACATCGTGACCCAGACACCATGACCCAGACAATGTAACCCAGACACCATGACCAGACACTATGAGTAGACATTGTGACCCAGACACCGTGACCCAGACATCGTGACCTAGACACCGTGACCCAGACATCCATTTCAATCTATTGATTCCTCTTGTGAGAAATAGAGTATCGCAAGTTGGGAGCTCTGGTTTCCAGTTAGATCTGGCTTGTGTCATTCGTGGAGTTTGTATTGTGAATATTTTCTTGACATCATGACCCAGTCGGGTGCTCTGGTTTCCAGTTAGATCTGGCTTGTGTTCTTCATGGAGTTTTTATTGAAGAACTATGGAAGAGGTCATGTGACCTAGACAGTCATGTTCATTGTTGTTTACCCCGATCTAGGGTGTGGATCTAGTTTATTAATATGAATTTCTTGGTGGTAGGTTATCACCAAGTGAAATGGATTAGGTCTCTATTTGAGACCAAATCACTTGTTTTATATCCACTGTGTTGTTTAATTTAATTTTCTCTGTTTTAGTGTATAATTCATAAATCACTATATTTACTTTGATAGTTAATCTTGGACAGAAGTTATAATTATTTTTCCTTATTATAATAGCTTCAAAAGCAATATAAATAACTCATATTGAGATTTCTGATAATTAATCAATCTTTTGAGAAGTTATTTGAACAGTCAAATTTTTATAACAGTATTACCTTGATTAACTGGGCTGTATTTATTTTTACTGGGGTATCCTTTTAAGAAAACTTATTAAATAGAAATTTTTATAGATACTCAATTCACCCCCCCCCCCCACCTATCTTTAGTACTCTACTTCGACCAACATTTTTCATCAACTGGGTTTTTATTCCTTTTAAGACTCTGTTTTTGAAACTATTCAACTGTGATTTTAGTTTCACTTTAAAGATCTGTAAATTTCTATTAATTCTAAATTTCTAGCTCTGTCAATGTATTTCATAATTATGTATAATTGACTGGAAGGTTCTACAACAAATAGAGCATGATTATTTAGTGGAACCAATTATGCCCAATGTAAAATTAAAATGAAAATGTATTTAGAAAGTATGGGTTTTGAAATTTGTCTTCAATTATAGATGAGTATAAGATTCCTAATACTAATAGAATCACTTGGGAGGACCCAACCAAGACTTTCTATAATTGAAATTGAAAATACATGAATGTTTTATACTGCTCTTCAGAAGATGAGGAATTTAACAGAATTTATGCATGTAAAACTACCCATGAAATTTGGTATACCTTGTCTGTTTCACATGAAGGAACTTCTAGTGTGAAATAAATGAGACTTAATACTTATACAATTAAATATGATAACTTTAAAATGAAACATGATGAGCTTATTTCTGACATTTATCTCAGGTTCAAAGAAATAGTCAACATAATGATTTTTTTTGGAAGAGAAGTTACTACCGAAGAACAAATCATGAGGATTCTCCGATGCCTACCAGGTAGATAGAGAGGAACCTCGATATCTATTAAAGAGTTAGGTGAAATTAGTAAATTATGTGTCAAAGACCTCATTGGTAAACTAATGATGTATGAAGAGGAGCTGAAATTCAATAAGTAAGAGGAGGATGAACCCAAAAGAAAATTCGTTACATTTAAGACCACCACCTATAAACAAAGAAGAAAAAGGAAAATTGGAAGTCTTTGTAGAAAGTTCCATTAGTGAACAATAATCACATGAAAGTGATGAGGAGATGTCTCAATTAGCCATAAGTATTATTATATTTGACAAGAAGAATAAATTTTCCGAAATCCTAACTTCAAAGGATGATATGATCAAAAGTGAAGTTGGAAAAAATATTGGAAAATAAGTGACAAGTCTGATGAGATAGTATGCTATGAATGTAAGAACAAGGGACATATAAATTCTGACTGTCCCAATATCATGTATAAAAATAAATATGAGGACAAAGATAGAAGATATAAAAAGGCAATGAAATCAACGTGTATTACTTCTGAGGACAGTTCAAGTGACTTTGAATCTTCATATGATGAACAGGCTAACAAATCCAATATGTTTTTTATGAAAAACACATCTGAGGTAACACTGGAATTTCTTGTACACAATTCCTATTATTCTAGAGATGAAAGTGATTCTAAAAATATTTCTAATAAAGGAATATTTTATTACTTTAATATAATTGAAGAAAAATGTAATTAACTAAAAGATAAATACAAGTATTTAAAGAAACAACATTCTCTTACCTCAATTGTTAAATCTGAACTTATTGTAGAAAGAGATAAAAATGTTCAATTACTCAAAGAAAACAATGCACTAAAGTTATATAATGATCTATTGAAAAATTACCTTCAAAGGTTTACTAATAGAAAAGATAATTTGGTAATAATGCAAGGTAAACAGATTTCTCTTAAATATACAGCTGGTATTGGCTGTCATCCTTGTAAAAGAAATTTTGGAAGGACATGTTTTGTTTCTAAATCTAGTATATATAGCATTACTCCTAGTTCTTAAAAACATTTAGCTAGTTCAAATTATGATACACTCTATACTATTTTAATCTTTTCTAGACCAAATAGATATTATTTTTCAATCACTTTACAAAATGATTATAGGAAACCTATGAGGAAGATGTGGATTCATAAAGCACTAGTCACAAATATTATTGGATAAAAATAAATATGGGTACCAAAGTCTATTTTTATTAGACTATTTTATAAGAAAATTGTTTAAGCAGATCCTTTAAAATCTTATGGTACTTCTATAGTGATTTTTCAAGACACATGATAGGGGACTAGTCATGCTTCAAGAACTTAATAAAAATTGATGGTGGAAACGTCACTTTTGGTGACAATTCCAAACGAAAGATCATTGTCCTTGTCCAAATCGGTAAATCTAACTCAGTTTTAATTTCCAAAGTACTTTTTGTTGATGGATTGAAATATAATCTTCTTAGTATTTCACAGCTATGTTATGTTGGATTTCATGTTAAATTTGAAAATTATTCTAGCAATGTTTTTATTTCTAAAAATGAATTATTGTTTTCAGCATTGAGAAATGAAAATATATACTATGTTAACTTAAAGTATTTAGTTTCTCAAAATGATTCATGTTTAAGTGTATTTCACAAAGATTATTAGCTTTGACATAGGAGACTAGGAAACTTTAATATTCACTCCCTTAGAAAGATAACTAGAAAAAAATTAGTCAAAGATCTACCCAAAATTAAGTTTCCAAATGATAAAGTGTGTAATCCTTGTCAAAAGGGAAAGCATTACAAAATTTCCTTCAATCAAAAGAAAAAAGTGTCAACTTCTCAACCTCTTGAATTGGTTCACCTGGATTTTTTTGGACCATCTAGAGTTTCTAGTTTAAATGGGAAGCACTGTGTTTATGTTCTTATAGATGACTTTTCTCGATATACTTGGACTTTATTGTGGGCTCACAAAAGTGAAGCATGCTCTCATTTCATCAAATATGCTAAAACTATAGAAAATCATAGTGGACTTATAATTAAATCCCTAAGAAGTGATCATGTATATGAGTTTGAAAATCAATAGTTTTAATCTTTTTGCTCACAAAATGACTATAGTCATAATTTCTATACCACTATAACACCTCAACAGAATGAAGTTGTAGAAAGATGAAATAGAACCTTGCAAGATATTTCTAGAACCATGCTTAGGGAATATGACTAACCTATTTATTTTTAGGATGAAGATTTAAATACAGCATTCTATATAATTAATATAGTGTTGATTAAACCCATTCTTAAATGAACTCTATATGAGTTATGGAACAATAGAAAACCCAAAGTAAGATGCTTCAAAGTTTTTGGTTGCAAAGTCTATATCCTTAATACTAAAGAAAAATCTTGACAAATTTGCATCCAAGATTGATGAAGGAATATTTCTAGGATATTCAATCTCTAGTAAATCCTATAGAGTGTTTAACAAAAGAACTAAATGTGTGGAAGAGTCTTTCCATGTCAAATTTTATGAGATAAATCCACATGAGACTAAGACCGTTCTAGAGAACTGGGAGGATGATATGTCAAATATGGAAATCAATAAAAAATCCTCTGACCATCCTATAAAATAATATGTGAAAACTTTCAGTTCTGTAAATTCTTCAGATTTAAGTCATAATGAGCCCGAACCTGTTGAAGAACTTAAAATTACTTGTTCCTATTTTTCTAAAGCTGTTAAAACCCTTACGAACCATCATTTAGATGTTGTTGTAGGATATTTAGATAAAGGAACTCAAACTAGAGCTTCTCTTAGAAATCAGGTTGAAAATCAATTTTTCTTGTCACAACATGAACTTAAAAACATTAATGATGCTATCAATGATGAGTTTTGGGTGATGGCTATAAAAGAAGAACTTAATCAGTTTGAAAGGAACAATGTTTGGAAACTTTTTGACAGACCCAAAGACACATTTACCATAGGCACTAAGTGGATGTTTAGAAATAAGGTAGATGAAGGTGGTAATATAGTTAGAAATAAGGCTTGATTGGTTATATAAGGTTATAGTCACGAAAAATGAATTGACTATGAAGAGACCTTTGCACCAGTAGCTAGACTTGAAGCCATCAGAATCATGCTTGCTTATGCAGCACATCTGAATTTCAAACTATATCAAATGGATGTTAAGAGTTCATTCCTAAATGGGTATATAGCTAAAGATGTATTTGTTTAGAAACCCCCTGTTTTTACAAATCATCACTTTCGAAAACATGTTTTTAAATTATCAAAATCTTTATATGATTTAAAACAATCTTTAAGAGATTGGTATAATAGATTAAGCACTTTTCTTATTTCCAAAGGTTTTACAAAAGGTATAGATGATCCTACCATTTTTATAAAATAAATTTCCAATGATATTTTAGTAGTTTAAAATGCTGTAGATGATATTATCTTTCGATCTTCAAAAAATTATATATGTATTGAATTTTCTAAAATGATGCAAAACGAATTTTAAATGAGTTTAATGGGTGAAAAAAATTCTTTCTTGGATTTCAAATCTTTCAAAGTAATGATGGTATTATTTTAAATCAAATAATATATACTAGATACCTTCTAAATTTTTTTGGATTTGATAGCAATAAAAGTAGTTACACCCAAATGAGTACTACTTTTAAGTTGGATCTTGATGAAATGGAAAATATGTTGACAAACCACTTACCGAGGAATGATTAGAAGCTTACTCTACTTAACTGCTAGTCAGACTGACATTATGTTTAGTGTATGTATGTGTGATTGCTTTCAAGAAAAATCTAAGGAATATCATTTAAATGTTGTTAAGAGAATTTTTAAATACCTCAAGAATACACTATATCTAGGATTGTTCTATGCCAGAGGACAATCATTAGAGTTAGTTGGTTATTCTGATGCTGATTGTGGAGGTTTTAAATTAGATAGAAATAGAACCTATGGAGCATTTCAATTTTTAGGCAAGTCAGTAGTATCATGGTGTAGTAAGAAACAAAACTCGGTTTCATTATCTACTGCTGCAGTTGAGTACATAGTTGTTGGTAGTTGTTGTGCACAAATGTTTTTGTTGAAACACACATTACTAGATTATGGATATCAATTCAAGAATGTACTTATAAATTTTGACAATACAAGTGCTATTAACATCTCAAAAAATCATTTTGACACTCTAGGAAAAAATATTTTGATGTAAGACATCACTTTTTTAGAGACCATTATCAAAAAGGGGATATCACTTTGGAATTCATTGGAACTGAATACTGACTTGCAGATATATTAAGAAAAATATTAAATTCTAAAAGGATAAATTACATCATACATGAATTAGGAATGATAAATATTAAGTAGAAAACATAATTATTTCAAAACTTATTGTCTCACTCTCATAGTTCTACAAGTTACATTTTTAATGTTACTATCTCATATTTACAGTCTCACCATTAAAACCTATTACGGTCTCGCTGTGGAAACCTATTATGGTCTCACCATGAAAACCTACTATGGTCTCACCATGATAATCTATTCTAGTCTCATCCTAATAACAATTTTTCATTTATTTAAATATTATAACATGTATCATTATGATTGATTATTTTATTTTTTTACTTTTGAATGCTTTTAAATTTGCGATGCTTGATATCCCTAAATGATAAAAACAAAAGATATTTCACTTCTTTCTTCACTCAATCCTTCTTCTCTCAAACCTAAAACCTTTCTCTCTCAAAATGTAAGACCCTTTCAACCCTTCATATCTCTCTTGAACCTCTCATTGAATGCCTATAATGAAGCACACATCTTCTTCAACTCCTAATAAGCACAGATCTTGGAATAAAATGAAAATATCACCAAAGATAGCACCTGAAGGTCCCCTGAATCCAAACCTTGTTGATAGAATAGTGGTGCCAGAAAAGGAAATCTACCCCAAGTGGTTTTTGTCAAGTAATTCTTTAGTATTGAAATTACTAAAAGAGTGGGGATGGTTGGATTTGTTCAAAAAGGATACATGGTCGATTTACCCAAAGCTAGTTGATCATTTTTATCAGTTTGTTCAATTATCATTTGATATAGAATATGGTTTTGTTGTGACAAACTAGATTAATGGCCAAAGATACACCTTTTCTTTGTGATTACGGACTTCCTTCATAAGGATACCACATAAAGAAATTTTTTAGGACTATCAGAGAGGTCCTCCTCCTCCCATGGATATAAATTTTTTTAAATAAGTCATGGGGATCTTGATTAGAAATAAAACAAAGATAAGAGCTATTGCTATTGAGTTAATGGTGAAACCAGATTGTTGTTTAAGTTTGTTCAGAATTTTATTAGTCCAAGAAAAGAATATTTTTCTACACTCAACTATCAGAATGTATTTTTGATACATCTTATGAATAATGGACACAAACTTAACCTATGTAAGTATGTTATACTTCATATGTGTGAGTTGATAAAGAAAACCTCAAAATAAACACCCTTGTTATACTCAAGTTAAATCTCTGTTATGATTCATGCTAAAGGGTTAGTTGGACCGGATGAATATGTCATTAAGGAATATGAATTTTGTATCTCAAAGTCTACAATCAAAAGAATGAAAATAAGTTGGAATCTCTGGAGAAAAGTATTTGTGGTGGATAATTATAGGTTTTATTAAAAGTTCAACCTGGTTGAGCATTCTTCAAGACCTAAGGACATTTTTTATCCTAGTCTGGAACCAAATGAAATTATTGACTATACTGTTGAAAAAAAAGAGACTCTTTGGAGAAAACTAATAAAATTGTAACTATTTAAAAGGATGAATAATAAGAGGTTGTTGAAATTATAGGGGAAACTTTTCTGGATAAGGAAGAAAGTGGACATGTTCCTAAAGAAATTGATGTTTTGGAAGAAGAACCTGCTTCTTGGGAAGAGTCTGTTGTTAATATAAATGAAAAGTTTGTTCTTGAAGAACATCTTGAAGAAGATATTTCTCTTGAGAAAGAAGCTGCTTTTGAGGAACACTTAAAGGAACAAGTTGTTCCTGAGTTTATCCCATCTACTGTGAAAATAATGGAGCAAGCATTTCAGTTGGCTATAAAAGACATGGGTGAAGCTATTGGGGATGAAATTTTTGAAGTAGATTAAAGAACTAAATCTCTTAGTCTAGTGAGAGATTCACTTGTTGAGGGGGAGAAGCACCCTAGTCTGTAAAGTGTTGATATTTCTAATCCAGTTGATCAAAGAACTATTGATACAAGGTATAAATTCCTTAGCTACTTTGAAGTGAATAATTCCCAAGAAGCCTCAGTTAAATGTATAGATATGTCTATTGTGTTTCAATTGAAACTGATCTCTGCTCTTGAAGTTATATCTACAAAGGAACCTGAGCCTGTCTTAGCTTTTGTTCCTGAACCTTCACAAGAACCTTCTACCTTAGTGAGTAAGGATGATTTGAAAGCCTTTGGAGCTAATTTATTGGTTGGAGTTGAAAAGATCATGAACAAACAACCTGCTCTTATAACCAACTTGAGTGAAAGGGATGTTTCCCTACTTTTAGAAAAGATCATATGAAAGATTCAACCAAAAATGCTTCATGAAATTCAAGAGGTTAGAATTGAGAATAAACAGATGAGTGATGAAGTGAAGTCTCTCAGGGCTATAGTTGAATATATGCAGAGTGTGTTGAAATCAATACCATCTCCTATTTCTCATCCCATTGAGGATGTTAGTAGTCCAATTCTACAGGAAGTTTTCTATCTAATTCAACCTAACCTAAATTCCTTAGCTAACAAGGTGGCTTAAAGAAACAAGAAAATAGTTCAATAAATGAGTGATCTTGTTATTATTCTCAAAAAAGTTATTGATGAGTATAATGTATCTCTACGGAAATTTGTAAATCAACTAAAGTCCCTTAATTCAGCTGTTACAACTTCTAGTACCCTTGGAAAATCATCTCAACACTCCTTTGATAGTGATCTGTTTAGAACAGTTGTTAAAGAAGAACTTCAATCAGTGCTAAATGGTATTGACAAAGACTCTCTATCTGTGGTTGTCAAAAATAGTAATTGAGTTCTTGATTTGGAAATAATTCATTCAAAGATTTCAAATGATGCTCAGGAAGAAATTACTAAGAAGGTGGATTTCTACTTCAATAGTATTTTCTCTAAGCATGATATGACAAACCATTTCAATTACCTTATAGAGAATCTAAAAACCCTCCTATCACTCAAGATTTCAAAACTCAAGTTCAAAAGCTGAAATATTTCACTCCTTTGTTGGAAATTTTCATGGAGAATAAAGATGACATTGAGAAAGAAATATAGTATGGAGGTAATATTATTGCTAACTTTATCGGGTTATTGAGGCCTTATCTTCATGTGCAGAGCACTGCTATTTTGGGTCCTGTAGCTACACCCTTGTGGCCCAGTTTGCATCCTTCCTCATTCACTTCCATTGCCTCTACCTCTATGTCTGTATCTCAGGCTATGAGTCATATCAGACCTATTATCCTTGATCAAAAATTTCATTGGTCTTATACCAAACCTACCTTGGACCCTTCTATTTTTGAAGGACTCCCTCTTCCTTCTCTAACAGTTGGTTCACTCACTTCTTCAACTTCTACCTATGCTCCTATAGCTTCTCCAGATGTTGTTTCCAAGGGAAAAGAGAAGACAACCAGTTTTAAATAATAGTGAACACTATATTTTGATAGGGATATTTTTGTATTTTCTTATTGCCTACTATTTTTAATGACATGTACTTCACCATCTAATGTACGGTGACCTATTATTGTCTATTCTATTATTTCCTTTTGTACTCTTTTTGATAATCCCAAAAGGGTGAGAGACACATGCACTAAGGTAGAACATAAAACTAAGAACAGATATCTCACTCATATGATTTGTGATCATCAAAAAGGGGGAGATTGTTGGAATTATCATGTTTTAATAATCACAAATTATATACATCCAGTAAATATTGTTAATCCTTTTTAGTCTATTTGAAGTCATGTTTAAAGATGGTTGGTTTTTTTATGATTTAAATAAATTTTCTCAAGATATTGATTCCTATATATAATGACTGATTTTTGTAAACTATATTTAATTTGTTTCTTTTATAAATGATTAAGTCTAATTCATTTTGTGAATATTACTGCTTAAGTCTATATACTGATATTTGGCTATGTCTGAGAAACCATGACTCTGCCACTAGTTCTAGTTTTCTGTCAAATGACCCAGACACTGTGACCCAGACCCTGTGACCCATACATCATGATCAGACACTGTGACCCAGACACCGTGACCCTGAAACCATGACCAAGACATCGTGACTAGACATCGTGGCCCAAACACTATGACCCAGACACCGTGACCCAGACATCGTGACCCAAACACTGTGACCCAGACACTATGACCCAGACACTATGAACTAGACATTGTGACCATACACTGTGACCATACACCATGACCCAGACACCGTGACCCAGACACTGTGACCTAGACACCGTGACACAGACATCGTGACCAGACACCATGACCCAGACAGTGTTAACCAGACACCGTGACCAGACATTGTGACCATACACCATGACCCAGACACCGTGACCTAAACAGCATGACCCAGACACGGTGACCCAGACAGCGTGACCAGACACCGTGACCCAGACACCGTGACCCAGACACCGTGACCCAGACATCATGACCCAAACACTGTAACCCAGACACAATGACCCAGACACTATGACCCAGACATCGTGACCAGACATTGTGACCATACACCATGACCCAGACACCGTGACCCAGACACTGTGACCCAGACACCGTGACCAGACACCCTGAACATACACCATGACCCATACATCATGACCCAGACATCGTGACCCAGACATCGTGACCAGAAACTGTGACCATACACCATGACCCAGACACCGTGACCCAGACACCGTAACCCAGACACCATGACCCAGACACCATGACCAGACACCAAGACCAGACTCCATGACATAGACATTGTGACAAGACACTGCGATCCTAACACCGCATCCATGATACTAGTTCCTAATCTCTATAAAACTATGCAATCATGACTGTCTCACCACTCAAAGGAAAAGAAGAAGACATTGTTTCCTAGTGACACCATTTCCTAGTGAAACTCTTTCTAGATAGACTATGACACTATTATTTAATCTGTTTTTTCATTTTCAATTTAATTTCTAATGGTCATATTTGAGTCTTTTAAATGCACTAAAATAATTAATACTTTTTTGTAGACATTTTCACCTAAAAGTACGAGGTATGAGAGTGTGGCCCTGAAACGAGAAGGTGGTAGAGTAACAGGCTTGTGAACAATTTCAAAAGATAATTGATACCTTCAACAAGAAACATTTGAAGAACACACGAAGCATTCAAAAATCCAAAAGCTGGGATACCGTATCAGAGTCAAGAAAATATTCTCAATACCAACTCCACGAAGAACATGATCCAAATATAACTGGAAACTAGAGTACCCAACTTACGATACTCTATTTCTTGCAAGAGGACTCGATATTTGTGTCTGCTTCATCTTAGAAATCCATAGTTGTATAGAATAACATTCAGAGCACTTTTAACCTTATCTCATCATCTTTTTTCTTGTTGTTTATTGTTTTTTAGTTTTCGAGCAGTGTGTGTGTGGGTGTCTGTAGTAAAACACACACTGTCTCCTATACTAAACTGAAGGATACAAGATATCATTCCTCTCATATCTTTTTAAACTTTTTTACTCCCATGGATAAGTGTGGAAAAGGTCCATGTGTGACCTAGTAGTTTATACCCACGAAGAACTATGGAAGAGGTCATGTGACCTGGACAGCCTTGTGCATTTTTTTTACCCCGATCCAAGGTGTGGATCTAGTTTATTAATATAAACTGCTTTGTGGCAGATGATCACCAAGTGGAGTGGATTAGGTATCAGCTTGAGACTGAACCACTTGTATTATATCCATTGGGTTGTTTAATTTATTTTTCTCTATTTTACTATATAATTCAGAAATCACTGTATTTACTTTGATATTTAATCTTGGACATAAGTTATAATTATTTTTTCCTTATTAGAATAGCTTCAAAAGTAATATCAATAAATCATATTGAGATTACTTAGAATTAATCAATCATCTGAGAAGTTATTTAAACAGTGAAATTTTTATAATAGTATTACCTTGATTAATTGGGTTGTATTTATTTTTATTGGGTAATCCTTTTAGGAAAACTTTTCAAATAGAAAATTTTATAGATACTCAATTCACCCCCCCCCCCTCTTGACTACTCTACTCCGACCAACAAGACTAATATTTCTTGCATTTTTTCCTTCCACATCTACATTCTGCAAGCATTTTCCTATTACATATATTAAGTGATTAATTCTTATATATTAAAATGTGATAATATTTATTTCAGGGAGAATATAATTAGACTAATTAAAATGAAAACATAAATATAAACGGTGATTTATCACATGATTGGTGATGCCACATTAATTATCTAATTGTACTAAAATGTGGTTTTAAGACCTTCTGGTTCTGGACTAAGAGATATGTATATATTATTATAAATATTATTAAATCTAATGAAATTTAAATCTTCAAAAGTGAAATGGTTACAACTAAATGGGATTTTAATTAAAAATTAAATGGTTTTTTTAATATACATTTTAATTAACACTCCAAATACTAGAACCTTGTTGTGTAATATGAGACCTAGACCCAAACCCAACCCTATTAGTGGGTTGTTGGGGTGTCTCTTATGGTTCTTTCAACATGATATGGTTTTTATTTACTGCCTAGACCAAGATTTTTGAGCAGGCAGAGAGGTGTGATATTTTAATAGGATGTTTTTGTGTTTGTATTTTTATCTATATATGATACATCGACTAATAAATTATCTTATTAGGCATGTGTTTGGAATTTTAGAATCATTACACCATGAAATCCTTGAGTTGTACGCTAAGAAGGCGGTGATGAACATGAACCAGAATTGTTGGGGCATGTGTCTCCAATAATCCATCCTGTAGTGACACCTCTGGAACCTCCTTTTTTCTTAATATGGTCACTAACACCAAGTTTTGAGAGGGATTTATTCATATGATGTATTCTATGAAAGTTGTTTCTTATCCTTACATGACTATGGAATAGTTGACTTGGTAGTTCCTGTTGCAGCATCATCCCGCATTTTTTGGGGATGGAGGATCTCTTGCTACTGATTCATTGATAAAGGCTATGTTTTATATTTTTTAGCATATGGAGACATCTCCATAGAGTAGGGTCAAGATCGCTGCTTATATGTTATGTGATTATGCTGAGAGATAGTGGGATGTTATTACCTAGTAATACCGACACTAATAGATAGTCAGGTTGTATTTACAAACAATATTTTATGACTACTTATTTCTATAGAATCAAAGGGCTGACCAGGATAAATAGTTTATAAACCTATAGTAGGGATACATGATGTATCTCATGGAATATTATTCTCTCTTTACAGAGCTGTATTGGTTCGCATAGACCCTATTCAGTGATGATATTATGACTACAAGGTGATTCGAGGATGGGTTAGTGTATTCCATCTGATCATAGGTCAATGTGTTTTGGATGATGACTATTTATAAGATAGTTAACTATTCCCTCATTAATGAAAGGAGTATGAGGGAAGCCAATGGTGGGAACTAGGATAGTTCAACACCCAAACCTATAAATATTTATTATTGTGGGAGAAAGAATCTCATAGAGGTTTCTCATGGGGGAAGTATTAGTCAAAGAGTTTATACTGATAACTTCCTTGTTTTTTAAAAGTGTGGGAGGCTAGGACATACAAAACCTCAGTTTTTATAGGATCCAATGGAATGAAGAGGCTTCAGCAGGATGGGTAATATCTAATGCTTCTGAAGGACCTCTCCATCGGTGCTTAGTGGGAAAGAATCTACACCTACCTGATTTCTTGGAGCGAGGCCAGTAGTATCTCACCAGGAAGGTAGTTGGAATACCCTCAGCTGCTCGGGATGAGGTGGTGGTCAAGGAAAAGGTAGTCAGACTCAGTGATTACAGTGCCATTAGAGTGAGCCTACTCAGGGAAGTCAGTTTGTGACTCATGGATGTGGTAGAAGCCAGTTACATGTAATGTAGCCTATACTGGAGGATTATAGAATCGGACCTTCTACTTTCTAAGGAACTATTCATGAAGCCTCTACTTTAGTGTATTATTAATTTGACACAGTAATGTTGAACTCTTTTATATTTTAGTAAATCATAGAGAGTCTAGACCTCAAGATAGAATAATTTTTTGGTATAATGTCACCTGATACCTCGTTAGGTGTATGATCAGAGAGAATTTTTTGATATAAGAATTATCACCTTAAGATATATGATATCTCTTTGTATGGGATCATTTTTTCCTCAACATGAAAGGGTTTGATGTAATTATTGGGGTGTACTAGATGGTTCTTTATGAATCCCACAATGACTGTTATCACTGTAGGGTGATGTTTACATCACCAGAGGGTGGTAGGAATGTCCATAATGGAGAATGGGATGTCCATGCATCTGAAGCTGGACCTGAACATTAGGGGATATGCAGAGTGATAGCCCAAGTTGCTAGTTTTTTCTTACATGATTAGGGGTTATGATCAACCTTTTCCCTACTATAGTGGATCATTTCATGGAAGTCTTCCCTAAATAATTTTCTAGGTTACCTCCAGTGATAGAGGTATAATTCACCATTGATCTAGTGTTATGAGTAGAACCCATGTAAATTCCTCTTTATAGAATGGAACCCCCAAAGCTTATGAAGCTCAAGAAATTGTTAGTCGATCTGGAGGCTAAGAGTTTTATATGACCCAGCACTTCTCCAGGGGTTCACTGGTCTTTTTTTCCATGAAGGTGGATAGTAACCTTAGGCCTTGTGTGGATTACCAATGGTTGAACTAGTTTATGGTTAAGGACGGACATTCTCTTCCTTGAGTATACAATATCATTGATTAGATCTGAGAATCGAGGGTGTACTCAAAGATTTATTTTTGGTCGGGTTATCGTTAGGTACATATCAGTTCCTCAGACATACCTTGCATAACTTTCTAAATTAGTTATGGACTTTATAAGTACCGGGTAATGTCATTTGGTCTCACAAAGATTCATTAAGTCTTTAAAGATCTAATGAATTGGATTTTTCACCCATACTTGGATTCATTTTTGGTAGTATTTATAGATGAAATATTAGTGTATTAAAATTCTCAACATGACCATGTACACCATCTTGAGATCATGTTGAATACGCTGAGAATAAACCTTATTTACACTAATCCCAATAAATGAAAATTCTAGATCAATCAAGTCCACTTCCTAGGTCATGTCATCTCAAATTTAGGAATATTATTAGACCCTAATAAAGTGACCACTATAGTTTCCTCAGAGAATACCAAGAACATCTTTTTCATATAAATTTTTATTGGGGATAGATGAGAATTATATATTATTCATCTAGGATTTATAATTCCTAGAAGCACCTCTTACTGGCTTGACTAAAATGGGTATAAAATTCATTTAGTCAGAAGCTTGTGATGTATCCTTTACGGATTTGAAGGTAATATTAACTCCAGTACCAATCCTAATTATTTTAGAGCCAGGTATGAGCAATAATATTTAATATGACACATCAGGTATCAGGAACGGATTTTTTTAGATGTAGGATGAATTAGTTATAGCATATGGGTCTTGTCATTTAAGGCCTCACAAAAGAAATTACTAAACATATGACCTCAAGATAGTTGTATTTAATCATAATCTATGTTGTCAGAGGGATTACCTAATTTGGGATCATTTTTTGGTATTCAAGGATCACAAAATATTCAACTACATATTTACCTAATGTTTTCTGAATGTATGTTAGCGTAGATGGGTTGATCACCTACAATCCTTCAATTTTGAGACTGCTTATACGCCTAGTAAAAGAAATTTTATAGTCAATGATTTCATATGGAAGACTCAAAAATTAAAGGTTCGGAAGTCTAGTGGCATTTTTTAGATCATGGAATTGTTTTCAAATAATAACATTAAGGTTTGGGAGGATCATGGGAAAACTATCCTCTCAAACTTAGCAGTGACATCTACCCTTCTGGAGTCTGTGAGAATGAGAAAAATTTATGATTCAGAGAGTTTTGTTCTAAGGTAAAGTATCTCAGAAGATGATTCATCATCTGTTTAGACCATGGATGAGGATGAGACCTTATGATATCATGGGTGTTTTTGGGTCCTAGAAGAGATCTGAGAAGAGATGATGTGTAAATTTCATGCCTCAATTTGGGTAGTATATCCCAGTGTCACCAAGATGTATCATGACTTATGTCCCCAGTATTGGTAGCCATGTATAAAATGTGACATAGCCAACTTTATTACTTAGTGTTCCACATTTCAGTAGGTGAAGGAAGAACAATTGTGTCTGGAAGGACTTTTACAGTCATTGTCCATTCTTGAGTGGAAATGGGACATTGTCTCTATGGAATTGTTGACTGTTTTTTCTAAGATCCCCTCATGGAAATGATATAGTTTGGGTAGTCATTTACCAGTTGATGAATGTCTCACCTTTCTTACCTATTCAAGAGATCTTCTCTATATATGATCTATGGAGGCTATATGATAGGGAGGTCATACATCTTTATGGATTTCCACGATCTATCATATCTAATAGGGATTATCAATTCAATTCTTGATTCTGGAAGGCTTTACAGAAGGCCTTGGGTACATAGATACTTATGATCATGGACTATATTTTTTATTCAAACAGTTTGGGGACTATCCTCTATATTAAAATTGAAAAATAAAAATATATATCACTTTTAAAAGGGGTTAGGGAGAACCCATTACATGGTTGAAGGTCATAGACATACAACCTTAAATTTTTGGAAAAATCCCATTGGTACAAAACCCATTTCCAATAAAAACCTTAATACCTAAAAACAAATCACTTCAACCATGCATGTGTCTTTTACATTGGGTATTCTTGGTGGAAACACATACCCATTTTGAGTTTGATTATAATAAAAAAATTTAGGATACCATCAAGATGGATCCTTAAGAAGTATATATGATAGTCCTTTTAGAACACATTTGTGCTTGTTAGAGGCAAGCACTATTGTAAAATTACTCTATACTCACAGTATTCTTAAAACCATGTGTATATGGATTTAATTTCAACCTATACCCACGGTTTTGGAAAAACAATGGGTATAGGGTTCGGTTTAAGACCTATACCCATAGCTCTCAAAAAAATTGTGGGTATAGGTCAAACCTATACCAGCAGTTTTCCCAAAACTATGGGTATAGTTGTGAGTTAAAAACCTATACCCATGGTTCTCAAGAACCGTGGTTATAGATTTCCTATATAAGAGTGGGAACAAACATAATTACCCTGGGAACAGAAAAATTATTACGAGAAATCCATTACATGTGGTTTTCTTCCTATAACAACGGTTAATATAAGTATATTTAAGTAAATATATATTAATATTAGCATAATTAAAGTTATAGAGGTGCTTAGGCATGTAGTTTCTGAAGAAACAATATAGGGTTTAAATCTCGCACAAGGTCTTTTTTATATTCTTATAGAAACGGTTTGAGAACTGTGGGTATAGGGTTGTTGATAGCATGTACAATTTTCTATAAACCTATTCACATGGCTCAAAACCTTGGCTAAGAATTTTTCAAACTGTCGTTATAGATCATATCTATATCAATGCCTTAACTCTCCATGGATTTCAAAATTGTGGGTATTTCCTATACCCACGGATTTAGAGGATATACCCACAGTTTGAAACCGTGGGTATAGGTTGAGTTTCCAATAGTGAAGGGAATCAACTTTACTTGGACCATGTCTCATCCAAGAGAATTTATATCAACTCCAGGTGATAAGAAAGTGCATGTTGAAAAATTAATCCATACATCATTCATATACCAACCAATGTCAATGACCTCTTGATTTTAAGGTTAGGGATCAGTTTTTATTTCGAGTTTCACCCAGGTTGTTCCATCTATGTATTCATAGTTTAACAAGATATTTCACCTTGTTTCATTAGACCATTTGAGGTTTTGAAATGAATCAGATCAATGGCTTACCAGATATCATTTCTTCATAGATATCGGTATATGCATTATGTATTTAATGTATCTCAACTCTACCGATATTATCCAGAACCATTGCATGTTTTTCAATCTGATGAGGTTGAGTTAGAGATGGGTGATTCTTTTGAGGATTTCTCAGTGTGTATTGTGGATCGGAGTATAAAGACACTCTAAGGAATGTCTATTCCTTTAGTATGGATGTTATGGAAACATGAAAGATTATAGGATGGGACATGGGAGTGTGAGGTAGATATATAAGCTTAGAATCTATAAATTTTCTCTAATGTTACCTCTTTACCTATAGAAGGCTAACTTGATGAAGAGTTTCTTTAAAGAGGGGAGTTTGTAATGACCCATATTTTCATGATGGTATGTGTCACTATTTTTTAGATTTAACTACTTAGTGTGGCCTCTATAATGTTATTAAATGGATTCAAAATGATCAAAGAGGGTGTCAAGGGATTGTTTGGAGTCCAAACCCCTTGATGTTGAAGAAATATACTGGGTATCATGGTTAAAATAAATTGTTCTACCAAACACACATAGTTTCCCCAAACTGTGAAGGGTGTTTCAGAGGGGAGTAGGGAGCCACATGGTTGTCTAAAATCATGTGAGACGAGGCTCATGAACATGTGTAAATTTTAGATATCTTGAGATTGGTTTTATTAATATCTTGTGCATGGTTAGAAAAACTATGTTCATAACCCATGATAATTCCCTCATTAATTAGTTCCTTCTGTATAATTGTTGTATGGTTTGGCCAATCATGTGACCAAATTGTGCAACCCCTCTTTTGAAGGGGAAATGACCCTTTTCCCTTAATGATTTTAGGATCCCTCACACCACTTTCTTCCTTTATTTTCCAGTAGACCACTCCTCTCCCTCTCACATTGGGCACTCCCTTTTCCTAACCTAGGGATCTTGGTTTCTCCCTCATCCGGACTCCGATCGGATCACCATCAAAAGCATTGGAAATATAGGGGTAATCTATCGAATCCTCTTACTTCTGTTATTATTTTCTCTTCCCATATCTTAAACTATTTTAGTGTGAAATCATTCAACCTATTTTTAGGGAATTGGACCATTATTTATTTTTATTCTGATATACATCAAATATGAAGTTGATATTTTATGAGGAGTCATCTATGTACCAAAGGTAGATGGTCTAGTTTTTTTCCTCAAAAGTTGTGATTCTTTCACAGATCGGCTATTGTGTCTCATGCTGGACATTTTAGTTCATTTTCCATAAATGTTTTTATCCTTTCTAAATCAGTATACACATGTTGTTATAATCCCATGGACCCTTTATATGTGATTAATGGTTATTTACCTTATTCATTTCCACCCATTTGGGTGTGATAAATTAATTATCCTCTGTTTTTTAACTGTTTAATAGACCAAACACCCTCTAAGTGTTCAACTTGACTTGAAAATAAAATTTCCCTCTTTTATGTGATTATCTAGTTGATGAAAGAACCATCTGAGTTCTTAGATTGTCTATGGAATTAAATTTACATTCCTTTATAAATTAAATGGATTGAATTAAAGGAATGTAATTGGGTGGAAAAGACACACCTCAGGTTTTATCATTATGAAATTAAATTATGGAAATTTTTCACTTAGTATATTTGTGTTATAAATATGTAAATGAATCGGAGGTGATACCTCATGATTATTATTATTAGACCATGGATATTGGTTATTGGATGATGGATAAGGAAATTTTTTAGCACAAGGTTTCTCTCTCCCTTACATTGGGTGATAAGCATTATGTCTCACACCATTATTCTTATATCTGGATGATGGGAAGATGCTCCATGTTCCCTTGCTTCAGGTGCTTAGAATGAAATATCACCCCACCTATCTTGAGTACTAAGCATAATGTATCGTATTCATATAATATTATTGACATGTACCCTTGCTAAGGCCATTCACTCATTAGACTAGTTATGGATGCATAAGTTACACCCCATGACCATTTAGCACCTAGTATCTATGTATATTCCTACTTATGTCCTCACATACTTAGTTCATATACTTTTATATAGTATATAAAAATACTATATATATTATTACTATATATATATATGGTTACTGATCAGACCCTTACACTTCTCTATGTTGAAGAAGGTAGATCCAGCTAGATTCTAATGGGAACCTGAGTAGGCTGGTATATATTGTTCAGCCTTGTTTATTATTCATTTATAATTTCACACGGTTATGCTATGTACAGTGGATGGATTATTTATAGACACCATTGGTGGTGGCCTATTGAGTTTATCT
This sequence comes from Viscum album, assembly GCA_963277665.1. NCBI lineage: Eukaryota > Viridiplantae > Streptophyta > Magnoliopsida > Santalales > Viscaceae > Viscum > Viscum album. The sequence continues at coordinate 1,317,403,564 of OY728126.1, forward strand.
TACACCCTACTTATTCCACCATTGGTACATGAGTAGATTACATGTATGTGGGTATGGATAGGGTCATGCACACTGCTATGTATACTTGATTTGATTTACATATAGCATGAAGCATGGGAGAATAGGACCGAGCATATTCTCATGATGCTATTGGAGAAACATTTTGGATTTTTTGTATTTTTTTATATCATGTTGAAAATTCATGCCCCTTGTTTCCCCTTTTTTATATCAATATTCCATGGTATTGTTATATATGACTTAGCCCTTGGTATTTCAATTATTATTACACTATTTTGGTTATTTATGATTTTAAAGTTCATTTTTATATTTTTTATGTTGTTCCATATTTTTATATATACATTTGATGGTGTCTGTTTATTTATTATATTCTTTTTTCCACTCTGATATGAGTGTATAGTCTCCCCACTGTACCACCATAGACCCTCCCTACTAGTCAGTATCCTCTGGAAAATGAGGAGGCATGCTTGAGTCTATGTGAACCACTATATTGGGGCATCATTTAATTGAATCCCATATCAGGATGTTATTTCTACCTTACTTCTTTATTAGTATTTAATTTTAGTTTCTAGTTTTATGGATTTGGTTTCAATTCCACCAGATCACGATGAAATCATCTAATTATCACAGGGTTTTTGTTCATCCTAATAATAGGATTACTTGAGGTGGATACAATCTGTGATGGCTCTGCATTAAATTTAGGTATGATTCTTAAGTGAATTTTCTTGGGTTTTTCATTAAATCAGTTTTGAATTAATTGTGTAGTGAGCATCACGTGTAAGGGATTTAGCTCATATTGGTATTGGGGGTCTGTTGTGGGAATCCAATGATTGGACTTGGTTATAGTGGGACATAGTGATGTGGTGATTTTTCACCGAATATACCAAATTTTAATTAAAAATTTTAATATATTTTATTTGAAATAATTAACTGTTTTAAGCTTATTAGCATGATTTGAGAGCTCGACCAGTGATTTAAGCTAGAACTCGATATGGATTAACCTAATAATGCCTTGGAAGATCTGTTGACTTGTGAAACTAAATATAAAATCATCCCTAAATATAGGTGGCCCTAGAACTAAACTGATGACTTTATGCTATCAATTATGTGGAATATGTTGTGTAGGCTCGCCACTTTAGGTGATGCTTGTAACATCTCGACTTGGAATCCAATAATTGGTTCCCCAAGCCAGTGGGTCATATGGCCTCAGGCACACCTCCCTGTACACTATAGGTTTATTACTAGAAGCAATTGTCCATGGTGTTGTAGTTTAGAGACTATAACCTTGTGGTTAGAGTATCACGGTGGTGAATTAAATAGATACATAGAAGAAGAAAAATAAATTATAGCTAAAACATCATAAGGTAAACATCCAAATGACATAACAACAAACAAACCATCAAACGTAACATCTAATATCATATACAAAATGATTCATTTTCAAGTATCTATCAAAAGGAAACAAGAATATATGTTAAAAAGAATATAGTAAAATACATGAGCCAAAAGAAAAAAGATCAAAGAATCTATATAAAATAGGATAATGATCCATAGCTCAGTCCTATGCTTCCCCACTCCCATTCTATAACCACTCAAACATCAACAACAGGGTTATTTCTCTCTGTCCCTACTTGCATCCATATAATATGCATGAGTACCATTGACATCCTGGATAGGGTGTGATATAAACTCAGTAGGTCACCACCAAAAGTGTCTATAAATATCATATTAGTTCATATAATATGAGTCGTGTGTAGATATAATAATGGTAAGTAATAATAGAAACTGTAAAGGGGTCGGATCTAGTTTATGCTTGATACCAGGTTGACACTAACTTCTTCATCTCATGTCGGATAATCTCTGAACATGTAACCATATTTATACCTATATATATATATATTCATGTGTGTGTGTGTGTTCTGTATATGTAGTGATTTATAAAGCCATATATATGGATACTACTACTAGTCTAGACCTGAGGCATAACTCAGAATCCCTAGGTAGTAGTAGGATTCTTTCAAGTGTCAAGGGATGGATATCCCAGACTCATAATCTTGGGAACATCATGATCATGTTTCCTAAAAATAGGGACATCATGCCCTTGTATCATATTAGTAGGGTATTCATGCCCATTCATCATAATATTTAAGGGTCACCATGCCCATTAATCATAATTTGTAAGGATATCCATGCCCATTCATCATAATCCGTAAGGGTCTCTATACCCATTCATCATGATTTGTAAGGTCCTCTATGCCCATTCATTATAATTCATAAGGTTTTTCATTCCCATTCATCATAATCTATAAGGGTCTCTGTGGCCAAGTTTCACAGATGTAAGGGATTCCATCCCCAAGTATCACAATATATGGATCCCATGCCCGACTATCACAGTATAGGTACTCCATGCCCATATCTAATAAATGTAGGGATTCTATGATCATATATCATAAGATTAGTAAATGGTATATGGCTTTAATAAGATCCAATGGATTGTTCATTTTCATTATAATTTCACTTTAACATGTTTATGACCATTGTTTAATTTAAGCAAGTGATGTGGTTATACTGATCACTTCTATTCAATTCATTATAGTCATAAAAATTAGTAGTCATTATAAAACCATATAGAATATGGTTTGTCAATTTATAAATTTATAATAAAAATATAAATTCCATCAGCATACCACAAGGGGTGGTAAAAAAATTTGGGTGCATATCCCATCATGATTTAATGGGGTGTTAGGTTATCTATATCCAGGATATTGAATTAAACATTGATTGGGTGTATTATAAGGTTATCTTGTGGAGAATCTATTGTGTGTAATCATGAAACATGGTATAAAGCAATAGTTATTAAGGGATAAATACTATAACACCTACCTTATGTCTATGGAAGAAAATTCAACCAGTATTGGCCTCTAGTTTGGTCCAGATCGAAAGAAAATAGAAAAACATGTGAACTCCCTCTGAATAAAGATTATAATCTTGCACAAAAAAGTAGTCATTTATAGAAAGAAGACTGATTAAATGAGTCTAAGTATTGGATAACTAACTAAGAAAAATCCAATGAGATGAACGGTTCTTCAATCAGACAATGGATGATAGAGATCTCTAAGAACCTAGGTTGGAAGGGATAAGGAGCTTCTATTAGGAGGAAAAAAGGACCCTCTATATGTTGGAAACTAAAGAGAATAATGGGTGAGGTTTTTACCAAAGTAAGGTAGAAATGGTTATATTACCCCTTTTAAATTGGGTTGTACAATTTGGCCACATGTTTGGCCAACCCATGTGCCAACCGTTCTCTGTGTATTGTCTGAGGAGGGTGATCACATAGTTATTATGGATGGTTTGGGAAACCATGGGAAAACCATTCTTATTGGATCTATTAAAAAATGTAAATTATTTTCATGGTCATGTGGCCTAGGTTTCATGGTTAGATAAAACCATGTGCCCACTTCTACCCACTAAAATATCCTGCATGGTTAGTAGAAACCCTGCAGACTGGGCACAGCAGTTTCTACTAATCTTGTGGCCCAGTTGTTTCTTCCACCTACAGGGGTTTCGAGATCCAAAAAATCCCTAAAAAAAATCTTTTCCTCCATATCCTTACTTAGTATTCATATTATATAAATACAAGGAATTAAAATAATTTTAAATGATCCTTAACTCATATAAAAAACTGGGTTCTTACAATCTTCCATCCTTAAAGGAACTTATCCTCATGTTTCCATTCCAACAGTGGTGAAACCTCATCTGAGAATAACTCTGTCCACTGAGCATGTACATCGACCTCCTGCTCCCAAGTATCATATTGTACATAATCGTTCTACCATATCACCCACACTAGAGGCACATACATGCCTCTAAGATCTTTTATTCTCTGGTCAATGATTCATATAGGATAATCCTGAAAAGAATAATCTGTATCTAGTTCAAAATTCTTGGTATCAAAAGTATGAGATGGTTCAACATGGTAATGATGAAGTTGTGAAATGTGGAATATTTCATGAATGGCACAGTACCTATGAAGTAACTTTAACTAAAATGATATCGGCCCGACTCTATCCAATATCTCAAAAGGCCTACCAAAATAAGGTGATAGCTTACCTTGCCTCAATAACTTCTTATTCCCAAGTTTGAGTTATACTCATAAAAAAACATGATCCTCTTACTTGACCTCAAATTGTCTTAAATAGAGATTGCAATATGAATTATTTCTAGACTAAGTAGTATAAATCTACTTTTATATTAACTATACCTACTCTGAAGTCTCCTACACAATATGGGGACCTAGTATCATTGTCTCCCCTTCATCTTGTCATTACAGATGTGAATAAAATTGACTAAAACATAAGGCCTCATAAGGATACATTTATATAATCACCTGAAATATGTTACTATTGGGGAACTCAATTAGAAGGATATGCTTATCCCAAGAACAATTGAAATCAAGGACACATTCTTGGAGCATGTCCTCTAGTACTTTATCATCTGTTTTAATAGACCATCAGCCTGGGGGTGAAAGGTTGTTCTCAAAAGTAATTGTGTAACCAAATATCGTTGTAACCCTTTATAAAACCTTATTGTGAAGTTAAAATCTCTATATTTAATTATATTATGAGGGAACTTATATAAGAATATAATCTCATAGGAATACAGTCTTCCCATCTCATCAACTAAGAGAGTCTCCCAAATAAAAAAGAAGTGGGGTACTTTTTTGAGTTGATCCATGATTATCCAAGCTACGTTCCTACCTCAAGGAGACCTCAATAAACTATCCAAAAAGTACAATGTGATGGCATATCATTTCCATTTAGGTATCGATAATGGCTATAATAATCCATTAATCCTATAGTTTTCTACCTTCACCTATTGATAGGTTGAACGCCTAATGATAAAACCCACTATCTAACCTTTCATCTCAGGCCACCAATATTGGAGATGTATATCACAGTACATCTTAGAGATTTATGGATGCACTTACCACTTAGAATCATGGGATTCATGCATCATATCCTCTATCATTTCTATAAGAAACTAAATACTCAAATTGATACACCATATGGCGTCTACCTTGGTAGACCAATATGAAGGCAGGTCCTCACTAGATTTGCTTTCTTGTATGACCAAACCTTCTAGGTATAAAAAGTTCCTTCTCTTAAACCTATCAAGGAGTGAAGAGGTAACTACTATGTCTTCAAAAAGGGTTTATCGTGACTCTCATTAAACATCATATGCATCTTAGAAAATATGGACATCAATTTCCATTCATCACTAGCTTCCTGAACTGATTTTTCTTGAGTTTTCTGAATCAGTACATCAACTATTTCCTTTCCATTTATAGGTGTATAGGAAAGATTCAAGTTGAAGGAATAAAGGTATTCAACCAATATTTACTATCTGAGATTCAAGTCACACAGTATAAATATATACTTGATGATCTTGTAGTTTTTATACACCAAAATGAAATCTCCCACAAAATAATGAATCCAATAATGAAAGGAATGAATGACTATTGTAAATATTTAGGTCATGATTCAGGTAACTATGATCATGAGGTCTCAACTAGTGTTTAAAATGAGCTCGTAAGGGGTGTCTTCACTACGGTTTTTTCCCCATCACCACCTACCTCTTGCTTCGGGTTGGCTCAGCGGTTCCCCTTGGCATTAACTTGGTGGCTTTTTGCGATCCATGGAGGCATCGTGAGACCTTGGGGACTTGTCTATTTTTAATTTTCTCATCATTTCGGCCTTCTTCATGCCCCACTCCACCCCATTGGATAGGGTTTCTTCTGGCGGAATGGTGATGGTCTAACGGCTGAGATTTAGCCTTGGTGACTATGGGTTGCATCCTTGCCACTCGTGTTTACGTCGGATGGTCTGTTGTGTTCCCTGAGGGTTTTAGGGATGGAGGCAATGAGACTTTTCTATTCTTCATTGGGGAATTTCCATAGATCTTTGAAGCTCTAGTGTCCAGCAATTTGGTGATGTTTCTTGTTCTTCTTTTATTACCTTTGTTGTTTGATTTATAATTTGGTTTCTGATGTTAGTGGGTCAGATTGGGGTATGTGATTTTTTTACATGGAATTTCAACTTTGGGATCTAGTTTTCCATGGGTTCTGGTAGGATTGGTGTTGTGAACCTCATTCTCCTTTTTGAGGTTTTGCTATTTGTGTGTGATTCTACTATTTTTTGGATGATTTTGTAACTTTGGACCGTGTCCCTGCTGCTATGACCATGTTGAGTAATGTTGGACTCAAGATAGAGAAGTTTTAATTTACATTTCCTTGCACTTGATGATGAAATTGCAGTGATTATTTGTGCTACAATGCTTGGAGTGGTTGACAGCAAGATGTTCATTTCACTACAGCTCTTTGGTGAAGATGCTTTTTAGTTTTCCATTGAATTTTGGGTGTGTTTGTAACCAGAATAATACATGGGTCTACTTCAGATGTGGTCCGGAGTAGGAAGCTTTCACCTTGTATACCATTTGGATTTGGAAGTTCGAGATGGTATTGCTCTGCCATCGATACCAGGATTGTGCAACTCTGCACAGGACAGCTAGCTAAGTGGTCATGTGATGGTGAAGTCTTTTCATCTTATTGTATTCACTGGGAAGGGGTAGATCCTATAGTCTTGAAATGGGTTTTCTATAATGTTTGGATATTACAGTTTCTCGCTTTTTCCTCAAAAATGTTTTCATAATAAAAAAAGTTCATTTTTAGTCAGTCAGGTCTAAACTACTGAGACTCGTATGCAACAACTTGACTCCCCTTCATCAGTACCACACCCAGCCTGATGTATGATGCATCAAAGAACATTTTATATCCACTTCTATGATCATGAAGAATTAAAATATGTTTAGAAGTAAGTATTCATTTTAGCTGCTCAAGGGACATCGCACATGATTCAAACCATAGGAACTTCACAACCTTCTTAGTTAGACTATTAAGATGTTTTTCAAGGCATGATAAATCTTTTATGAAATGATTGTAATATCCATTTATCCCTAGGAAACTCCGTATTTAAAAAACATTCTTGGGATTCTCCCATGTAACTACAATACTCACCTTCTCTGGATAAAGTGATACTCTTTCCTCTAAGATAATATGACCTGTGAAGTTCACTTTATCGATCCAAAAGTTTCATTTAGTGATATTATCATACATCTTTCTCTCTATGTGTGTATTCAGAATTATCTCATGATGTTTGGAATGGTCTCTTTGATTAGAGAATAAACCAAGATGTAATCTATTAATAACACCATGAATGAATCAAAAAATGGGTTCAAAACCCAATTCCTCAAATCCATGAAAATAGAAATAATATTTTTGAGACCGAATACCATAACCATATAATAATATAAATTGTACCAACTTTGTAAATACATTTGTCATATATCAAAAGGTTTATCTTATACATGATGATTTCCTGATGTTAGGTTGATTTTCGGGAATACTCTAGCTCCTCAGTGATGGTTTAATAGGCCATTAATTATAGGTAATGTATACATGTTCTTTGTAGTAATCTGATTAATATTTCAGTAGTCCACACAAATCCTAAGGGTTCAATCCGCCTTCTTGGTGAAAAGGATCGGTGAACCCCATGGAGGAGTACTCGGTTGTATAAAACCATTGGACTCTAAATCCTATAGATATCTCTTGAGCCACTAAAACTCAGTAGTATCCATCCTGTATGGATGAATAGATAGCAGTTCCACTATAGGAACTACATCTATAGTAAATTCTATCTCTCTTTTAGGAGGTAGTCTAGAGAATTCATCAGGGAATACATCTCTAATACCCTATAGTAGGAAATTTATTTATCTTGATGTAACCATTAATAATCCATGTAAAGGCAATCAATCTAGCCATTCACACCACCAATACTAAGATTATCTAGTTTATATTTACCATCCTTTGCATCTCACTCACCCATGTGAATATAAGTATTGCTCTCTTGTGATGTAAATGATACCCTACAGTGATAAAAACCCACCTAGGTGTGATAGAAGACCAACCAGTATATCCTGAGAATTAAATCAAAGCTATTCATCTCAAGGATGAAGAGGTACTATAAGAAATGATGGATTCCTACCTCAATACAGAATTAATTTCACTAGAATATGCTTTGTGATTGAATTACCAATAGAGTATCAAGTGTCATCACACAACAGAAGTACTCAATATCAAGACCAAGACTTTCCACGATATCAACGAAGATAAAAGAATGTGATGAACCAGTATCAAATAATTCAGGCAAAATAATAGAAGTAAATAGAATAATACCTCGAAATGTAAATGTCCTAGCACCTGTGTCCTTTGGTATAGGCTACACTAAATAAATATGGCATGATCCATAGATATGTATTGTAACTTGACTACCCTGAGTGGGTCCTCTCTATTCGAACTTTATATCTAAATCATGCATACCTCATCCAAGACCTCCTCCTCTTCCTATATGTCTAGTAATACTCTAGCTACCAACTTGGAAGGGTGATAAAGATACCACTTCTGAAGGGAAATCTAATATGGATCCTCTCCCACTAAGAACAAATGAGAATCTCCTACAAAAATGTTGATGATCATATCAATACATAACTCTGTAGTCAATGAGCCCCCATCCCTTTAACAAGTAGGTGGATACTACTGCTGAAACTCAAAAATCATCTCTCCAATAGAAGGGGTGCGTCATGGAGATCCATGAATAATCTCCATAAGCTGTAGAATCTCCCCTAAAAACTAGACATAATTATCTGCATTAGGGATAATATGAGGTTCCACATGTGGCACTACTATAGGTATCACAGGTGTCTGAGGTCCCACTATCTCCAAAGTATGGTCATCACCACCCTCCTGGGGTATGAATAGAGGACATCATGGTGGAATCTCTCTATAAATTCAAAGAAAAACCCTCCAATAGGTTTTGATAATTGTAAGGATCCCAGATACATGAATATGATCGGTAAAGGAATTACTATGTAAAATTCAAAACTCTATTCCTACTCTTAATCCAGTTTTGGGTTATATGAATGATAAATAAGAACATAAGAGACCCTGCCTACTACCCACTACTAAGGTAAAGTCTGGGTCAATCTCTATATTTCAATATAAATGTCTCGGTATATGGACTTTAAATTTGAAGTTATAGAGGAAAACACCTTTTAATTTTTAATTGAAATCCCTATTTAGTGGTGACCAAATTAAAATTAGTGATTTATCAATTATTGTATTTACACATTATATCATTCATATGAAGTATCATTATAAATTTATACAATTACATGATTTATAAATTTCAATTGGTAGTTCATTTAACTACATCCCAACATTTAATTCAATAAAAGAATGTAATGGGTAATAGGATATTATTTGACTATATGCATCAACATTCCTAATATATAGAGGTACATGAAATCTTTATATTACAAATGAAATTCATGTTTCTCAAATAAACTAGTGTTTCAATATATATAACCTCAGTTACATAACTCAAACATGTGATAGTTGGTTAATTAGGGTGGCTTCATCAAAATATATGGGAAAAAATTATTTATGTTGATACAGACACTTTAATAACCCATTACCTAATCTTCTTTTCCCTGAAAAACAATAGTTTCATAATAGATATCTTTTTCAATGCTCATACATCAATTATCATGCAATCAGGAAATTAAACCTACTTGGAATGGAATAATGCCTGAAATATTAGTCCTATAATATTCCTATAATTATGCATGATAAATACTTACTTTCCATATCAGACCAAGGATAAAATATAATCCAGAATTATAATAACAATAAACATCAAATATCTTGTGAATCACCCAATGGTGGAATCAAATCAAGTGTAACAAGCATAAACCAAAACATGATATCTCATCCCAGGAAATTTTTACTTTTTCCTCGTACATTAGTTAGCTACTCCCATGCACAAGATAATTACAAAATTCTAACTCGTCCTAGTCTCCTTTATAAAATTCCAAATAGTAAGGTAAAGAAAATAAAGTATTTATACCACTTTGTAACATCCTGACCTAAAATCTACTAATCAGTTCCCTGATCTGGTGGTCATATAGCCTCAAGCACATATCCCCATATACTAGAGGTTGCTGACTAGAAGAAAGGCTCCACAATGGTATAGTGGGGAGACTATAACCTCATGATCAGAGTAGCATAGTGGTAAATTAAATAGATAAATAGAGGAAGAATAATAAATGACATCTAAAATAGTGGAAGGTAGACATCAAATTTCATAATAATAAAAAATCCATCAAAGGTAACATCCAGTATCATATACAAAATGATGCAATGTTAAGTATTTTTCAAAAGGAAACAGTGATACATGGAGGTAGGAATCTATTACTATACATGTATCAAATGAACGAAAGACTAAAAATTTTACCACCACTAGCATCATGATCTATAGATCAGTCATGTGCTTTCCCATTCCCATGTTATAACCACTCAAGTATAAACAATAGGGAACTTTTCCCTATCCCTTCATGCATCCATATAATATGGATTGGTACCATTAGCGGCATGGATAGGGTGTGAGATAAACTCAGTAGTCCATCACCAATAGTTGCTACAAATATCCATTTAGCAGAAATAATATGACCAGTTTATAGATATAATAATGTTAAGCAGTAATATAAATTATAAAGGATCGGCTCTGGTTCATGATGGATACCAAGATGACACTACCTTCTTTGTCCCATGATGAATAATCTCAGAACAAGTATCTGTATGTATATATATATATATATATATGTTCATCATACGTAGTGACTTCTAAATCCATATATATGGATACTGCTACTAGTCTTGAACTGAGGAATAAATACGGTGTCCATGGGTAGTAGAATGAGTCTTTCAAGTGTCATGGTAATTCACTCCTATTATCATAAAAGTAGGGATGCCATACTTTTGTATCATAATAGTAGTTACTTCATGCCCATGTATTGTACCAGAAGGATTTTCATGGCCATTTATCATAATTTGTAAGGGTATACATTATCATTCATCATAATCCTTAAGGGTCACCATGCCCATTAATCATAATTCATAAGGGTAACCATTCACATTCCTCATGATATGTAAGGGTATCTAGGACCAATCATCATAATTCATAAGGGTTTCCATGTAAGGGTCACCATGCCTGAGTGTCAATGATGTAAGAGACTTTATGCAAAAGTATCAAAATATAGGTATGTCATGTATGAGTATCACAGTATAGGTATTCCATGACCGTAAATAATAAAATTTGGGATGCCATTGCAATATCTCATAATAGTAGTAAATGGTCTAATGCTTTAAGAATTGCCAATATATAGTTCTTTGTTAATTAGCATTACACTTTAGCAAGGGAATAACCATTTTCCAATTTTATAAAGTGGCGTGGTCTTACCACTCACTTCTATTCAATTACTTATTGTCATCATAATTAAGAGTCACACAAAAACCATATAGAAGATGGTTTGTCCATTTAGACAATTAGAATAACAATATCAATTCCATAATCATACATAAAGGTGTGGAAACAATTGAGGGGGACCTATCCCAATGTTATTTTAGGGGGTGTTAGGTTATATCTATCAAGGATATTGAATTTAACAATTTTTTTTGTTTATTTTAAGGGAAAATCTCATATAATTAAGCATAAGGCATCATGACACATAGTATAAAGTAACAAGAATTAAGTGATAATTACTATACCACCTACCTTATACCTATAGAGGATCATTCATCCAGTATAGGTGTTTGTTTTAATCTGGATTAGAAGAAAATAGAATAAAAAAAGAATGATTTCCCTAAGAATAGGGATTATGATCTTGCACCAAAATAGTGTCATCGATACAGAGAATAATAAATAAAGGAGCCTAAGGATTGGATCACTTACCAAGAGGAATCCAATGATATGAATGATACTTTGATCAAACAATGGATGAGAGAGATCTCCAAGAAACTAGATTATAATGGAGAATGAGATTCTATTCGAAGGAAAAGAGGACCCCATGTACGTTAAAAACGAAGAAGAATAAGGGATGATGGGTTTTAATTAAGTAAGGTATAAATAGTAATTTTGACCCTTTAAAACCAGGTCGCATGGTTTGGCTGCATGTTTGTACAAACTATTCACCAGCCATGCACCATACACTACCCAAAGAGGGAGATCACATGATTAATGAACACAGTTTAGGAAACTTTGTTTGAACCATGATACTTGGATCTGTTAAAAACTATAGAGTATTTTCACAATCATACAGTTTGGGTCACATGTTTGGGAAAACCATGTGGTCCACTTATTCCCACTAAAACATCCTACACAGTTAGTAGAAACTGTGCGGACTAGGCTACATGATTTCTACTAATCATGTGACCCAGCTGTTTCTCCCACCAGTCTGGATTTTAGGCCCCCAACAAGCCCCAAACACCCTCATTTAGTCCATATCATTATTTGGCATTCATTTTATTCAAATCCAAGGAATTAATCCAAAATTTAAAGGATATATACCACATATGAAAACTAAGTTCATACAATGTCATTGGGTTAAATGGTTTATATAATTTAATTTTAATGTTTAAATTAAATTAAAATGGATTAAACAATCAAATTCCTTAAATAGGAAGGCCACAATTCCTAGTATATGATGGTACTAGTTCACTATCTTGATGCCTCAATTATTTATAGATGAGGCATTGACCATTAATATTTTGTGACTTTCAAACCCTTGAGGGGAATGATAGAACATGATGAGACGTAGTTAACCTAATAGATAATCCCATGAACACCTCTAAAGGGATGAATTTTGTGACTTAAGATGATCATTCCAAGATATACAAGTGGGACCTTTGAGTTTACTAGTGTCTTCCAAACCTCTTGAGATGTGGAGAGGGTCCTAGGGTGAATTTTTATCCTGTTTACAAGCATAAGTGAATAGACCTTAGGAAGACTATGATAGGTTTGGGTGAGAATAATTACTTGGTGAGACTTTTATGACTAATATGGGTCATGGGTTATTTTTTTACTAATTTTATTATAGAATTTCCCATGAATATAGTGAGGATATGTTATATTTTTTATAATTTCAAGGGATATAGTGTCTTTAGAGAATCAAGTGTTGACTAAATATCTAATTAATACTAAGGAGTCAAAGTGGATTTAATTCACTTCTATTGACCAAGGGGACCCTAGTAAATTCCCATTGATAGAACAACCCTGATTAAATGTGTGTTTTTGGGTAGTTATGATTGTGGGTATCACCTTAGAAGAAAAATTGTAATGTGATCCAAATGGGGTCAAGATGATTATGAAAGGATAGGAATTTGTCTATACCTTATGGTATGTTTATTTTTATTTATATATATTCTTAATTTCCTAGGATGATGGATGACAAGGGTTGTTGTTTTCTTTTACATACCACTAATCTTGGCTTGGGGATGGGTATGATTCCCCCATTTCCCAAAATTACTTATACTGGGTATGGTTATATTACCCCTGGTTCCCAACTATTCCATAGGGATTGGTATTTTTCTCATAGTTATTTGAACCTATTTTCTATAGGGATGTGTATATTACCCTCGGTAGGCCTATTCTCTCTGGATGATTTTCTGATGGGTATATTTTTCCTAAGGGTATTGTACCTAAGGTGCTTATTCTAGGACATGGGGATGGATATATTACCCCATGTTAGATGATACTTCATGAAATGGGGATGAATATATTAAACCTGGTAAGTCTATACTCTATGGATCACCAAGGATACATAAGTATCAGCCATAGGTCTATTTTGGTTGGAACGATCCATGTGAAATTCTAAAAGAAACCTCAGCATAATTAAAAGTAGTTATATTAAATAAATATATCATACCTAAGGGTCAAAACATGTTACTATATTGGAATGGTCATTATGATGTGCTTAGATAAATTTTGGCATTGGGACAAAGAATATATTATTTATTTATGTTTCTATAGTTATTATAGTTCCTTATTTAGATGAGCATATAACATGTACATATCAATTTATATGATGGTTAGTGTGGTACTATATTGTTGGTGAACTACTAATTTATATACTCACACTCTGTTACTTCCACCACTATATATAATTACCTGAGCATCTCTCACATGGTTATTACAAGCATGTGTTTAGGTTGAGACTTAAGATAGCATGGTCGTGCGGGGTGGCTCGAATGAGTTTGGTGATTGGGATGGGGTGAGGCTTTGTGTAGTCATGAGGCCAGTTCCATTTATTTCCTTGTTATTGTAGTATATATATGTTACTAAACCTATATAATATCATCTATTTTATGTACGGAGTAGATGTTTAGGTCATTACTACATTTCATTTCTTATCACCATGTTTATATTTATCTACTTACTTTTTCATTTATGAGTAATAAATGATATTTATATATTTTCTAATCCATTTCACACTATGATATAGGGGTTATATCCTCCCCAAGATACCTCCTTAGACTCCTGCTACTATTCGGCATCCTCTGGCATTCAAGAAGTTATGATTTGGGACATGTGGCACTACTCGTCTGGTTACTATTAAGAGTAAGTCAGATCAGGATGTTACAAATTGGCATTAGATAATTTTTTTATTTTTTTCTTACTATTTTTTATGTTGGTGGATAGGAAACAAAGTAATTTTTTGGATCACGTGATTGATCTTGAAATAGTGTGTTGTGAACACATTTTCTGGTGTAATTCCAGTTTATCATGAGTATGGAATTAATGTTCTTATCTTATTCTATTATGGTTATTTCTTATTTTCACCTAGAGTGATGTGCATGAGTTTTGAGATGTATGGTTTATGAGTTATTGTAATTTTTTATCGTAGGTAATTGGTAAGATATCAGTTATAGATTTGGTTGTTGGTTTATAAAGGCAAGAGGCATCTTTTACATCATGATTAAAAATGTTGGATTATAATGATATATAGGCCTACAAGTGTGATTTTTTTAATTAAAGGTTAATTTTAATTTGTTTAAAGTTTAAATAACATCTCATACTACACTTTCCTTTATAAATACTCAATTTCTTTCTACTCAGCTAGGATTAATTGTACATATATTTCCTTTTTATAGAAGGTCATGTGAATTAATGACAGGACATTAAATGGTGATGATGATGATCCAACCCCTCTAGGAGTATACTTTCAATGACCCTTATTAGGTAGACATAGTCATTGGATTCTTATTATTATACCCCTTATAGGGGATTAATATTTATGTTTGACAACATAAAGCTACAGTAACAACTTATATGGTGTTTTCCCAAATAGCTTGTAATGGAATTATACTTTACCAAGTCAACATTTTTGGTTCCCTTAATATGGATCCTATAGTATGGAATAAATTTATATATACACCCTGACTAATGACATTGTGATTCTTGAGGTGAGTTCTTGTAGGAGGATGCTCAGTGTGGATTAGTTCCCAGTGGGCTGATGACTTGGCATGCGGTGCTTGACCAATGTGTATGAGAACCTAGAGTGGGTGGTGGTTTCTTCATGTGATGTCGGTTTTTATAATGATCCTTGTGTGGGTTTTTTTTGAATTTTGTATTCCATGATATGTTTGATATTTGAACCTTGAGGTGTTTCTTATGAGTTGTGACTACATGATATGTGACCTATGGTCTAGGTAGGAGGACTTAGAGACCTTGAGATATGACTTCGTGTTAGTGAGTCAGAGACTTTGTGATATGAGGGAAACCTCCAAGATATTTTGTGTCAAGTTTTTTAGTGCCTTTGTGGAATGAACCATAGGTATATTATATATTTTTATAACATTGGGAGGTGCGATTTATTTTATGGTATATTCATTGAGATTCCTTATAAATTTATATGAGGAAATAACCTTGAGTGTGGGTGATTGGGGTATCAATGTTTGGTTTTGAAGGCAGGATCAGTAGGATACCTAACCTTATATATTTTGGGTGTATTTCTATGTGGAATATTGGTAGATTGGGAATGAATGCTTTTGGTTTTGGAATTATTCTTAGTCGGTGGGTGATCATGTGTTTTTTCTTAACATGTGAGGGATATCATGCTATTAACAAATAACATAGGGGTTCCTTTTTTTATGAGTTTGAAATGATATGGATAATTTTTAGTGTTTTAGGAATGTGATCTTACTTTTGATGTGATGCGACACATGGGGGGATGATTTGGGTTTTACAAACAATGGTATGGGAGCATAAACCTATTAATTTTTAGATGATATTAAGTAAGCATGCGCTAGATATGCATAGAGATATTAAATTTTGAATTGTTGAGTGATAATTATGGGCTAAGGATTAATGAGTTTTAAGTAATTTCCTAGGGGATATTATCCTAAGGCTTATAGTTGGAATTAATGTGTCCCTATGGAGAGAGGTCACACCTTGACTGGATCGGGTATGGTACTACATCCAATCAGAGTTAGACCTTGATAGAATAGCCATGGGTTGACGTAAACGGAAATTATGGATATTAAGAATAGAAACATGTGTTTTGTATTGTAACCTATTGAGTTATTCTCAAGTAGTGGTATAAGTAAATCCATATGGTGGGGAAGTTCATCATTGGTCATTTGGTGGTGTGACCCTTGTCACGGTTTGTGAGTAGGCATCAATTGATGTTGTGAAGGTCCTTGGGTATGAGTGCGTTTAGATACATCCATTCATCACATTTGGGGATGTCAATTAATGATCCTTGGTGTTTGTAATTCAATCAATTAAGGTAGCTATAGGGACACTCTCAGGGTGTGTAGTAGTCTATCAGTCACTGGTGATATAACCCTGTGTGGGTAGGGTCTTGATTTTGGGAAACTATTTGGTAGATAGTTTTGATGGAAATGATATTCCAATGACTAGGTGAGGGCTTGATATAAATTTATTTTTCATGATTGATGTAATTTAGGCATTGGTTTCAAGCTCAGAATTAATAGAAGAAGATAAAATGGTGCTTAGAGTTAGTGGTGTGTCTATTCTCATGAAAAGGAACAACAAGATGATGGTTTAGTATATTTGAGGATCTAACTAAGTAATATAACCAAAATTTAGGTTTATACTATAGTGGGTGTCTTAAAAAATATTTATATGCCTTCATGGGTAAATTCATCGTGATCATGTGCTTTATGGAGAGTCTCAGTATGTATAATCGAGTGTCTTTTAGAAGGGTCACCCGAGGAGGTCTGGCCAGTGTTTTTGTATGAAATGGAATGTGGTAAGACAAAAAAAATAATTGATTATTTAATATCGCATATGATGGGTTTTATCATGCTGGAATAATTCATTTCAGAAAATCTAGTGGGTTCATGTTGTGTATGGGCAGTGGAGGAAATTATGTTCTGTCTTCGAATTCAGTAGTGAGTATAAATACTAATGGTTGACTGGTGTCTTAATGTGTTTTCATGTCTTTTGAGTTGGGAAAAATTCTGGGTGTGGCATTAGAACATGGGTATGGAATTTCTGTAGGTAATTATAATAGTGGGTGTTTTAAAACATTAAATCCAAATTTGTAGGATAAATCTTATAATGGGGAGAACCATGGGCTAGAAGAGAAATTTGAAGATTATATGATCATGAATAAAGATGTATAGGATCAATTTTAAGATAATGAACTTTTATGGAGGTGTCTCGAGATCGTTTTCAGGTATTCTTTTTCCTTATTTTGAGTATATCTTGTTTGGGATTTAACTTGGGGATTTTTTGGGTGAAATTGAAGAATTTAAAAAGGAGGACAGGTTGTGCATGGTTGGCATAGGGTTTTCCCAAACCGTGTGCCCAAACCAGCAAACCATGTGAACCCAAAGAGAATGGATTCTCATATATGGGGCATGGTTTTTAAAATCATTCTCCCTTTTAGGAGTAACAATGAAATCCCCCCCCCCCAAGAATATGCACATGATTAAGGTGAGAGGTTTATAAAACTATGTTCCCCTTTCTAGGAAACCATGTGTGCAGTTTTAATTAGCATGAAAATTTGATTAGAAATACCATAACCCTATGTATTAAAACTAAATCAACTCTAGATCTATCCAAAACAAATTATCTCATTTTTTAGGCTTCTGAATGTATTTGAAGCCCTTATAACCTCCTTTATTTATGATTCTAATCTCGGATTGAATATCTATACCTCTCCCAGTAAGAGATTCTTATTCCATGGGATTTCCTACCTCTTCCCCATTCTTCTCCCATCCTTTGATGGGATTTTTCCCCCTGTTGGTTTTAGATATTGATCTAAGATTTATGGATCATGATTCATTTAAAATTATTTCTAGGATTTGTTTCAAGATCTCATTCTCCATCATGGTTTTGAACTATCTGTCTCAATTTTGGGGATTTTCCGTTAGGATATCGCTCATCAATGATTTGAGGTAGTTGGTCTAAATTCAAATCCTATAGTCTTGATTTAATTTCATGTATGTAATTATGAAAATTTAAATTTACAGTATTTTTCAATTATATTCATAATTGAATTGATTTGTTTTAATTTCCATGTTTTAACAATTTAAGATAATAGGAAAAATTTATTGATGGAATTTAAATAATTAATTTTTTAATTAATTAATAGGATGTTGGGATTGTGAAATTAGATTGATTTGGATTAATTAATGTGTGAATTAATTAAGTTAAATTGTAGTGATTATGAAATTGTTAAATTGGATTAATTAATTATGGAATTGATTAATGGATTTTTGTGAATATGGAGTTGGATTAATTAATTATTGAATTAATTAATGGATTTTTTGTGAATTTTGAATTGGATTAATTAGTTGTTGAATTAATTAATGTATTTTTGTGAGTGTGGAATTGTAATTATTAATTTTTGAATTTATTAATGTATTTTTTTTACTATGGAATTGAATTAATTAACTAGTTAATAAGTTAATTAATTAATTAATTGTGTGATTGGTCAATTAATGTGTCTATGAATCAATTGAAAATTGAAATAATGAGATGGTTGGTTAAACCTTGATTTTGATGAAATTTTGATAAGAGGGTTAATTTTGATTAACCTTGATTGAAGGGATAAATGTGATACTAGTATATATGTGATATATGTGTGTGGGACATGGTCTAATGCATCAAAATACCATAGTGATAAATTTATTGATAAATGTGTGTGGTACATGGTCTACTACATCAAAATACAATAGTGATAAATTTACTGATAAACATGTGTAGGAAATGGTATGCTATATCAAAATCCCATGGTGGTACATGTGTGTGGGGTAAGGACTGAGACTCTAAATACCCAGTTGATATACAAGGTTTTGGACAGGAACTGATGTTCTAAATACCCATATGAGATACAACTATGGGATAGGGACTGATTCTCTAAATACCCATGTGACATTGAGTTTTGGGACAAGGACTGAGGCTAAAAATACCCACGAGGTGTTAGACACGACGTTCTACACCCATGAGTTGGAATTGAACAATGGTTCTAAATAGTTGTGATGTGATTGAATGATATGATAAATTATAACCATGGTATTGTCATTTGGTTTATACTTTAGCATGGCCCTAATAAGGTATTGTGGGTTCAAGTGTCCTCAGAAACCCGAGGGTTTATGTGGTTTACTTAAAGAATTATTAAAATATAATAACTATTTACCTATTCATTATAATTTATTCTTTATAAAACTCCATAAATTTTTATTGACTGGATATTGTTTTATATTCTGTTAGTGGTGTCCTACTAAGTTGTACTCACACCCTACTTGGGATGCCTGATCAGTACCCGAATAGATTTCATGGTTGTAGGATAAGATAAGGGAAAGATCCTTTATTAGATGGATGATTTGGGATGAAGCATGGATGAGGGAACCAAAATTGGTTTTGGGACCTGCTTAAGAGTTATCAATATGTTTACTTATTTATGGTTTTGAATATTTTCACTTGACATGTATTTGGCATAATATATTTCTTGATTTTTTTTTGGATATTTTATTTCCTATTTTGATCATCATGTGAGACTAGTTTGGTTTGGTTATTGGTTATACCATTTGGATGTTGTTTATTTATTTACTCTATTGTTCTTCCTAGATAAAGAGGGTATAGTCTTCCCACAATCGATATTAGACCCTTCCTTCTAGTTGGAAGGCTCTGGAATACTAGGCGGTGTGCCTAAGGTCATGTGACTAATCAATATGGGGAACCGGTGTGTGCAACTCAGTTAGGGATGTTACAAAGTTGTATCAAATTATTTTTCATTTTATCTTATTTTTTCTTACTATTTAATAAAGGTAGATAGGAGAATATGATGAGTCAGGCCTTGGTTAAGATATTTTTCATGGGATTATCTAACCCATGTATGAGGTTAAAGGTCAATTACCTCGTGTGGGGTTTTTGTTATTGATTTGTGTTGTTACAGTTGATGTTATTTCACCTCGAGTGATGCACTTTTTGTTTGATGTAATTATAGTTTCTGATTTTTTCTAAGATTTGAATCACGGATTAAAATGGAATGAGAGTTGAGTATTAATGCATAATTATACACACTCAATATTATTTGTGACATGCATCATTTTAGGCACGCATGAGAAAATAGGTTTGGGTAGCTAGTTGAAATTGAATTGTTTTTCCTTAATTGTGTAATGAAATGAAAAAGGTTCCCAATATGAATTGAAAGTTGGAAAATGATAAGAAAAACATGTAAATGGGTATCTAATGAGAAACATGAATAATTAGAATGATTTTTTCCTTTTTTTACCATGACCTATATGTATGATGGTTAAGGGTAGTGATAGTGCCGTGGTTTTGACTGTGTAGAAGGGTTTGGGAAATGATATGTTATGGATTTTGTGAATCCATCCTATTAAAAGTGTTAATGTTGTGTTATGTGTCTTGAGAAATATGTCTAGAATTATAGAGATATTCCTCCATGATAATTCTTATTGATAGGATAAAAAGTGTACATGGCTAAAGATGATCCTCTAGTAGTGGAACCTGAGGTGCTGATAGTTTCGAGTAAAGAAGAAGAAGAGCAGTTCTTAGAGAACTTTTCTTGCTTGATGCAATTTATAGAGAGATACCCAGAGTGGGTTGTTAGGAGTATTTCTGACTTAGCATGGGAGTTTTAGTAACACCACCCTTCAATTTTCACAGCATAGGGTGGAACTGAGGTAGTTGAGTTCTATATTGAGTCCATACAGACTATACTTTACCATTGGGATACTCCTTTTACTAAGAGGGTCAAGTTGGTTTTTTAAATGTTGAGAGGATTAGTAAAGAACTAGTGTGATGTTTAGGGCTAGATAGGTCAGGTGTATGGGATGGTTTGGAAGTAAATTTTGTATAATTTCTTAGATAACTTTTATCTTGAGACACTGATATAGGAGAGATAAAATGAGTTCATTCAATTGACTTAGGGGAGTATGTTTGTGATAGACTATGTTGGTTTCATTACAAACCTATAAAACTTTTATCCATCATTGGAAGAGAATGAGACAGCTACAACATGGTGGTTCCAAGGAAAACATAAATGTGAGATTAAGTCCTAAATTATCTTCTTTTGGTTAAAGACGTTTGATGAGGTGGTGGATCAAGATATCATAGATGAGGGGAACATGAAAGAGGCTTCCAAAGAAGCATAGGTGGTTTCTAATAGATGATCAGAAGGAATATCTTATGAGGGTAGGAAGCATCATTTTAATGATGATAACTAGAACAGTGGAAGGAAGAGTGGTCAGGGGGATCAGTTACTCAACATCTCATTTGAGTTCTTTTCCACTAGTGCAGTCTGTTGGGACACTATCATAGATATTTTCCCCAACCACTAGTAATGTTTCGATCTTATGGTAGGATAGGACGTCTATATAAGTTCTGTTGGAACCTTCCATTTATGGGTAATGATGGGGCATCCATATAGAACTAGGTTTTATGAAGTGGATCTTCTACACCAAATTAGTCTAGTAGTTGGAGTTCAATTAGACATGGTTGTAGAGGCAATGGAAGAGGTGCTTCGGGGAAAGAGCACCTGTATCAATAGAGTCGTGTGGCTCAGGGGACTCATACTGCATCACAGGGAAGAGGGGTGGGATATGTGCATGTCATTCAGCCTATACTGATGGATATTGATGATGAACCATCGATAGTTAAAGGTATTATTCGTGTACCTTATACACTTTATAGTGCATTATTTGATACTAGTGCCTCTCATTATTTTATTTCTATACAACTTTTGAATGTTCTGATCTTGGAAGTGGAGTTTGTGAGTGGTTTTTTGATGATTGATGTACCTTTGGGGGTAAAATAGAGGAACATAATCCTATGAAATGGTTTTTCTCTCGATGTTGGGGAGTATTAGTTTATTTGGGATCATTACATTATATATATGTTAGGCTTTGACCTAATTATGGGTATGGACTTGATAATCTCATACCAATCCCACATTTATTTTTACCAAAGGAGAGTGAATTTTACATCTCTTGAGGGTGAAAAATATATTCACCATAGAGAATAGGATATAAAAGAAGGTAATGTAAGACCATTTCATCAGAAACTGGGGGAGATCACCACCCATTTTTGTTGTCTATTTCTGAAGACTTCTCAAGGCTTCCACCTGAGAGATATTTGGAATTTTCAAATGATCTCATGTCGAGGTATGATCCAATTTCTATCCCACCATACAAAATTGAATCGATAAATCATCAAGAGCTCAAGATTCAGTTGGAAGAATTGATTAATAAGGGGTTTATCTATCCAAGTGGTTCACCTTGGGGTTCCCTAGTTTTGTTTGATAAGAAGTCCATTGGGACTCTACACTTATGTGTTTATTACAAGAAGTTAAATTGGATGACTGTGAAGAACCAATATACTCTTCCTTGTATCGATGATCTAATTGAATAGTTGATAGGAGCTTTTGTTTTCTCCAAGATTGACTTGAGATCGGGGTATCATCAATTGAGAGTTTGGATTTCTGATATACTAAGGACTACTTTAAGAATCATTTATAGACTTTATGAGTTCATAATTATTTTTATTGGGTTGGAAAACTCACCAACAATGTTTATCGACTTGATGAATAGAATCTTCCATATGTATCTCTATTAGTGTGTGGTTGTGTTTTTGGATGACATCTTGGTTTACTCCAAGTCTCATGAAGATCATTCCCAACATCTTGACATCATCTTGAGTATATGGATATAGCATCGGTTATATGGAAAGATATCTAAGTTTCAGTTTTAGATTGATCAGGTACACTTCATGGGTCATATCATCTTTGAGGAAGGTGTATCAGTGGACCCATAGAACGTGTAGGTAGTTGTTTCTTGGGAGCATCCCAAGAATGTTTTTGATATTCATAATTTTTTCAGATTGGTAGGATATTATCATAGGTTCATGCAAGACTTTTCCCATTTGATAGTGTCTCTTTCAGGTATGACCAAAAAGGGGGTAAATTTTGAATAGTAATAAACAAGTGATAATTCCTTCAAATAATTTAAGAATATTTTTAAATCGGCACCAATTGTGATCCTACCTAAGATAGATTAGGAGTATACGGTGTTTTGTGACACTTCTGGGATCGGTATTGGAGTAGTGTTTATGTAGGTATATCAATTTATGTCATATGGGTCTCAACAGTTGAGGCCACATGAATGGAACTACCCTACACATGACCTCAAATTAGCTGCATTGGTTTAGATGTTGAACAGTTTGAAGCATTATTTTTTGGGAAAGAAGTTTACTATATATACTAGTCATAATAGCTTAATTTATATCTTCTCATATCGAGACTTGAATCTCTAAAAGCATATATGTATTGAGTATATGAAGTCATTTGATTTTGAGATATCGTTTACACTCAAAAAGGGGTAATGTGTTGATGATTATTTGAGTAGGAAAAAACAATCTCAAGAAGTTTAGGAATCTAGTGGTTAGTGGAATCTAATGACTTTACTAACTGAGATGCATGTTTTGACTCAGAAGAGTCAGGATTAGATTAATCTTGTATTAGTTTCAATGGAGTCTATACTTTTGAGATGGATTAGGGATAGAAAGTATGGGGATTCAAAATGTTTATCCTTGAGGTAAATCATAGATGGTGGGGAGTCACCTTATAATTGGAACATATGTGAGGATGAAACCATCTATGTCAATAATCGAGTTTTTGTACCTATGAGTATGTAGGAGGAGATGAAGCATGAATGTCATTCCTCAAAGTGGTTGGTGAATCCAAGTGTGACCAAAACATAAAGTGTCCTATAATGATAGTTTTGTTGCCCGACTATGAAAAAGGAGATAGTAGGGTTCATGACAGGATGTTACACCTATCATTAGGTGAAGTCTGGTCATTGAAGACCTAGAGGTTTACTACATCCATTTCCCATTTCGAAATGGAAGTGGTATGATGTTACTATTGACTTTTTGGTGGGTCTTCTGAGGATGCCTTGGAAGAATGACACTATTTGGGTAATTTTAGACCAGTTGAAGAAAGTAGAACATTTATTTCCTATATAGATTACTTTATCAGTGGAGTTGTTGGGAGAAATTTATGTATGGGAGATAGTCCATCTTCACGGGGTGCCATGGAGAATTGTTTTTGACCATTACCCACGCTTTACTTTGTGATTCTGGTAGGTCTTATAGAAGGCTATTAATACATATATTTTATTATGTATGACATTCCAACAACATACATATGTGAAGTAATAACATACTATATAGGTTCTTGAGGATATGTTGTGAGTGTGTGTTCTTGACTTTAGTGGGTATTGGGAGAATCACCTAGATTTGGTGAAGTTATCCTATAATAACATTTATCATGAAACTAATTAGATGGAACCATATGAGTACATTTTTGGTAGACCATGAAGATCACCTCTATGTTAGATAGAGGTAGGTGAGTCAGAGTTGTTGGGATAGATTCTCGTGTAGAATACATTGGAGCGAGTTCATTTTATTCATAAGAATATATTTATGGCTTGGATTAGGAATAAGTTTTATGATGATAAATGAAGATGACCACTAGATTTTATAGAGGGTGATCATTTATTCCTTCATGTGTCACCTAGATTTGGTCACCACAGGATATGGAGATAGGTAATGTTGGCACCCGTGTTTTTTGCACCATTTTAGGTTGTAGAGAGAATCGGGTCAGTGGTGTGCTTATTGGATCTTCCAGACAGTTACAGTTCTATGCATGAAATTTTTCATGTATCACAGTTTTGGAGGTATCACCCTAACCCTTATCATTTGATTGATGTGAATAATGTTGAACTTGAGATAGATACATTCTTTTAGGAGGATCAAATATGTGTGTTGGATCGTAGTGATAAAGTTTTATAGGGAAAGATCGTGCCAATAGTTTTTATATTGTGAAAACATGTTCCTGATTAGGAGAAACATGGGAGAGATAAGTGGATACGTAGGATCAGAGTCCCAATATTTTTGGCTCGGAATCTTTGAGATTCATGGGAGTAAATCTCAAGGAAGTTGTGTTATATGGTTAGAGATTACAATATCCCAATCTTTTATAGAGGTGTCTTGAGGTCCTTTTTGGGTATTATTTTTCCTTATTTTGATTAAAACCTGTTTGGGTTTTACGTTGGTGAGTTTTGGGAGAAATTTCAGAATTTTGGAAGGAGGAAGGGTTGTGAACAGTTGGCACATGGTTTTTCGAAACCGTGCACCCAGGCCAGAAAACCGTGTAAACCCAAACAATGGGGATTCAGATGGATGGTGCATGGTTTTTCAAACTATGTGCCCCTTTAAAAGTAACCATATACCCCCCTAGAACATGGTTAAGGTGCATGGTTTTGGAAAACTATGTGCCCCTAACTAGGAAACAATGTGTGTGTGGTTTTAATTTTCCCTAAAATTCGATTACAAATACCCAAACCCCGGATATTAACACCAAATCAAACCTAGATCGACCCTAAAGAAATTATCTCATTTTTTGAGTCTCTCTAACAGATTTCAATCCCTTCTAGCCTCTTATTTTTTATTTGAATCCTATGTCAAAGATATTCACCTCTCCCGGTAAGATATTCTTATCTCATGTGGTTTCCTCCCTCTTACCTATTCTTATCCCATATTTTAAAGGTATGTTTTTTTCTAGTAATTTTAGATCTAGATCTAGGTTTTATGTATCATGATCTGTTTAATATTGTTTCTATGATTTCATTAAAGATATCATTCTTAATCATGGGTTTGACCTATCTATTTCAATTTGAGGATTTTTTTTGGGTGATCGCTCATCAATGATTTGATGTAGGTGGTATAAATTATAATCCTATAGTCTTGATTTAGTTATATGTATGTAACTTTGAAAATTTTAATTTCCATGATTGGTAAATTTCATTGATAATTGAATTAATTTTTTATGTGTTAAAAAGTTTTGTAAATTAGGGAAATTTAACGGTGGAATTGAAATAATTAATTATAGAATTAATTAAAGGGATTCTTGTATTGTGAAATTTAATTGAATTAGATTAATTAATGTGTGAATTAATTAATGTAAATTTTTTTACTATTAAATTTTTAAATTAGATTAATTAATTATCGAATTAATTAATATCTTTTTGTGAATTTTAAATTAGATCAAATAATTATTGAATTAATTAATGTATTATTGTAAATGTGGAGTTGGATTAATTAATTATTAAATTAATTAATATATTGTTGTGAATGTGGAATTGGATTAATTAATTATTGAATTAATTAATGGATTGTTGTAATTGTGGAATTGAATTAATTAATTTGTTGATGAATAAAATAATTGTGTGATTTGTCAATTAATGTTTTTAATAATTAATTGAAAATTGAAATTATGAGATAGTTGGTTAAACATTGATATTGATGAAATTATGATAAGAGTGCTAATGTTTATTAACCTTGATTTAAGTGATATATGTGATAAACATATGTGGTACATGGTCTGTTGCATCAAAATATCATAGTGATAAATTGATTGTTAAATGTGTGTGGGATATGGTTTTCTAAATCAAAATTCCATAGTGTTAAATTGATTGATAAATTTATGTGGTTCATGGTTTGCTACATCAAAATCCCATAGTGTTAAAGTTATTAATAAATGTGTGTGGGACATGGTCTTCTACATCGAAGTCCCATAGTGATATATGTGTGGGGTGAGGGTGAGGCTCTAAATACCCGTATGAGATATGAGGTTTGGGAGGGGACTAATTCTCCAAATATCCATATGATATGTGAGTGTGGGATAGGGACTGAGGGTCCAAATACCCATGTGAAATTGATGTGTGGGATAGGTACTGAGGCTCCAAATAACCACGAGGTGTTAGAAACGATGTTCTAAAAACATGAGTTGGTATTGGACTACGATTCCAAGTGGTTATGATATTAATTAATGAGATGATAAATGATAACCAGGGTATTTTGATGTGGTTCAAACTCCTATATGGAATGAAGTGGGTATTGGGGGTTCAAGTGTCCTTAAGAACCATAGGGTTTGTGTGGTTTACTAAAAGAATAATTGAAATGTGATAAATTTTTTACATATTGATTTTACTTTATTCTGTTTACAACTTCATATATTTTTATTGACTGGATAGTGTTTTAGATATTATTGGTTGTGGCCTACTAAGTTGTACTCACACCCTACTCGAACTTCCATATTGGTACCTAAATAGATTTTATGGTTAGAAAAAAGTATAAGGTAAAGAGACTTTGTTTGATGGTTGAGTCGGGATAGATCATGGATGAGAAAACCAAACTTCGTGTTGGGACCTACTAGGGATTTGTCAGTGTATCTAATTATTTAGGTTTTTTCATATTAGCAATTGACACGTATTTAGCATGACATATTTTTATCTTTAGTTTTGGATATTGTGTTTCCTATTTTAATAATCATGTGAGACTAGTTTGGTTTGGTTATTGGTTATATAATTTGACTATTGTTTATTTATCTTAGTTATTGTAAAACCTTGATAAAGAGTGAATAGTCTTCCAAGGATTAATATTTGACCCTCGAAGCTATTTGGAATCCTATAGCGTATAGTGAGGGGCACTTGAGGTTATGTGACAGGGTGGCTTGGGGAACTATTGTGTGGAACCTTAGTCGGGACATTACATAGGTAAATTTTTATCCCCATGTTTTAGTAAAGGTTACATGAATTGGATTGGGATTTAATGGTATGAGAATCTTGTGGTGAAGATCATGCCTTGGGTGTTCTTTGAGAATTAAAAAATAGGACAAGTCCATTTGAAAGGGAATTAAAATGAGTAGGTTAAGACATATGATTGATGCATGAAGATACTTCTTAGGGATGATAAGCATTATAGTAGGTAGTTTTTAGTGTCTTTTCTCTATACAGGCCTTTTAAATTTAAATGAAATTTGAATTTTTAATTAGTATATGGGCTGAATTGTGAACTAAAATTCAGAATGGAATTCAAAAAGATAGAACATCACAGGGGGTGTATTTTGGTTAGGGTTTAAGGCTTGTAAGGGAGTTTGAAGTTTTGGAGGAGTGATGGAGGCATCTCAGCATGGCTAGGTTTTAGGGTGGCTATAGCCTATAGCCATTGGCTAGCAACTGGCTATCCTCTGAATCACTAGTGGGATGGTTGGTGGCCTAGAAAGCCTATTGGTCTCCCTGGATAGTCATTGGGATTAAATGTTGAAAATTGAATTTTTCCCATTCGAATTTTAAGAGGGTGTAACCCCCTTCCTTCCTTTTTTTTCTCTTGCATGGCCAGGTGGTTTCTTCCCCCTTCATCCCTTCTTCAAGACCATTCAAGTTGGTGTTGTTCCATTTTTTGGAGATATATGGTACGTTCTTACCCCTGTTGTTCTTATCATTCCTTATACTTTGTTCATCATTAATTTTAGATTCTATGTTGAGGTATTCTGTGCCAATTCTTGTAGATCATGGTGGAATCAGTTAATTCCCAAAGGGATTTGTTCATCCTAGAAAGAGGATGTCCTGGGGTGGTAAATGCCAATTGTGGTTTAGTGATTCATTGAGGTATAATTACATAGTGAATTTTATTTATTTTTTCATTAAATATGTAAAGACCCGTAAAATTCAAGGAAAATTTTTTCTTAATTTTCTTTAGAATTTTACAAGAGCGCGGTTTCAGACGGCATCTGATTCCGAGGCCCGGAGTGCCCGGAATTAATTTCCGAAGTTTGGCTCGGGTACGTTCAGTGAACGAACGAGCGGGAATTCCTAACTTTTGATCCGGTGCTCGGAATTGAAATCCGAGGGCACCGATGAACTCGCAGCGCCGGTTTTCGCTTAATGAGACCTTTTCGGGAGTTGCGTTTGTTGCGGGTTGAGAGTTACGTTTTGGGGTTTTTCAGTTAAGTTAAATAAAATTTGTGTAATACAAATTTTGTTTTAACTTTTTTAAAAACCTATCAAAGGTGGTTGGAAGTGGGACCCACACCCACTTAACCTCCCTTGGGAGGATTAAGTGTGGTGGGGCCCACACGAACCCCCTTTTCTTTTCAAATTCTCTCAACATACTTAACCCCCCTCTTTAATGGCTTAAGTTACTTAATTTAATTTTTGGGAGTTAACTCTTTTGAATTTCAAACATTTGAAATCTTTTTGAGTTGTGTGTTAATAAAATAAGTGGTATTCTTATTTTATTGAGGGTTCTTTGTTTGTCTTGGGAGAGCTTTCCCTTCATCTCCAAGCTCTGACGAAGAACGAAGAACGTCTTCATCCTCAACGAAGAACGACAACTCTTCGTCAAGGATCATCGACTCGGAGACCTAGTATCTTCGGACCTCTGCTTCCTCTTCGGACCTTCTTCGTCGGCAAACGAAGATCCGCCAACAACGTGTCGCATCGGACGTAAATCTTCGTCAACGGATTTGACGAACGACGACCGCGACGCCTGAATTCCGCGACGCCGTCTTCCGCGGAACGTAGAGGATTTCTTTGAATCTCAAACCCGAGGTAGGGGATGTTTTTATTAATTATTTTATTCCATTCCTGAATCGTGGATTTTAGCATGACTAAACGTGAGACTTTTTAGTTATGTTATTTGTTAACGCGAGGGGAGTCGGACCGCACGAACACGGCCGAAACCCCCTCCTTCGTTCATGTTGATTCATGCGGGTGGAAGCAAGAGGCGTGGTGCCGTCGCACCACGCGGATGAACATGCTTATGATTTCCGCAATACCGTCGCGCTTCGCCGAGGAGAGATTTCAAGAACGCGACGCCGTCGCGCCGCGTTGGGAGGATTCATGGCACGACGAAAGGGGCGCGGTGCCGTCGCACCGCGCCGGACGACGAACACCGCGGCCGGTTCCGGGCCGCGGTGAGACGAGGAGACCGCGGCCGGTTCCGGGCCGCGGCGGAAGGAAAGACCGGCGGCCGTGCCGCCGGCGTCGGGAGTCGAGGGCGGGACCGGAAATTCCGGTCCCGTTGGTAAAAACCGGCCGGCCAGCGGCCGGCCGGATGTCATAAAAGCCGGGGGATTAAACCCCCGGCCGGTTCTTCAAGACCCCCCTCTTAATGAGGGGGGCGGTTCTTTAAAGGAGGGGGGGGGGCAAAGCCCCCCCGGTTCGTTCCAGCCGGCCCCCTTATGTGGGGGGCCGTTTTTTTTGGCAAAGGCACGGCCATGAGCCGTGCCGCTTGAGAAAAACGCGGGGGCAATCAAGCCCCCCGCGTGACCACCCCGTGCGGCACCCGCCGCCGCCAGCGCGGCCCGCCGCTGCCGCCGCCACGCGGCCCGCCGCCGCCAGCGCGGCCCGCCGCTGCCGCCGCCACGCGGCCCGCCGCCGCCAGCGCGGCCCGCCGCTGCCGCCGCCACGCGGCCCGCCGCCACCGCGCCACGCGGCCCGCCGCCGCCACGCGGCCCGCCGCCGCCACGCGGCCCGCCGCCGCCGCGCCGCCGTCGCCGCCGCCGCCGGCCGCCGCGCCGCCGCCGCGCCACCCCCGGGGGGGGGGTCGGGCCGGGTCGGCCCGGACCCGGACCCCCCCGTTTCGGACCAGTTTTGGTTTTTCGCTCATAACTTGAGCCTCGGACCTCCGAATGACGAACCGTCTGCGGCAACGCGATCCTTGGATCGAGACGGTCGTTTCGGTATATCGCACTCAAGGTTTCGGTTTACTTTGAGTTCGGCCGGGTTGGTTCGTTCACGAAACCAACCGGGCCTTCGGAGCGGAAACACTCATATCTTGAGCTACGGACGTCCGATTGACGTGCCGTCAGACGCGTAGTGTTCCTCTTAGTGAGACGGATCTTTTGGCATACTCCGCCCGAGGTTTGGACGCAGGTGGAGTACGGTCGGGTTGGTTTTGCCTTAAAAACCAACCGGGCCCCGGAGACGAAAATGCCAATAACTCTCAGACCGGGCGTCCGATCGACGCGCCGTCTGTTGCGTTGAGTTCCTGTTGACGATACGGAACTTTTGGATACATCAACTTCGGTCTTCGTGACAGTTGATGTATCAGCCTCTCGGCTCGTGGAGCGGACCCTCCGTACGAGCTTGCTGTGTGCGGGAACCCTAGTGCTGGCTGCGACTGTTTTACTGCTACGACTGCTACTGTGACTGCGACGACGACAGTACAGAGATCCTGTGTGGATTTGACGACGACAGTACAGAGATCCTGTGTGGATTTGACGACGACAGTACAGAGATCCTGTGTGGATTAGACGACGACAGTACAGAGATCCTGTGTGGATTTGGCGACGACAGTACAGAGATCCTGTGTGGATTCGACGACGACGACTACAGCACTCAGCGATCCTACGTGGATCAGTGCTACAGGTTCTGTGTGAGCCCGATCCTGTGTGGGTCCTTGCGCTCAGCGGTTCTGTGTGAGCCAGCGCCTACAGGTTCTGTGTGAGCCCGATCCTGTGTGGGTCTTCTGCGGGGGTTAGTTACCTATCGATCCTTCGTGGGTCCGACGATTTAGATGGATCAGTGATCATCTTTATCGTCCTTGAAAAAGTATACCTGTGTGAGCTGAATCCTGTTGTTTTCCTGTGTGGATTGTGTTGTGCAATCCTGTGTGGATTATATTTTGCTTTCCTATGTGGAATACGTATACTTTCCTGCGTGGACTGAGTTGTACTTGGGCTCGGAGGTTGGAGTGTATTTGAATTGATGACTTAGGTATATGTATGGGCATATACCTAAGCAGTGTCGGTTGTTACTTCGTGATTGTACTTTTCTTCGTGGTTTATCCTTTGTGGATTTGAGAGACCTTCAGGGGTCTCGGGGTCCCTACTGAGTAGCTTATACTCACCCCTGCACGGGCTTTGCCCGCACTTCGTTGTGTTGGTTGCAGACGACGGACAGCGTTGACCTTAGCTGAGGCTTGTAGAGCGGGACGGTACCCGGAGGTGGACCACTGGGCGGGACGTGCTCGGAGCGGACGGCGGGACCCGTGGAGCAGAGGAGCTATCTGTACCCACCCTTCAGGTGGGATTTCCAGTGGACAGCTCGGAGTAGCGGCTTTACTTTTCAGTTGCTGTTTTTTTTCCCTTTTCGAGTTGTACTTTACTTTCAGTTTGGGTTTGTATTCTGGCCCATTTACTTTTCC
Source organism: Viscum album (assembly GCA_963277665.1). Taxonomy (NCBI): domain Eukaryota; kingdom Viridiplantae; phylum Streptophyta; class Magnoliopsida; order Santalales; family Viscaceae; genus Viscum; species Viscum album. The sequence continues at coordinate 1,317,436,076 of OY728126.1, forward strand.
GCACTTTCAGTTGTTCTCTGCTTTCTTAGTGATTACCTTCCGCTTGTTTACTCTGTGGTGTGTGTTTTCTTTTCAAAGGCAATGCCTTCCCTTTTTACCGGGATTTACGCCTTGGTGCTAGTCGCCAGCCCCTGGCCTATGGAAGGCGGGCTTGGGGTAGTCACGGCTCGGACCCCGAGGGCGGGTCGTGACAAATTGGTATCAGAGGAGTTCGGTTCTACCGCGAACTCTGATCTTTTCTATGTGAAGCAATAATGTTTAGCGTATTGAGTGTGGTTATCAGTCCAGGGAGTCTAGTGTTGGTGCGGCGGCCGACGTATCCGTACACCAGGACCCTGACTTCTGATTTCCGACTTAATGCACGAAAACATTGATTGCGTGTGTGTTTCAAAGTTTTCTTTGTGATTACTTGTGTCAGCTCACCGGGTATACTGATCTGCTTTATGAAAGTCTCAAGTTTTCCTTGTGATTACTTGTGCCAGCTCACCAGGTATTCTGTTCTAACCGTGGCGCACCTGTTTCCTTTTCAGGATGGCCCCACGACGGCAGCCAGCTAGGGTTCCGAGAGTCGAGCGAGACGACAGCCCACCGAGCGACGAGGCTTCGGTGCAGGGCCCTTTTTCAGTAGTGGCACCGGCGGTAGCTTTACCCGCCGATTTCCCGATGCTTCCAGCAGCAGCCGCTGACGATGCACGTCGCCTCAGCGCACTGCATGAGTTTCAGCGCCAGCGACCGCCCAGGTTTCGCGGGGAGACGGATCCCCAGGCAGCAGAGGACTGGCTGGAGGCAGTAGTTCGAGTGTTTAGGCTAGTGAGGACACCAGCAGACCTCATGGTGATCCTCGCTGCGAGCCTACTACACGCAGCAGCAGGACGATGGTGGAGCTTGATGCTCCAGGTGCACGATGAGGCATCTCTTCTTTGGACGGACTTTGAGAGCATCTTCCGCTCGGAGTTCGTCCCAGCCACCCTTCGTGCGGTGCGTATCCAGGAGCTTCTACAGCTGCGGCAGGGCAGCATGACGGTCGCTCAGTACTCGGCGAGATTTACCGATCTCTCGCGCTACTCGACTGACATGGTACGGGACCCATTCTTCCGGGCCCGAACCTTCGAGCAGGGTTTGAGACACGAGATCAGGGCATCGCTGATCTCCCTCAGCATACCGACTCAGACAGGAGTACTGGAGCGGGCCCTTCTGATCGAGAGCTTCCTTGCTGAGTCTACACCAGCACAGAGACCCACCGCAGGACGGTACGTGGCAGAGTCATCTGCAGCTGGCAGTCGGCGAATGACTCAGGGGTCCAGACAGACCAGACCTCAGGGCACTGGCTCAGCAGTGCAGGGCACACAACGCGGAGCCAGTCTTTCGAGTGGAAGACAGTGCTATGCATGCAGCGGGCGAGGCCACATGGCTCGTGACTGCCCGACCCGCCATGCGGAGGAGCAGCAGACGGTTGAGGAACCACCTAGGCAGAGGCAGAGGTTCGACCGTGGCGGTCTGCAGGAAGGAGGCGGACGAGGCAGAGGAGCAGGCCGAGCAGCAGGTGGTGGACGACGCTTTGAGGCTCCACCACCACCACCACCAGGAGGTCCACCCCGACCGCAGGGAAGAGCTCAGCTTCAGGCAGCCGAGGCCTTCGATCATGGAGCTCTGGGAGCCGATGGACAGGAGCAGAACTAGTGGTTACATCCTTTGTACTTCTGGTTCCTTGTTGCTTTTGTGTAGCGTCTTGTATTACGAGCTGCAATAATAAAAGACGCATACCTTGTGATGTTTTCGTTCCTGTCCTCTATCGTAATGTTACTAAGAGGTTCCAGTTTTGGCTGTTGACTTGACCCTCACTTGTGAGACATCTACTGGAGGAGGCCCAGTTACCACACACTGATGCCGACAGTGTGACACAACCCTTGGAGGCGAGAGTAACGGTTGAATCTCTTAGTAGTAGCGTCGAGGCCTTACGACGTCATCCTTAGTATGGATTAGTATCATCCATGTTAGGATTGACTGTTTTAGGCAAAGAATGTGGTTCATCCAGGGGATGAGACCAGGTTTCTCTTTTCGGCAAAGTAGAAATCTCGCAGCTCTTGTGGGACCAGAGATGGTCCGGGCCACGTCAGAAGAGGTCCATGTCATCCAGGAGCGGGTCCTACATGGACGATCGATTCCTCTTGTGCGCAACAGATGGCGGCACGAGAATCTCCAGGAGAGCACATGGGAGCGGGAGGCTCAGATGCGTGCTCAGTACCCTCTTTTGTTTCCCTAGTTTTTGATGTAGCTTTACGGGGACGTAAAGCCCTGAGGTGGGAGTAATGTAAAGACCCGTAAAATTCAAGGAAAATTTTTTCTTAATTTTCTTTAGAATTTTACAAGAGCGCGGTTTCAGACGGCATCTGATTCCGAGGCCCGGAGTGCCCGGAATTAATTTCCGAAGTTTGGCTCGGGTACGTTCAGTGAACGAACGAGCGGGAATTCCTAACTTTTGATCCGGTGCTCGGAATTGAAATCCGAGGGCACCGATGAACTCGCAGCGCCGGTTTTCGCTTAATGAGACCTTTTCGGGAGTTGCGTTTGTTGCGGGTTGAGAGTTACGTTTTGGGGTTTTTCAGTTAAGTTAAATAAAATTTGTGTAATACAAATTTTGTTTTAACTTTTTTAAAAACCTATCAAAGGTGGTTGGAAGTGGGACCCACACCCACTTAACCTCCCTTGGGAGGATTAAGTGTGGTGGGGCCCACACGAACCCCCTTTTCTTTTCAAATTCTCTCAACATACTTAACCCCCCTCTTTAATGGCTTAAGTTACTTAATTTAATTTTTGGGAGTTAACTCTTTTGAATTTCAAACATTTGAAATCTTTTTGAGTTGTGTGTTAATAAAATAAGTGGTATTCTTATTTTATTGAGGGTTCTTTGTTTGTCTTGGGAGAGCTTTCCCTTCATCTCCAAGCTCTGACGAAGAACGAAGAACGTCTTCATCCTCAACGAAGAACGACAACTCTTCGTCAAGGATCATCGACTCGGAGACCTAGTATCTTCGGACCTCTGCTTCCTCTTCGGACCTTCTTCGTCGGCAAACGAAGATCCGCCAACAACGTGTCGCATCGGACGTAAATCTTCGTCAACGGATTTGACGAACGACGACCGCGACGCCTGAATTCCGCGACGCCGTCTTCCGCGGAACGTAGAGGATTTCTTTGAATCTCAAACCCGAGGTAGGGGATGTTTTTATTAATTATTTTATTCCATTCCTGAATCGTGGATTTTAGCATGACTAAACGTGAGACTTTTTAGTTATGTTATTTGTTAACGCGAGGGGAGTCGGACCGCACGAACACGGCCGAAACCCCCTCCTTCGTTCATGTTGATTCATGCGGGTGGAAGCAAGAGGCGTGGTGCCGTCGCACCACGCGGATGAACATGCTTATGATTTCCGCAATACCGTCGCGCTTCGCCGAGGAGAGATTTCAAGAACGCGACGCCGTCGCGCCGCGTTGGGAGGATTCATGGCACGACGAAAGGGGCGCGGTGCCGTCGCACCGCGCCGGACGACGAACACCGCGGCCGGTTCCGGGCCGCGGTGAGACGAGGAGACCGCGGCCGGTTCCGGGCCGCGGCGGAAGGAAAGACCGGCGGCCGTGCCGCCGGCGTCGGGAGTCGAGGGCGGGACCGGAAATTCCGGTCCCGTTGGTAAAAACCGGCCGGCCAGCGGCCGGCCGGATGTCATAAAAGCCGGGGGATTAAACCCCCGGCCGGTTCTTCAAGACCCCCCTCTTAATGAGGGGGGCGGTTCTTTAAAGGAGGGGGGGGGGCAAAGCCCCCCCGGTTCGTTCCAGCCGGCCCCCTTATGTGGGGGGCCGTTTTTTTTGGCAAAGGCACGGCCATGAGCCGTGCCGCTTGAGAAAAACGCGGGGGCAATCAAGCCCCCCGCGTGACCACCCCGTGCGGCACCCGCCGCCGCCAGCGCGGCCCGCCGCTGCCGCCGCCACGCGGCCCGCCGCCGCCAGCGCGGCCCGCCGCTGCCGCCGCCACGCGGCCCGCCGCCGCCAGCGCGGCCCGCCGCTGCCGCCGCCACGCGGCCCGCCGCCACCGCGCCACGCGGCCCGCCGCCGCCACGCGGCCCGCCGCCGCCACGCGGCCCGCCGCCGCCGCGCCGCCGTCGCCGCCGCCGCCGGCCGCCGCGCCGCCGCCGCGCCACCCCCGGGGGGGGGTCGGGCCGGGTCGGCCCGGACCCGGACCCCCCCGTTTCGGACCAGTTTTGGTTTTTCGCTCATAACTTGAGCCTCGGACCTCCGAATGACGAACCGTCTGCGGCAACGCGATCCTTGGATCGAGACGGTCGTTTCGGTATATCGCACTCAAGGTTTCGGTTTACTTTGAGTTCGGCCGGGTTGGTTCGTTCACGAAACCAACCGGGCCTTCGGAGCGGAAACACTCATATCTTGAGCTACGGACGTCCGATTGACGTGCCGTCAGACGCGTAGTGTTCCTCTTAGTGAGACGGATCTTTTGGCATACTCCGCCCGAGGTTTGGACGCAGGTGGAGTACGGTCGGGTTGGTTTTGCCTTAAAAACCAACCGGGCCCCGGAGACGAAAATGCCAATAACTCTCAGACCGGGCGTCCGATCGACGCGCCGTCTGTTGCGTTGAGTTCCTGTTGACGATACGGAACTTTTGGATACATCAACTTCGGTCTTCGTGACAGTTGATGTATCAGCCTCTCGGCTCGTGGAGCGGACCCTCCGTACGAGCTTGCTGTGTGCGGGAACCCTAGTGCTGGCTGCGACTGTTTTACTGCTACGACTGCTACTGTGACTGCGACGACGACAGTACAGAGATCCTGTGTGGATTTGACGACGACAGTACAGAGATCCTGTGTGGATTTGACGACGACAGTACAGAGATCCTGTGTGGATTAGACGACGACAGTACAGAGATCCTGTGTGGATTTGGCGACGACAGTACAGAGATCCTGTGTGGATTCGACGACGACGACTACAGCACTCAGCGATCCTACGTGGATCAGTGCTACAGGTTCTGTGTGAGCCCGATCCTGTGTGGGTCCTTGCGCTCAGCGGTTCTGTGTGAGCCAGCGCCTACAGGTTCTGTGTGAGCCCGATCCTGTGTGGGTCTTCTGCGGGGGTTAGTTACCTATCGATCCTTCGTGGGTCCGACGATTTAGATGGATCAGTGATCATCTTTATCGTCCTTGAAAAAGTATACCTGTGTGAGCTGAATCCTGTTGTTTTCCTGTGTGGATTGTGTTGTGCAATCCTGTGTGGATTATATTTTGCTTTCCTATGTGGAATACGTATACTTTCCTGCGTGGACTGAGTTGTACTTGGGCTCGGAGGTTGGAGTGTATTTGAATTGATGACTTAGGTATATGTATGGGCATATACCTAAGCAGTGTCGGTTGTTACTTCGTGATTGTACTTTTCTTCGTGGTTTATCCTTTGTGGATTTGAGAGACCTTCAGGGGTCTCGGGGTCCCTACTGAGTAGCTTATACTCACCCCTGCACGGGCTTTGCCCGCACTTCGTTGTGTTGGTTGCAGACGACGGACAGCGTTGACCTTAGCTGAGGCTTGTAGAGCGGGACGGTACCCGGAGGTGGACCACTGGGCGGGACGTGCTCGGAGCGGACGGCGGGACCCGTGGAGCAGAGGAGCTATCTGTACCCACCCTTCAGGTGGGATTTCCAGTGGACAGCTCGGAGTAGCGGCTTTACTTTTCAGTTGCTGTTTTTTTTCCCTTTTCGAGTTGTACTTTACTTTCAGTTTGGGTTTGTATTCTGGCCCATTTACTTTTCCGCACTTTCAGTTGTTCTCTGCTTTCTTAGTGATTACCTTCCGCTTGTTTACTCTGTGGTGTGTGTTTTCTTTTCAAAGGCAATGCCTTCCCTTTTTACCGGGATTTACGCCTTGGTGCTAGTCGCCAGCCCCTGGCCTATGGAAGGCGGGCTTGGGGTAGTCACGGCTCGGACCCCGAGGGCGGGTCGTGACAAAATATATCTTGAATTAATTATATAATCGACATCATTTTCTATGAATTGGAACTAAATTAGTACCGACGGTCAACTACGGGCCTCTTGTGACATGTTGCACTTGGTTCTAGTCTGATCGAGTGACATGGAGAGTTTTCACAAAATATTCACATTATTAATTTATTTATTTAATTAATAATATTTGATATAATTAATTTTTATTAATATTATTGGCATGATTTAGGAGCTCACCTAGGGATTTAAGATAAAACTGAGCAATTATGAACCTCAGTAATCCTTGACAAAGTTTTCAACCCCTAAAACTAAATAGAGAATCATCTTTAAAGGTAGGTGGCCCCAAAGCTATCCCTATGGATTTTTTTCTTTAAATTATTTTTTATGAATTGTGTGTGATTTACACTTTATTATATTCCATTGCATTAAATTTTTTGTTTTATTTTATTTTATTTTTTTAGTTAAAACAAAATGGTTGAATAAATCGGATGCCCTATATGGGTAGACTAAAGTTCCTAGGCCATAAAGGTCCTAATAAACTAACTTGATTCCTTGATTTCTTATATTTTAGACATTAACCAGTGATATATTGTGATTTTAGACCTCTAAGGGGAGTGACTTATCTTGAGGATACTTAGTTTCCCAAGTGGAAAATCCTATGACCACATCTTAAGTGAGGTGTGTTGTGACTTGAGACATCCTTCCTTGGAGCCTAGGTGGGACCTTTGAGTTACTTGGTGGATTCCAAACATACTAAGAGGTGAAGTTGTGCCTAATATGAAATTTTATACCATGTATATAACTAGGTGGATGGAACTTCGGTATACTGGGATAGGTTTGAGTGAGCGTACTGACATGGTGAGATATTGACAACTGAGATGGGTCCTAGGTAATGTTTTGACTGATGTTATACTATCATATCCCATGTAGCTAGTTATGATTCGCTATATTATTTATGATTCCTAGGTATGTAATATTATCTAAGAATTGGGTTTTTACCTAATACCTAGTTGATATTGAGGAACTCAAGTGGAGTTCCCTTTCTTCTATTGACAAATGGGACCCCAATGGGTTCCTAGTAATAGACCAACCATAAGCAAGTGATGTTGTTTTTTAGTTATGTTTGTGGATGTCACCCTAGAACCCAGACTAGCATGTGATCCTAATGGGGATGAGATGATGCTGATAGGAATGGTCATTTTTTCATCCCTTTTAAAATGTTTATTTTTATTTATATGTATTCTTTATTTCCGAGGATGATGGATTCCTTAGGATACTTATTTCTTTTGAAATTAATTTTTCTAGGCTTGGGGATGGGCATTATTCCACTAATGGTTGACTATTCTTATCTGAAGGATTGTTATATTACCCATCATTCCTAAATTTTCCACAAGGATGGGTATATTACACCTTTTGGGTTAAGCTTGTATGCTATGGGGATGGGTATGTTACCCTTGGTAGGCTTACGCTCTCAGGATGATCTAGTGACAGGTATGTTCCCCACAAATGGTATTGCACATAATGTGGTTGTTATGTTCTAAATGGATGGTTATATTACCATAGGATGGATGATCCCACATACTGCAGGGATAGATGTATTTCCCTTGGTAGTATTGTACTCTACAGAACAATCGGGATACCTGGGGATCGGTTAGAGGTCCATGTTAGCATTTTAAGAGGCACCTGAGCATTGGTTGAAGCATGTATAGTCGATTGAGGTCTAAGACTATATGGTCGATACTAGTTACTATATTGGTATGTTCATTGTGATGTACTCAGATACATTATGGTATCATATTGAAAGAGATAGTATTTATTTATGTTTCCATAATTATTGTACTTCTTTATTCAGTTAATCATATCACATGCACATATTACCACATATGTTGTTCATTATAGTATCTATAGAAAACAAAAACTTTTCATACATATATATTACATATTAACAGATAAATATTCATTACATTACATTTTTATCCAATCTAGAATCATTTAGGCCTAGTATATTTGGAAACATCTTAATGTAAACTTTGGGTTTATAAAAGTTCTACATCATCTCTCAATTATATCTTTATAACTATCATCCTTTTTATACATATCATACATAAAACCTTTATTCGTAACTTGGGAAAGGAAATATAAGAAAGGGTGATCTCAAATTCTCAATAAGGGTAAACAATGGAGATATAAATGATCATATAAGTATAACTTGAGAAAAGAGGTATGATAATATGAGATTAGCATTTGAAAACCATACCCTGCTTATCATATACAATAATCTTGATTCATTTCATGAAACGTGGTAGTTTACAATACATGAACTATAAATAAATAAAATAACTTGATCTATGAGATTATAACATTGGAATAAGATGTGAAATTTTTTCATAAACATAAGCATAGAAAATAATTTCATTAGTAATCAATGATCTTTTTCAAGACTATCATACTGGAATGGTTTCACTCCCAATACTATCATAGTGTATAAAAATCCCTACTGAACTGGGTTCACTTGCTATTCTAGTCCTATTTATCACATGAGATGTCAATATTTACCCAATGAATTGGAGATACATATAGTTCCCACTCATAATATAATAAAAATCATACATATGTGTTCCATAATATGATAATTCATCCATGATATTATAAACCATGAAAGTAAATGCGTCTCATAAGCATTTCATTATTTCATCATAGTATAAACCATAGAAAAGGAATAGGTTTCATAAACATTAGTCCATAATAAACATAAAAAATCAAAAGAAATAATAATTATGGAGTACATGCATAATATCCCTAGTATATCATAAGAAACATCAAAGTTTTTTTTCATTTATGAATGGAAATATCATAAAAACATTATTGATGAAAATAACCATTCCATATTTGAAATCACATATTTAAACAAACTAAAAAATTATAAAATAAATAATTTTCATTAAAAATAACCTTATAAACATATAAATGAATATTTAAATAATAAAAAATCATAATGGCATGAAACTCCTTTCATGTATTATAAGTTAAAAAACAATTCCTTCATACTTTTGTTGGAAAATTTACAAAGTACCTCATTTGGAAAATGAAAAAAAAAATATTACTTTAAAACATTTAAAAAAATAAAACATTGGTAAAACTAATTTAAAAAATCATAAGATAATATTAAAAACATTATTCAAAACATATTTAGAAAAAATGAATATTTAAGAAAAGGTTTTTTGACCAAAGAGGGAAATGAATTTGATTTTCCTTAAAACATATTTTTGGTCTCTTGACAATATAAGGTGATGAAAATGAAAGGAAAAAATGTATTTAAAAAAATAAATATAGGATAAGAAAATTAATGGGTTTTTTAAAGATATTTCATAATATTTTATCATTGGAAACTTAATCATTAGAAATCTAATAAACAATGATATTGTAACATAAAACCCTTACCTTGAGTTTTATTTTCTTAAAAAACACTTTAACCTCCTTTATAATAAATTTAAATTTATTATAATTCAGTATTATAGTCATTTTTATACTTATAATATTATATATTATCCCTTTGTGATATTTCAAACCCCCTTTTATCAATAATTACTTATTAAAATTGGAATTTTTGGGTGTTAACTATTTTGGTGGTCATGAGTATTTCAATTTAGTAGTTCTGGTACTTGTAAATTTATCTTGATTAAATAAGCTCAATAATATTAATAATTATAAAAATATCATATATATGCATTATATATATATTTATATTCAATCATAAAAGTTAAATAGAGAGAGAGAGAGAGAAATTACATTATTCATAGAGAATGTAGGCCATGCGTATGCGGGAACGTTGTTTTCATTTTTCAACAGATGTAATGAAAGAATCAAAAATATTAATTCACCTTTATAGAATCATTATTATATCATATTTATTATATATATTCATAAAATTCTTCATTTTTTCATCTAAGTAAAATATAAATGAAAAATGAATCGTATTGCTTCGTGGAGGTGTTATTCCACACATAAGCACGAATGACCTTATCGTTTCTAAAAGGATTGGATAGTTAGAAGTTTGATGTGAAATTAAAATTTAATAAGTATAATTATTTCATAAATAACATATATAAATATTAAACCCATCATAATACCCATCCATAAAATATAGTGATGAAAAATTAATTGCATCACTGCATGGAGATGATAAGTTGTACATATACAAGAGTTATACATTCACATATCATTTTATTGTAAAGAGGGTGTATAAGAGTGTTTTCATAATCATGATAAATTTTATTAATTTTTTGTCTACTTAATTTTTTATTTTTTGATAAATACCATATATTTATAAGAGCTAAAGAATAGTAGAAAAAAAAGTGATCAGTTAAGGTGATTATAACTTCTTTGAAATAACTCTTTTAGATATCCTATAAAGGGATCTAGGGTTGGTATTTTGGGAATAAAATAACCTATAAAATGTGTCTAGGGAAGTTTTTAATATATATTATCATATTTTTGTCTATCTAGAAGGCTCAAAGTGGTGTAAATAAGTGATGAAGGAGGTGCTCTTTTATAATTGAGGTGAGGGGAACTTTTGGAATTTCTCAAAATATTAAATTATAATAAATGAATTCTCAATACAAATTCCTCAAAATATATATTTATTGAAATATATGATATTATATGGTTTTAATACCATAATTTAATATGATTTAGACAAGTTTTAGTGTTATTTTAATCCTTATCATTTTGATTAATGCTTTGTTAACCAATTTTGATTTTAACCATGGTAACAACATTTTCAATATTAAAGGGATGTAATTTTTAATTAAAAGGTAAATTATGGATAATAAATGGAAAATTTATTACATTTTTTACCATATAATATACTCATTATCTTATTCTAAAAAATTATTTTTTTAAAATAATTTTGTAAAGTATTATTTTGATAAAATATCAGTTTCTCAATTTTGAGACTATTCATTTAATTTGACATAAAAGATCCAAATACAAATTTTTAATTATAATATGATATTTTAAAACAAAAATTATATGTCATATAAACCTATAAAATTCATGTAACACTACAAATTACTCAAATTATATCACTTTTAATATTTTAAAATTAATATATTTTATTTTTACATTAACTGAATTAATATTGTTTTGATGTTGTGAGAGAATTTAAGGTAATTATATAATAACTATGAATTATAAATAAATTTTCATCAGTAATATAATTTATTTATTCGAAAAAATACTATAAATATTAATTCATAACTAGTTTTTCCTATGTGAACACATAAAGGATATTTGAAACTAAGAGAGTGATATTTTGTAACTTTCTTTCATTTAAATAATATATAAGTCATTTTCATGGAAATTTGTCCATTACACAACTAAATTCATATCCAAATGTGATATAGGATGATTTAAATTCATCCAATAATAATTAGGATGAAAAATTATGTCCTTATCTATTATTTTTAATCTAGATTAAGTTGATTTACCCATTATTGAGGTGATAAATGTTATCATAGTTACTATTCATATTGACCAAAACTAAAATGGGTCTATTTAACAAATTTTAACATCATGATTATAAATATTTAATTGATTTTATATAATTTAATATCTTTAAATGGAATAAATTAATTTTAATTTAAGTTCATAAAATGTGACAAAACTGTTTTTTATAAAAAAAATATTTTTAAGTATAAAACTAGATTTATTCTTATATTATTCCTATAATAATATTTTTGAATGTCTAACAAATTTTATAAAGTAAATAAAATATAAATTTCATTAAAATAATTCAAAAATATTGATTAATTTAATTTATCAATATAATGATACATTTTGTATAAAAACTATTTTTTATAAAAAAATATTTCTTTTTTCTTTCAAATTATTTTTATTTTGTTTATAATCAATTTATAAAAATTGAATTAATTTTATACATATACAAAAATAAATATTTATTAATTTAATTAGTTCTATTCATTCCCTATAATCCAACAACTAGGTGATAATTGTCATTTTAAGCAATAATATTTTAATAGTATATCATGTTTAACTTAAACTTGATGTTGCATATAATGCAAGATGTCATAGAAATAAAATTATTTAAAGAGAATTATCTCATAAGAATCTTGGTGTGTTACATTTTAAACCCTTTAAAGTAAATTTTTTCCTCAAATCCATTACTCTGATACAAAAATATAAGGATACTTCTTCCTTATTACATCTTCAGATTCTTACATAACATCCTCAATTGGTGGTTTAGCTACAAAAATTTGACTAGGTGGGTGGTCTTATTTCATAGAACATTATATATAAAATCCAAAATCTATAACATTTTTTCTTAATAAGGAATATCTTACTCTAGTGGTACAAACTCTAACTTCAATACATGTGAAGGATTAGGTATGTACTTTATCATAAGAGATACATGGAATACGTCATGAACATAAGATAGATTTGGTGGAAGCACAAATCAATAAGATACCCTCCCAAAATGATCGATAATTTAAAAATGATTGATATAACTATTTCTTAGATTTCCCTTATTTATAAATCTCATCACCCCCTTCTGGGAATATATTCATAGGAATACTTTTTCAACCACATTAAACTCTAGATCTTTATGACGATTGTCAGCGTAACTTTTTTGTCAACTCTGAGATTCTCTTATGTTATATTGAATAGGTATTAACTTATCTTTTATTTTTTTATCTAAATCAAGTCCCAGTAGATTTGTTTCTCAAACTTCATTCATACATGTTTGAGTTTTCAACTTCCTACCATAGAGGTCTTCCTAAGGATCCATATAAATGCAAGAGTGAATGCTATTGTTGTAAGAAAATTACACCAAATTAAGGTGTTGATCCTAACCAAATTTGAAATCTATATATAAAGGTATAAATAAGTCTTATATAGTTTTAATTGTCCTATCATAATTACCATCTTTCTATGGATGATAAGTAGTGTTTAAACTTAACTCTGTATTCATAGCATGCTGAAGACCTTATTAAAAATTGAATTAAACCTCAAATCCCAATAAGATACAACTGATAGTGGTAATCCATGAAATATTACCACTTTCTTAATGTATAACTGATTAATTTGATCGAGATATAAATCATCTATAATGGAAATTAATTGTGTTTACTTATTAAGGTTATCGACTATAACCCATATAGCACTATTCCCTTTAGATGTTTTGTGAACTCTGATAAAAAATCAATGGCAGTGTTTTCCCATTTTCATTATAGAATAGTTAATATTTTTAATTTTCCATTATACCTTTATCTCTAAACTTTAACTTTCTATCATACCAAGCACTAATAAACATACTCTTCAATATCTCTATTTATGTCATCCCATCGGAAATATTCTTTTAAGTCATTTTAAATATTTGTACTTCTAGTATTAGTACAAAATGTAGAAATATGAGTTTAATAAAAACATATCCTTCTTTAAATATGGTACCAAAGGAACACATACATGGTTCTTGAAACTTATTATTCAATAATAATTAAGGCTCAACTTAGAAACATTTCTCACCATCTTTTGTAGCTCTACATATTCCTTTTGTGCCACTTTAACCTTCACTTGAATAAATAGTTGAAAATCATTTTAGAAAAATAATTTTACTCTATTTCCTTAAATATTTCAATATACATACTATATAAGTCGAAAATAATTCGATATTTCATGATCCTCATCATAGATAAGCTAGCATGATCCTTTCAAATCAAAGAATCTTCCACCTTGTTCACTTTCTTAGGGTGGTAAATTATTGAGAAATTATAATAATTAATCAACTACAAACATATTATTTCGAACATGTTAAACTCTTTTTGAGTTAAAATATACTTTAATATTTTGTATTATTATATATATCTCACCTTTATGCATAGAGATAATGCCTCTTTATATTTAGTGTAAAAATTACCATATCTAACTCTTAATCATGAGTTGGGTAATTTTTCTCAAGGACTATCATTTATCATGAGGATTAAGTTATAAACATATAATTCTTTATGAGAAAACATCCCATTATCTTCTTTAAGGAATCTATATAAACTATAAAACCTTCTCCACTTTAGCATAGTGTAATCACAGGTGCATTAACTATTCTTATATTTAGTTCATTAAAATGTTCCTCACATTCATCTATGTAAAGAAACTTGGTTCCCTTTAGGTTTAACTCGGTGATTGGATTAGATAGCCATGAAAAATTCTATAAAATTAGATAATAATATCTATATAAATGAAGAAAAATATTGATTTTAATCATAGTGTTTAGTCTGGTCCAATGTTCAATAACTTTTGTCTTTTAAGGGTCTATTGACATACCCTCACTTAAGTGTACATGACCCTAGAATGAAACATTTCAAACCCAAAATTCAAAGTTAGTAAATTTTTCATAAATATTATCTTTCATTGGGGTCTTTAGTGCAATACTCAAGTGATATTCATGCTCTTTAACTCCCTTTGAATATATTATAACATCATCTATAAATACTACCACAAATTGATCAAGGTGGTCTCTAAAGATTCTATTTTTTAAATCTATGAAGATAGTAGGGTCATTAGTAAGACCAAAAGGCATCACTATAAATTCATAAGGTATATACCATTTATGGAATGTTTTATTGGGTTTATACTCCTTGAACCTCAATTAATGACATGTAGAATGAACACCAATCTTGGAAAAGTATTGAGCACTGTGCATTTGATCAAACAAATCATCCATATAGTGATCTTGTTTATTTATCTATAATCAATGAAAAGTCACACTAATCCATATTTACTCTTAAAAAACATAATAGTTTCACCACATGGTGATTCACTTGGAAGAATTAATACCTTATCAAGATTCCCCAGGATTCTATTCTTTAATTCATAAAACTCAATTAGAGTTATTCTATATGAAGTCTTGTAAATAATTGTATCACCAAGTATGAGTTCTACTGAAAGAACAACTTAAAAATATGGTGGAATTCCATGAAACTATTTTTTAAATACATCAATAAAATCCCACACACTATTAATATATTTTATGTTGTGTTTAGACCCAAACATCTGAGATAAATGCCCATTTTGAATAGGAATCATGACCAATACAATGTATGTAATTTACATTAGAAGTTAATTTTTTTCATCACACTAATAGGTGATCATAGGTTGGTTTAGAACATAAAATTTAATTTTTATTCCTTATAAATTGATATGGTATTTCTATAAACAATTAAATCCATTTACAAAATAAGATCGAATTAAACTAGATGAATAATGATAAGATTTTATAGAAACAAATTTCCACAATCTTCTACCAGAGAATAATCATAGACTTCAGATGTGATCATCCTACCCTTATGAGTTTTTACTACAAACTCAACTTATAATTTTTGAGATGGTACTATTATACCATTATAAAAAATATTTAGATATAAAAGAGTGGGTAGATCCATAATCAAACAATACATTATCAGTTGTAGAAGGGATGGTAAGTGTTTTTTTCACCATAATGTTATCATACCCCTCATTGTTAATAGTTATTTAATGAGAATTCCATTTTTTTATAATAAAAATTGGTCGTTGACATCGATATTCATCATTAAACTTTGAGTTTGGTAACTTGTTATCATAATTCCCATATTCCGTGAATTTGAAATTCTAGAGTTTTGATTGTTCATTCTATAGAGATTTATCTCTATTCAAATCATTAACTAAACCTTTCTTTGATACAAAATATATTGACCCACACTTTTCATTCGTAAATATTACATATTAATATATGGATATTCATTACATAAAAATGGAGATATCAAAGAGCATTTAAGAAAAAAATGAGAAAAATGTATTATAACATGATCTTAACATTTGAAAACCATACCTTGTATATCATATATCATAATATTTAGTCATAGTATAAAGTTTGGTAGTTTATAAGACATTAATCATACATAAATCAAAGAACATGAGCCTTGAGAGAATAACATTGGAATAAAACATCAAATTATGGAATACTCATAGACATATAAAATTGTTTTCTTATTAGTCAAGCATCATTTCAAAGACTATAATAGGGGAATGGATTCACTCCCCAAACAATTTTAGTAGTCAAGGTTCACTCTCAAGATAATAATAGTGGAAAATTTACCTATTGAACTAGGTTAACTCCCCATTATAGTCATGTTTATCTCATTATATATCAATATTTACCCAATGAATTGTATAGAGATATAGGTATCACCCATCACATAATAAAAAACATATATATGTGTTCCATGATATCATAAATCATTCACAATATCAGAACCCATGAAAATAAATATATTTCATAAATATTTCATTATTTCATCATAGCATAACCCATAGAAAAGGAATAGGTTTTATAATTATCATGCCATTATAAACATAAATAATCTAGAAAAAAATAAGGATGGTATCCTGGGATCACATCCCCAATAAATAAAAGAAAAAAAAGTTTTTTTCATTTATGGATAGAAATTCATAAAAATATCCTTAAAACATTCTTCAGGAAAATAACTTTTCCATTTTTGAAATAAATTATTTAAAAAAATTGTGCAATTGTAATAGAAAAAAATTTCTCTGAAAATAAACTTATAAACCTTTAAAGTGTGATTTAAATAAAAAATTAGTCATGATTTTGGGAAAAAAATTCTATGTAGTTTAAGTTAAAAATATTCCTTCTATACTTTTGATAGAAAATTTACAGAGTACCTTCTTTGGAAAACAAAAAATAATCATCATTTAAAACTATTTTTTAAAAAGTAAAACATGGGTAAAAATGAATTTAAAAAATAATATGTGAATAGTAAAAAAATTCTATTAATTATTTTTATTATAAATTAATACGGAAGAAAAATGTTTTTTGACCAAAGAGAGAAATGAAGTCGATTTTCATTAAAACATATTTCCAATTTACTAACTACATAATTTGATGAAAATGAAAGAAATTTTTTATTTTCAAGAAATAACCATAGGAGAATAAAATTCTAGAGTTTATTGAGATATAAATAGTAATTTGTAATCACTACAAACTTAATAAATATAATCATGACAAATAATGAGATTATAACATAAAACAATTACCTTAATTTTACCTTGCTTTGAAATAACTCTAACATCATATATAATAAATTTAAATTTACTATAATTATATTACAGAGTAATTTTATACTAATAATATCATATATGAACCCTTTATAACATTTCAACTCCCCATATATCAATAATTCCTTATTAAAATCATCACTTTTGGGTGTTAACTATTACGTTGATCATGAATTTTTAGATTTTTAGTTTTGATTATTGTATATTTATATTGGTTACATTATATAAAAAATATTAATAATGATATTAACATAATATATATTAATTATATACATATTTATAGTCATACATAAAATTTATATATTAAAAATTTAGTTACACCATTCATGGAGCTGGTAGGTCGTACGTATGCATGAACGTTGTTTAAATTTTTCAACGGATAGAACCAAAGAAAAGTATATATTAATTCAACTTTAAAGGTTAATTATTATAACATATATATCATATATATTCATAAATGTTTTCCTTGTTATCATCCATGTAAAATATAAATGAAAAACGAATCACATTGCTTCGTGGAGGTGGTAGTCCACACCTATGAATGAACAACATTATTATTTCCCAAAGGATTGGATGGTAAGTAGGAAAATGTAATATTATAATTTCATAAGTATAATTATTTAATAAATATAATATATAAATATTAAACCCATCATAATACTCATCCATAAAATATGGTGATGAAAATTAAATTTTATCGCTACATGGAGATGGTAAGTCGTACGTATGCACGAGCAATTCTTTTACTTTAAATTTTATGGGAAAGAGGTTTTTTAATGGTGTTTTAAAAATAATAATAAAATGTAAGAATATTTATTATCATTAATTTATTATTTTATGATAAATACCATATAATTAGATGATTTAAATAATATTAGAAAATAAATCGATCGGTTAAGACGATTACCTCTTCTTTGAAACGACTCATGTAGATCTCCCCTAAAGGGTTATAGGGTTAGCCTTTTGGGAAGAACATAACCTCAATGGTGTATATAGGGAAGTTTAAAAGTGAAATTGGTTGATTTTTTTATTTATAAGGCTATAAGTGATGTAAATAAGTGAAGCAGGACGTTCCCTTTTATAATTTAGGTGATGGGAACTTTTTGAATTACACAAAACATTAAATTATAAAAAATTAATTCCCAAGTAAAATTCCTTAAAATGGAATGTGATTATAAGATAAGGTTGGATAGGTCTTAAATTACATCATATAATAAAATTTATATATTTTTGTGTCATTTTAAACCTTATCATTTAGATTAACTCTTAGTTAACCAATTATAATTTTAACTACAGTAACAAGTTTTTCAATATTATAGGGTTGTAATTTTTAATTATATGGTGAAACTAGGCCCATAAATGGGGTATTTATATAATTATAGACCATATAATATCCAAATTTTCTTATGTAAATATTTTTAGGATTTTTAAATAATTACTAAATTATTATCTTGATAAAATATCACTATTAAAAAATTTGACACTATTCATTTAATTGGACTTAAAAGAATTAAATATAGATTTTAAATTTTAATATTATATTTTAAAAAATACTTATCTTTAATATAAACCAATAAAATTTTTGTAACATTATAACTTATAGAAATTATATCACCTTTCATATTTTCAAAATCATTTATTTTAGTTTTCCATTAATTGAAAAAAATATTATCATTATGAAAGAATTTAAGGTAATTATATATTACCTAAAAATTATAAATAAATTAACAACATAAATATAATTTTATTAGGAACAAAATTGATATTAATATTCATTCATAACTGGTTTTCCCCTATTTTAACATGTAAAGTTTATTTAAAACTAATAGAGTGATATTTTGTAACTTTCTTTAATTTAAACAATATATAAGTAATTTTCATAGCAAGTCTACATTAAAAATTATAGTTATTACATAGTCCATGGATTATTATATATATGTGATTGGCCTATATGGTGGTAATCTATTGTCTATATGGTATGACTATTTAGTATTTTATTAAATTTTATTCATTATCAGCTTATTTATATTTAAATTCTTCTTATTTTGTTTTATATTTGATAAATGATATTTAGTTATTTTATATCCCATTATTCATTCTGATATAGGGGTATATCCTCTAAATAATTCCTTCTTTTACCCCACTTCTATTCAGTAGCCTTTTTCATTTGGGGAGGTGTGTTTGAGGTCATGTAGTGCCACTGGTCTTATTATTATTTAAAGTGAGCCAGAATAATATGTTACACATATATAGTTTTCTATATAAAAAATACCACCATAACTTTCAAGGTATTTAAAATTAGATCTATGGAATCAATTTTAAACTCTACTTGATTGAAATTTTTTCAAATTTTAATCATCCTCAAGTGAGATTCCTCCTTAATCCAAACACCTTCCCAGAAACTATAAATATTAAATTTCATCCTAGATATAAAAATAAATCAAAAAATTATTGTCCTGTAAAAACTAAATGGTAGAAATTGTTTATTATTATCTCAAACCATTTAAAAAATAGAAAAAATATTAAGTTATATGATGTTGTATATTTTATTCTTCCCTTATTTAGAAATTACCACTTTGTCTTTCTAAAATTTATAGATTTTATAATTAGTTATTCTTTGAGAAATGTTCTATCATTTTTCTCCCCCTTCATGTGATAATAAATTATATCTCAAATTTAGATTAATCATATTTTCTATGTCTACTATAATCTCAACCTATATATTAACTAAATATTTCAAACAACTTATCATAAAGTTCTCTCATCTTATCTATATTATTATTAATGAATTATTTTATCTTTTAATTTCTTTCCTTTTAACATATTTTCACTTTATCTAAGACATCCTTATTTATAAAATAAATAAAACCATTATCTTCCTTGGAAAGATAAATAAAAAGTTAAAATATTCAATTTATCATAAATTAATAAGCTTATAAAGACAATGTATAATCATCATCTTTTATAAGATCAAATGAGTCAAATATATATGCGAGAAATAAGAGGAAAATGAATTATAATATTATCAATTATTTACCACTAAATTATGGCCAAAAATTATCTTTTATTTTATAAATTTATCCAAATAGATTTTGATATTAAACCAAATATTTATTTTATTTTCTTATTATAAATACCCCTTAATCTCTATACAAATTCAACCAATTAATAAAAATATAAAAACACAAATTGTGAAAGTGGTAACTTATTACCATTATTAAATTTAATAATATGTATGGTATTCATGATACAAACCTTTTCTTCTAACTCTGTCTTTTTCTTTCCAATAAATCGTCATAGTGATAATATTTTAATTAATATCTATTATGAAAATATCTTTATAGATTTGGTTGTTTAATATCTTAATTTCCATTGGCTTATAATTCATATTTAAAATTAGATTGACATGATTATAAAAAATTCCTTCTTCTTTAAATTTATAAAACTTATAACTTTTCTGAATGTTTTTCCATATTTCTCCTTCATAATATTTGGATTAGATGAAATTTTATATATATATTCCTTATGTCTACAAAGAAGGTTTCATTCATTTATTTTTCTTTATTTTCAACGATAATTTTTATATAAAATAAATCATCAGTGTTTGATTTATAATTTTATTCCTTCTATCATCACTTTCTTCCAAACCTATGAATCTACTTTTAAAAAAATAGATAATTATTACTTTATTATTTATATTTACTTTACCATAAGTATGGTGCTTTTCCATATTGATATTTGACCATCATTGTGGTTGAAACATAGTTTTATATATCTAATGTTACCACAAATAAATCATCTCCCAATGAAATCATACCTTAAATATTATTTTTTAAGATACAATTCTCTAAAAGGTTTTATTTTCTTTTCTAACTCCATGGGTTCTATACACACATTAATTTTGTTACCCATTCCACCACAATAATAACTCATATTTTCTATTATTCATTATTATCCATTCATTCATTTTTTTATAAAGTGGTTCTACTTTATTTTATAATTCTATATTACTACCATCACAGCCACCACTTATTAAAGTATCTACATTAAAATCTTTATTATGGAACTAACATTCTCTTCTAGATATCAACATTTCTTAAAAATCTAAAATATGCATGCCTTCCTCTAATAGTTATATAGTTTTATACTCCAATTTTTATATTTATTTTTTAAAATTGTTTTATATATTTAATATCTTTTATAAGAGAATGATATCATTTTTGATTTCCTTTTTGAGCTCATTTGGTTCTCTAATTCATGTTACTGATCTCCTAGAAAATTATTTAATCATTTATCTTGATATTCATCCTAGACATCAATTATTTTGGAACCTTTCATTATTTATTTAACCTATTACATTCATTATATAATTTTACTATAGATTTAGAATTTTAACTTTGACTAATTATCATTAGATAAACCTTATTTTGTTTGGTTTAAATTAAAAATTCATTTTCTTGAATCAATATTCTGTAATTTAAATATTTAGATAGAAAAATTAATTTTGTAACTTCATACTCTTCTATCTCAATATA
This sequence comes from Viscum album, assembly GCA_963277665.1. Classification (NCBI taxonomy): domain Eukaryota; kingdom Viridiplantae; phylum Streptophyta; class Magnoliopsida; order Santalales; family Viscaceae; genus Viscum; species Viscum album. Next base: position 1,317,457,734 of record OY728126.1, read on the forward strand.
TATTTTAATCATTCTAGAATAATTTCTACGTTAACATTTTAAAATATTTCCACATATAAATTAGATTCAAATTTATCTAGAAAATAAATTTCATTCACTTTAAATTAACATTGTTAATCCTCATATATCTTCTTAATATTTTTTTTCTTAGGCTTCTTCTCTTTGAATTTTGAGATTAAACACCATTATCCTTTATAGGATATGTTCATATATTTAAAATGATAGAATTAAATTTTAACTTATTTTTGGCAGCATCCTCAGTACTTTTTATGTTTGGGGAAGCACTATCATTTCACCCGAGCCTCCTACTTTTCCTTTTACTATGGAATTTAGACCCTTGGGTTCTTGGGACACCCTTATATGCACCTTATATCCTTCTTTTCCTCTAAGATTTCCCCCTCGATTTTTTCCCATTGGAGGCCCCACCACTTTCAATCAAGATACATTGGTTAGTATACCTCTTATATTTTCTTTATTTTGTTCTTCTTTTACTATTGAAAGGTGTTTCATTAGTTTTTGGTAATATTATATGTTTTCATGTTTTTTTTCCAATTTCATTATTTAACCTATTTTATGTAGAACCAAAGTTCGATACTGGATGAGTAGACTCCTATAAGGCATGAGTTAGGTGTTCCCTTACATTTAGTCTATGGTCTTACCTATTTATGATTGTATTCTTGGTGTGTTCAAGCCATCCATATCTTGATTTAACCTTGGTTTGATTAATTATTTTAAATCTATTTTATTCATGTTAAATTCCCCTTTATATTGTGCCTTGAACCTTAGAAATAAGAACCCCTATTAGATCACTTGGGTTATGGGTTAACCTTGTAACTTGGTGTCGTAGGTTGTATTTGGGTATTTATATGGATAAAGTGTTTTAAAATGGGTGATTACTTTTATAAAATGGGAAATTGTTTTTAAAAAGTACCATGTCCTATGTTAATGAGATGTAATTGTTATAAATGGTAAATTTTTAAAGAAATATCAAATTACATATTATTTATTTAATGGATATATTCTTTATGATGATTGATAAGAATGGTCTATAAAGAAAAACTTGGGGTTTTATTTTTGATTTGTACCTTGCCTTGTTGAAAGTGTTATCTTATTAAATGGATAATGGTTAAATGCATGTCTTTTGATATGATGATGAGTTAGAATACCTTATGAGTATTCTCTATGGAATTTACATGTGTGGGATGTTATGAAAAAGCCTTGGATTCTACTAGGGGACTCATATAAAATTCATGGTGTGATAAAACCCTTCGATTCATAGAGATATAATTTTATATAATTCCTAGATAAAACTATTGTATTCCTTTATATTCATTATATTAAATGCCTTGGGGTGGAAAACCATTAGATTGGTTTAATTCCTATATTATTTAAATTACATGAATTAATATTGTTGATTATTGTGAGGTACCTTGGTTAATTATACAAGATGAGCTCTCTATATCTATCTTGGATATCTTGAGTGGAATACCTCAGGTGTAATCTACGTATTCTCATTAATCCATGATTTTGAATGTAAAGGAGTGTTCTTGAGTTCAAAATGGAGGTTTAAATTAGTGGAATTCCATAGTCACCCCTCCCTTAGATTTACTATCAATTTTATTGAGAGGGAATGACCGATGGAGACACATGGGTTCCCTTGTGTTGTACAACCATGGTTCCCTTGGAATTATACCTTGTATAAAGTTGTATTATAATGTAAAATGTTATTAAATACCTAATGATGATAGATAAAGAAGTTATATATCGATGTTATGCTTCATCACGGAGCTCGGGCATTAGTTATTGTTTAATTATTTTTATAAAAAAAATAAATTGTTAATCTGATTTATCTTATAAAAAATAATTGGTTATTAATAACACTCCTGAATGTATGATTTTATGTACTAGATATTTTAGGGATTCTATTAGTGGTGTCTTATGAAGTTTTACTCACACCTTTCTCAGGCCGCCATTGAACCATCCAGATATTTTAAAAGAAGAAAATTATATTCGATGGTGTAAAGGACATGAAACACTGAGTATATATTACATTACATGAAACACTCATTTTATCTTTCATTTCACACAACCTTGATATTTTTATGTTTTATGGAATATTCAACACGCAACACAAAAATTAAACGAACCATAATATATATTTTTGTTATAACTTAACTATTAAATTGGAAGGTATGAATAGTATTTACTACTTTATGAAATATATATATATTTATTTATATATTGATTAATTAATATATATTATTCATAAATTTTTATTAAATAATCAATCAATTTTTGAGTAAAGTGATTTTATTCTAAAAAAATATGTTTTCTTCAAAAATATTTATTAATATTTATTTTCTCTTGAATCAAATCTATATTGGTTTCTTAGTATAATTTTGTTTTTTGGGTTTAAAAATGGGTTTTTATAAAAACTATTTTAAAATGAATAATGTTTCTACTTTTTAATTAATTAAAATAATCCCTATTGGGATGTTTTAAAATTTAATTTATATATTATATATCATTAAATATTAATTTATTTTCATATAATAATTATTATTATTCATTGATTTAATATAGGATCATTTTTTTCTAAAATAATACTCTTCTTAAAATCCTTCTGGCAGGCTACGTCTACAGGATTAATATTAAATTAAATTTTATAAATTATGTGAATTTATTTTTTTAATAATTAATTAAATATTTTAAACAACCATAATTTATAATTTATAATAATTATAACTTAATTTTTTACCAAAGTGATTAGTGAAAATAGTTATATTTAATTACAACGACTTAGGTAAAAATGAGTTTACCAAGGGATAAAACTTTAATCATAGGGGGAAAATGACCTATAAACATGCCAAAAACCAATTTTAGGAATATATGTAGACCATTAGAACATTATGATATATTTTTATGTGTTTTGGGACACTATTCCATGAAAGTGACCCATATAATAAGTTAAAGAAAAAGACAAAAATGAACTATTTTTCATTTTTAATTTCTATAAAGCATTTAGATAGGAATAAAAAACAACTGTTCGATTATATATATCCTTTTTAAATATAAATTAGTTTTTTATCATTATAATTCATCATTAATTTTTATATATGAAATAATTTATTAAAATTCTTAATAAATAACAATGTAGAAATTATTTAGTTAATAATTAACTAAAATAAATGATGCTAAAAATATTAAAAGTGAAGTAAATTTAATGAATTATTTTCTTACATTAATTTTTTAGATTAATATATAATTTTACATAGGTTTTAAATTATTATGTATAAATTATATCTTTTTCTTGATATTTTTAAATATAAATTGAATAAATAATGTTAAAACTGACATTAATGTTGTTTTATAATAAAGGATATTTTTTAAAATGATTTAAAATTAATAAAAATACTATATTCTACCAAGTTACTTTTAAATATTAATAAATATAAAATATGGTCCATTAATGTACTAATTGATAATTTATAATGATCATATTCAACCCTAAATTGCAAAAACATTGTTTGCACAAATAGGGTTAAAGTAGTGTTTTTGCGTGTTACATGCGCTTCTGTTAAAATTAATTTCCAACACACATGGGATTTTTTTCATAATTTTTTTTAATATTTATAATTATTAGGTCTAAATGTTTTAATAAGTATCAATTTAATTTAGTCTTAATAGATAAATTACTTTGGTTAGAAAACTTGTTACCTTAATGAAAACCCAAAATAAAAAATAAGGAAACTAAAGAGATAAGGAATAAAATGTTTGAAAGATATATTTATTTTTTGTGTATTTATAGAAAAAATAATATATAACCTACATTATTATTCAATTTTTGAGTCACATGAATTAATGGATACCTCCTAATAGTGAATTCTTTTTATTATTTACAAGAATGTCACTCGTCCTCAACTATAAAGGCTACTCACTCACCTCACATATTCACACCTCTCAATCCTTTTGTATCATACAAAAACTACCCAAATAACTTATAAAATTTACAAATTTAATCATATAATCCTTAATTTTTGTATAAATAAAACTAATAAATGCCTTTCGTTCAATCCAAAATCAGTTACCAGAAGAAGAGGTAACATTCAATAATGAGAATTTTTCTGTTATTTATTTCTCTACCCAATTAATTTATTATTATAGAATTCTTATATAATAAAATTAGTATACTAGATATAATTATATGTTTTTATGTTAAGTTTACTACCTATAAACATGCACACTTCCTTCAAATGGGTTATGAAATCATCATTTGTGCGTACGACAGACTACCGCCTTGCAAACCAATGTCATTCATTTTTTCATTACCACCTATATAGGTTGGGAATAATGATGGATATAAAGTTTATATATGATATTTATAAATTAATTATACCTATTTGGTAATTATATAATATATAACCTTTTACAATTCATACCATAAGGGATACAATAACGTTGCTTGTGTGTAGGACATATTACTGCCTCGCAAGGCAATGTGAAGTGTTTTCTAGAAGCACATTACATGGAAGGTAATGAAAGTAAATATAATTAATATATATGATATACGTGAAATAGTTATTATATTAATGAGAAAATTATATTTATGTAAATATAATATATCATTTTATTTATTACTTTTTTACACAGTGAAAAAGTGATAACGTCGTTCATGGACATGTGGACTACCACCACCTCGAAGTGATCTGATTCCTTTTACATCACAAGAATGATATATATATATATATAAGTATATATAATTAAATATCAGGGTATTTATTATATAATTATAATAATATAAAGATAAAATATTACTTTCCTTATTTTCATAATTATCATTGAAAAATGGAAATGTTGCTCATGTGTACGTACGACCTACCATCTCCAAGATCGTAATGTTAGTTCATTTTTCATAATAATATTTCATGATTAGTTTTAAAAGTATAATTTATGATTAAATATAATAATTATTTAATTATTTTTATTCTGGATATGTTTAAATAATGACCGTTTTACCATATTAAACGTACAAAACTTATTTTTGACACATAAGTTGAATATGGTCAAAACATCTGACTTAAACTTAATTGATTAAGTAATAATATATAACTTATATATAAGTGAGATAAAAGGAATAATAAAATTTTAAAATATTATAAATAAATTAAATAATTAATATAATTTTATTATTCAGGAAGATAAAGAACAAGCATGATGAATCAGACTCAAGGTAAGGGTTTTTTCTTCTCACTTTTATTTCTATGACATATATGTCATATTCACCAATTTTTTATTGTGTGGTAAATATAATATCTATGCATGTATTTTATTATTATTATACTTAAATTTATGGGTATTTTCATATAAATTTGATGATCTCTCTTTCTTGGGGTTTATAGTTTCAATGTTACCAAAGCGGTAAGGGGTTTTTTTGACAATTTTCTTTTTTGAGACATTTGTCATGTTATAAAACTATATTCTTTCATGATATATATATACTTCCCATATTACATGTCATATCATGAATATACTTATTTTAATGATATTATTTTTTTTTAAAATTTTATTCTTCCATGTGTATTATGATTCCAAGTTTCCAAAGGGGTAAGAGTTTTTGCTATAGTATGATTATTTATAAGTATTGTGTATGATTAAGTCTTCAATGTTGAAATATTAAAATTATCATGAATTACCTTATCCTATGGGTTTTCATGATATTTTCATTTAATAGTGCTATATTTCTATTCTTTGATACTTATAATAATTGGTAAAATGTTTTCAATAAAATCCTACTTTATTTCTCTCTTCGTTTAGAAATATGTTTTCTTCCAAAACCATATTTTCTAAAACTGTTTTCAAAAATGTTTTTAGCCATTATAATATGATTTATTAAATATATTTTTACCACATTTTTTCATTAAAAAAGGTTTTAAAATTAATCTACTTTTTTCTTTCTGATCAATTCACTTTTTTAACCTTTCTACCATGCAAAAGGAATATTCTTTATGTCATGTACAGAGTTACTTGCTGACATGAATGTCATTTCTTTAAAGAATCATTCAAAATTTTAAAAGGTTATTTTAAAATAATATTATTTCTTAATATTTTGGAAATTATGGGATTTTAAAAATTATTTTAAAAGTAAAGTTTTTTCAAAAAAAAATATTTTTTATAAATATATTTTCAAAATGAAATGGATATTTTCCTAAAGAATGTTTTTAAGGATATTTTAATGGTATTTACATTCATCAACATCAAAAACCCATATTTCTACTTATCATCCAATGGGGATATTTTGTATTGATACCATACTCATTATTTCTCTCCATGAATTATGATGTTTCAATGAGATTATTATGGAACCAATTTATCTTCCATGGGTTAATCATGTTCTGAAAATAATAAAGGCTTCTTCTTTAATAACTTGGTTCTTCCTATGAGGTATATAACTCTTTTTTTTGGTTTAAATGCTTTTTTATAGCCTAATGTGAGTACCCTTTGAGTTCATAGTGGTATTAAGAGATTTTGGGGCTTTTTCGGAGCTAAGAGCCTGAGTTTTTGGGAAAATAAGGTAGGCCACATGGCTAGTAGAAGCTGTGTGGGGAAGGTCATAGAGTTTTACTATCTATGCGAGGCCTAGGTATTGAGATTTAGGAGCCCACACAAGTTGAGGAAACTATGTATATGGAGTCGCACACCTGTGTGGGAGCACTTTAAACTTTTAGTAGGGGTGTTTTCCATGGTTTGAACATGGTTAGTCAAACCCTACATAGTAATCATGTGGGTTTCCCTTAGAATGGAAAAGGGTGTATAGTTGGCACATAGTTTGGGCATCCATGTGGCCCAATATTTTTTAGTTGAAATGAAAATTTTTACCTTAAATCTTAATAAAACATATAACCTATTCTTTTCTCCCTCTTTGGATAGAACATAAATTGGGAGAGCCCCTTTTAAGGCCTTTGGATAGTTTTTGGTATCATTTCTCTATGTGAAATCGAAATTGAGAGTTTTTAGTCTCATTGGATTTTTGTTGGTGATTAATTCATTCTTATTGATCCAGTATTCATTCATCTTGGTGTATATGGAGTTATTTAGGTGCAAGATAATATTATATATTTTAATGATTTTTATATGTTATTCGTTCTTTCTTCAGATCTCGACTGAATCAGAGCTTGATACTGGATGAGAACTACATTATAGACCTACAATAGGTTGTCTCGTGATTCTTCCTTAAAGTAGGGGTGTTCATATATGTTGTTGTTCTATGCACCAGATTTTCCGAGTGACTCCATTTAAATGGATTTTATTATTTCATTAAATAAATAGGTTTGACCTACGTAATTAATGAGACCCATTGATAAATTGTTATAGCTTAAGGACCTTAAATTAAAAGCACCCATTGGGTGAGTTGTTTAATTAATTGGACCACCATGGGTGGCATATGAATTTGATTACCTTTTAGGTGTGTCGTTTACCACCTTACAATGGGATGTTGAATGATCAATTTTAATTGTAATTTTAATTGATTTAAGAAAGGGAATGGAAGACTATGTCCCTATGATAGTTCCATGTAATTGCTTGCTGAAGCATGGGTTTCTTCTTATATAAATATTTCCCATGTGAGATAATTAAGAGACTAAGTTTTATAATCTTATCCCTTCCCTTATGCCACATTATGAGGTGATTTTTAATTTAAATGGTCACTATAATGACATTTTATATAATTAAAAGATATTGATTGAATGTTTATTACATTCTTTAGGTGACACATGGGTTCACATATGAACATCATGGATAGAATCATTTGAATACTACCTTAGTTATGACAAAGTGACACTTAGACTCCCTAGTGTACTACCAAATAAGAACTTAGGGGGATGATTTTCATACATATAAGTGATACTTTGACTCTTTATAGACTGCAAAGGATAGACTCAGAGGTCTGATTCTATATACACCAGTAGTGATATTTTTGCTGCCTTAGTGGACGTCCAAGGATGGACTCAAATGGTGATGAAGTTATAAAACACCTAGAGAGATAACTGGGTTCTAAAGATGATATCCATAGAAGTGATTTTAGGTTGTTTGGTTCATGTTATGCCTAGATGGATACCTAGATTCCAAATAAGGAATTCCAAGGATAGTCTTAGGTTCTTAATTGAATATCAAATGAAATGTTTTATACGACGTGTATACCAAGACAAAGCATAATCTTGGATTCAGTTAGAGTATTATATATTATTGATGTATTTTTTAGGAATCTCTTGATCACATGTATTTATGGTGGATGATGGGATACATTCTAGGTCCTGATACTTGTTTATTAAATGAGACAGGACTGATTGTTTACTTATATACTTTTTGACTAAGGTTGAATTAGGTAGCAGAGGATGGGTGTAAATGGGAACCTATACCTATCTGATGTGTTTACATACATCAATTATTTTAAATATCATATTACTACATATACATTGTTACTATTATATATTCACTGACTGGAAGGAATTAGACACCGTTGGTGGTGGCCTACTATGATTTTATCTCTCACCCAACTTGGGATGACATTATTACCCAATTAGATTATATGTATACATGTATGGATAAGGGTAAAAATCCAATTATAGGTTTTTTATTGCTTTTTAGGATCAATGAATAATAGGAATGAGATGAGGATCATGATTCTAGGTAGGATAGTTCCTTTTTGGTATTTTTTTTTTGTATTTTGAAACATATAATGTATTGTAGCTTGTATACCTATTTTGGATTCTTTGTAGAGACATGAAATGATAATAATATGTATATGATATTAATTTTTGAATCATATATATATATATATATATGTATATATAATTTTTATGTTTATATCTAGTTCAATTATTATTATTATTCTTCCTCTACAAAGGGTTATTGGCCCTATCAATCATTATGTCTTATCCCGCTATGTTTTTTTATAATTTATATCTTGTTTTCTCTATTAAATGATATTGATATATACTAAACCTATTTGATATGAGGGTATAGTATCCCCATTATCACCCTCTTTTTACTTTCACTGCTAACCGGTAGCCTCTATCGTATGGGGAGGTGCTCTTGAGGCCATGTGACCCACCAGGTCGGGGGACCTTTGAGTGGCACCCTGGTCAAGACGTTACAAAGTGGTATCAGAGTATTTTATTTTCTATATTACTATTTGGTTATAATAGACATGGGATTATAAATAAAATGGAATTTGGTAATTATTTGTGCCTGGGAGTAGTTAACCCATGTATAGAGAAAATCCAAATTACCTCAAATGTAAATTGTTGTTTTCTAGATTCTGTGATACTACAGTTGATTTTATTCAACTATTGGGTGATGAAATTGAATTTTTATGTTATTATTAATATTATTAAGAGTCCCATTTAGTTTTAACCCAATTAGATGAGGGTATTCTATCTCAAGAATCATTTTAGACACCTTTCAGAATTCACATTCCATGCATTATGTCATGCTATATAGGATGCATTACTTGACTTATTGATTTGTGATATGTTCCTTATGTGATACATTTGATATAATTGATATGTTTATAAATGGTTTGAGAAGGTAATTGGGATATATTGTTGGTACATAGAGTGTCTTCCATAACCTAAATAGTGTTTTCATGATTAGGCAACAATAGACACCCTAAGAAATCAACTATGAAAAGTTAATTCATGGACCATTGGTTACATGGACTGGAACATGTTATGGGATGGATTGAATGAATTTCACCCTTAAATTTATAAAGAGTATAGTCCTTTATAAATTAGAAATTGTGGTCCAAATAATTCAACCATCCAATAGAATTGTGATATAAATGTGAAATAAATGAAATTGAATTGTTTATATCAATGAACCTGACCCAGACCCAACCACTGTAGTGGGTAGTAGGTAGTATCTATTTCTCTCTTATTATTTTTATGTTTCCTGGAACTAACTCTAGGAGTAGGTAGAGAGATGTAATTCTTATATATCAATTCTTGTTCTGATCCTACCTTAAATATTTGTTCTTTTATAAATTTTTGAATCTTGTTCTGAGGAATGTGCTTGAAATTTGTAGAGATATTCAATAATGTAGTCCTCTAGTCACATGCTAAGAGGGTGATGATTACCATGCTCTAAAGGTGGTGATCCAGGGGATACCATTAGATCCTCCTATGGTGTCATCCAAGGAACTAGTGATAGCACTGGACACTGGTGTCGAGGCATAGTTTTGTGAGGGATTTATGTGTTTCATGCAAACCATTCGAGGAACACCGCAGATATCCCTGACTATGGAAGAGTTGACATGTGAGTTATAGAAGTTGCATCCACCCATGTTTTCAGGAGATGTAGGATCACAGGCTATGGATTCATGGCTAAAGTCTATTCTATCAATCATTGAACATCTCAAGACACCTCTATAGAGGAGAGTAAATCTTGCTACCTATATGTTGCAAGATTCTGCCAAGAGATGGTGGGATTCTAATACTTAGATGGATTATCCTTGGGATATGGTTCAGATGGATTGACATATATCCTACTATGATTTCTTATATCCTAATACATTAAGGGATGATTGAATCTAAGAGTTAATTCATTTGGATAAGGGTTTTTTATCAATTATGGATTATTCGGCCCATTTTATAGAGCTCCTACGCTTCACACCTATTTTGATGGGTGATGAGTTATATAAATATAAGTGATACAAGGATGGTCTCAGGTATGACATCTGATCACAGGTGAATGTCTTTTAGCTGACTACAATTTTTGGAATATTTAATCAAGTGCTTATCACACAGCATAACCTGAGGGGGGATAAGGGTGCATTCTAGGGAAGTTTGACACCTAAAACTAGTGCTATATTGACCAGCAGTAGGAAATATCATCTAGAACTTTCTCATAGTGATATTAATATCCATAGAATATACTCAAGTTTCTAGGTGAGGTGCCACCAATGTTGTATAATGGGAAATATGAGACCCTAGTGCAAGAGGGGCCTAGTTTATTTTTGATCATGTGGAAATATGGTTTATATATAGAACTTCTGCATAAATTTTCCTCTAAAAACTAGTGAGAGAGTTTTTATACTGACTCCAGGTATAGGAGTAGGGACATCAATTTTTCTTTAGGCATGGAGATGAAGTATAGAAAGTTGGTCATTCAAAGTCAGTGGTCATGAAAGTGGTATTCAGACCTCAGATTTGTAGTGACAATAGAATAGATCTACTCATGTTATCCAGGATATATCATAGGGTTGAGGATCATGCCATATATATATATATGTATTGAAAATAACACCTGAGAAGAAAATTCCCAAACCTTATACTATGAGAGGTATTATTTTAGTATCCTCTACTTTATAATCTTCTACTTTTTATACAGGTTCTTCTCATATCTTTATATATGTTCTCGTTGTGGAGAGACGTGGCCTCAGTGTTTAGTGTTATGATGTAATTATAATGCTTGATACTCCATTATAGATTCTAACGGAGGATTTACATTAGTTCAGGGAGTTCCCCCTTGATATTGGTGGTTTTAAATTTGTATGGGACCTCTTTATCCTTGATATCATAGGTTTTGACATAATTCTAGGGATTTATTGGTTGGTTCCCTTTCATGATTTCATGTATTTCTATCAATGAAGGGTGACCATTACATCACCAGATGGAATAGAGTTTATTCACAGTAGTGAATGGGATTTCCAAGTGAGCCAAGATGGACCCAAGCATAATTGGATAAGTAGGATGATAGCCCATATTGGATTTTATATCTATATGAATAGGGAACATGTCAGAAATAGTTACCTCCGGTGGTTGATTTTTTCAGGGATGTTTTCCTAGATAAATTTTTAGTATTACCTATAATGATAGAGGTGGAGTTCTATATTGAGATAGTTCTAGGAGCTACACTGGTATCCATTCCTCCTTATATGATGTCTACTACTGAGATTCAGGAGCTCAATAGGTATCTGGAGAATTTAAAGGCCAAGCATTTTTTCTAGACCAATGCTTATCTATGGGTTTTTCTGGTATTTTTTGTAAAAAAAAAGTGAATAGAACTCTTAGGATATATCTGGATTACCTAAAATTGATCCAACTGAAAATTAAGAACTGGTATCATCTATCACAGATATATAATCTCTTTGACTAGCTCTAAGGAGCTCGAGTATTCTGGAAAATTGATTTGAGATCGGGTTATCATCAAGTGCATGTTAGACCATCATACATACCTTGCATAGATATTTGTAGTAGGTATGGTCTATATGAGTATTTTATTATGTATTTTGGTCTCATGAATGCACTAGTAGTTTTCATGGAACTAATTAACTGAGTTTTACATCCTTATCTAGATTAATTTTTGTGGTATTAATAGATGATATATTTGTGTATTCTCACACTCAATGTGACCATGCCAAACATCTTGAGATCATATTGGATACAATGAGAGAGAATTATTTATGTGTTAAGCTCACAAAGAGCCACTTTTGGATGGATCTGATTCACTTCTTGGGTCACATTATCTTAGAGGAATGAGTATTAGTTGACCCAAATAATGTGAGAACTATAGTTTACTGGGAGTGTCCCAAGAACATATTTTTTATACAGAGTTTCTTGGGTATATATGGTTATTACATGTTCTTTATATAGTACTTATCAGACTCAGTATCACCTATTACAGGCTTGAATAAGAAGTGTGTGAAGTTTATATAGTCATATTCCTATGAGACATCCTTTCAAGAGTGGAAAGGGAGATTGAATTCATCACCAATACTGATTTTTCTAGATCTAGGTAGGAGTTACATTATTTATTGTGATGCATTAGGTATCAATATTAGAGATGTTCTAATATAGGAGGAGAGAGTTTTGGAGTATAGGACTCATTGGTTGAGTCCACATGAGAGTAACTGACCGATTCACATCTTTGAGCTAGCTAATGTTTTACATGCCTTGAATTATTGGGGGAATTATATGTTGGGAGAGTGATTTTTGGTGTACAAGAACCACAAAATCCTCAAATACATATTTATACAGCATGAATTAAATCTGAGGAAGTGAAGGTGGGTTGAGTTCCTATAGTCTTTTGACATAGATCTTACTTATATTCCTAGTAAAGGCAATGAAATTTCCCATGCACTGAGTTGGAGTACTTAGATCTAGGCAGTTTAGAAAGTCATTAGTGAGTGGAATATTATGTCCTTGTTTTTAGAGATTTACTTGGAGGTGTAGGATAGTTGTGATCATAATTTTATTTCATCATTATCTATAACTTATACCCTCCTAGATTGAGTAAGGATGAGACAAAAATATTATTTTGAGATCCAAATCCTATAGAAGAGTGGATGGTGAGGACCCACCTCCTATATGGACCATTGGAGATGATGAAATTATGTGTATATATGGTCATGTATCGATTTCTATAGACATACATGAGGAGAAGATGTGAGACTTACATGCTTCATCTTGGACAATGCATCTTGACATTTCCAATATTTATCATGATTTACGGCGCCAGTATTGGTGGTCAGGTATGAAAATATATGTAACTGGTTTTTTCATGTTGTGCTTCACCTATCATCTGGTGAAGGAAGAACACTAATGATCAATCATACATTTACAACAGTTTTCCATTCCTTATTGGAAATGGGATGACATTGTGATGGATTTTTTTACTGGGTTATCAAGGTCACTATGAGGTAATGAGTCGTATGGGTTTTTTTTTTGATAAAATCATGAAGGTTTATCATTTCTTTACTATTAGGTATACCTTTTCAGAAGTTGATATTGGGAAACTGTATATCTATGAGATTTTTTTCCATCAAAGGTTCCCTCATACTTTTGTTTCGTATAGGTATTCCTGGTTCACTTAATTATTTTTTAAAGGGTTGTAAAAGGTGTTTGGTACATATGTTCTTCTGAGCATAGTATACCACAATCAAACTGATATCCATTAAGATCGCATGATTCTAATTCTTGAGGAGAATCTTTGAGTATGTGCCCTTGATTTTGGGGTCTCTTGGGAGAGGCATATACCCCTCGTAATGTTTTCCTATAATAATTTCGTTTAGGCTACTATACATATCGAACCTTATAATGAATTTTAGGGTATTCTATGCCGATCACCCCTATGCTGGTTAAAGTTAGGAGAGCTAGTGATGCTTGGGTATTATATTATTAAAAAGACTATATAGAAGTTTCAATTGATTTGGAAATTGGTGGATACTACATTTTATCGATAGAAATATTATTTCAATCATTTTCTATGACCTATAGAGTTCAAGGTCAGGGATCAGGTCTTTTGTGTGTCTCACTGAGGCTCTAACACAATATAATAAGGAGAAACATTTAACTTTCATCGTGATATGTCAAGTCATTCGAGATTCTGGGTAGAGTCGGGTCTGTATCCTATCATTTGTAGTTACCCCAAAGGAACCAAGCCATGCATGACATATAACATGTATTTCAACTATTCTATTATCATTGAGACATATCTCATGATTTTCATCCCAAGGTGGTTGAGTTACATGAAGATCCATCATTTGATGAGCATTTGGTCTATATATTTGATAGGAGAACGAAGGTTCTACGAGGCTAGTCAATTCCTCTATTATAGGTGTTATTGTAGAAACTATGTTTATAGGACAATACTTGTGAGAGAGATTCCAATTTATGTGCTCATTGGTTGGATTTATTCACATATGATGCTTCACCACCCTTGGAAGGGAAATTCAGTGATGTATTTCCTTAAGGGGGAAGTTTGTATGAACCTGGTTCTTCTTATAAGGTACAGAACTCTTTTTTGTTTAAATGATTTTCATGGAATAATGTGAATACATTTGAGTTCACAATGGTATCAAGGGTGTTTGTGGCTTTTTAAAAGATCAGGACCTATGTTTTGCGGAAAAAAAAAAAGGAAAGTCGCAAGGTTAGTAGAAACCATTTAGGGTAGGTCGCATGGTTTGAAAGAAAATGTGAGGTATAGGAAGTGGTATTTTGGAGCCTGCATAGTTTGAGGAAACCATGTGGATGTAGGTGAAAGACCATGTGGTAGAACCTGCAATTTTTAGTAGAGGTTTTTTACTTGGTTTGTGCATAGTTAGTCACACCATGTAAAGTAACCATGTGAGTTCCCCCTTATCACAGCAAAGGTTGTATAGATGGAACACAATTTTTTCAACTGTGCGACCAAACCATGTGGCCTAGTATTTTTTGGGTGAAATGACAGTTTTTTACTTAAAACTTATTAAAACATAAAACCTATTATTTTCTCACTTCGTTAGATAGAACCTCAAGTGGGGGAGCTCCATTGAAGGACTTTGGATAGTTTTTTGTTCCATTTATCCATAAAAACTCTAAATCCAGATCTTTTAGTTTGATTGGATTCACACTGGTGATTACTCCATTCCTATTGATCTATTATTCATATGTTTTTGTATCAACAAATTTATTTAGTTAAAAGCTCATATACACTATTTTTAGGATTTTCATTTATTCATCATTTTTTTCAGATCTAGACTGAATCATAGCTTGATACTAGAAAATCACTCCACTATGAACCTATGGTAGGTGGTATCATTATATAACATTAAATTTAAGGTTTTCATATATGTTGTTGTGAAACTTTCCAGATTTTCCAAGCGACGCCATAGAAATGGAATTTATTTTATGACTATAATGTATAGGTATGACCTATGTAATTAATGAGACCCATTGATTAATGGTTAAAGGTTAAGGACCATGAATTAAACCCACCCTTTGGGTGAGTTGTTTAATTAATTAGACCACCATGGATGGAATATTAATTTTATTAACTTTTAGGTGTTTCGTTTACCCCCTTTTCATGGTATGGTGAATAATTAATTGTAATTGTAATTTTAAGTGATTAAAGAAAGGGAATAGAAGACCATGTACCTAGGCTCTATATTTGTAATTTCTTAATTAAGCTTTATTTTATTCTTATATTGATATTTCCCATGTGAGAAAATTAATAGAATAAGTCTTCTAAGATTATCTTTTTCCCTATTCCACCTTCTGAGGAGAGGTTTAATTGAAATGATCATAGTAATGACCTTTGAAATAATTAGAAGATATAGATTAAATGTTTATTATATGACTTGGGTGAAAATGGGTTCACTTATGAAATCCATAGATAGAATCATTAGGATAATTACTTACTTACAATTTAATGACACTTGGACTCCCTAGTGGATTTCTAAGGACAAACTCAGGGGGTTGATTTCCATATTCTTGAGTGATACTTGGAATCCTTATGGACTACTAAGGATGGACTCAGAGGGGTGATTCTATATACACCAAGAGTGATACTTGGGGTCCCTTAGTGAACTTCCAAAGACAAACAGAAATTTCGATGAAGTTATACCACACCTAGAGTGATAAATGGGGATTGATGAGGATCACCATGGATGTGATTATAGGGTGTTTGTTTCATTTTATTCCTAGGGATATACATGGATTCCCAATAAGTAATTCCATGGATGGGCTCAAGTTATTTAATTGAATAATTAATCAGTTCATTTATACGATGTGTCTACCAATATAAAGAAAAATATTGGATTTAGTGAGATTCGTATACCTTGTTGATTTCCTATTTTTTCATATCTTGATAGAATATCTTTACAGGGGATGTTAGGCTACGTGATAGGCCCTAATACTTATTTATTAATTGGAGCAAAACTGACTATTTAATTAGAGGCTTTCTATATAATACTAAAGTAGGTAGTAGAGGAAGGGTGTCAATGGGAACATGTACCTTTATGGGATGTTTAAATACAACACTTCTTTTACATATTCTATTACTACCTGTACACTATTACTATTATATATTCACTGACTGGATGGAATTAGACGACGTTGGTGGTGGAATACTGGGATTTTATCTCACACCTTACTTAAGACACATTTGGTACCCAAGTAGATTATATGTTTTCAAGTATGTATGAGGAAAATGTCCATGTTATAGGTTTTCTATTACTATTTCGGAGCAAGGGAGTATGGGACTAAGCTAAGGCTCATGACTCTAGCTGGGATAGTTTCTTTTTCGTCTTTTTGGTATTTTGACACATGTAATATAATGTATACCTATTTTGGATGATTTTTAGTGACATGACATGATCATCATTTTTATATGATATTACTTTTGGAATTATATATGTATCTATATTTTGGATTTTTATCTTAATTTTAGTTATTATTGTACTTTCAATATGGCGGGTTATTCATCTGGTCATTTAGAGTCTTATTTTTTTGTGTTGTTTTCTTATTTATATCTTTCTTTTTCAATTGCATGCCATTTATTTCTATTTTTACTCTTTGATATGAGGGTATAGTCTCCAGACTATCACCCCCTTTTACCCTCACTTCTAGTCAGTATCCTCTAGCATACAGGGAGGCATGCTTAAGGCCATGTGACCCACTATATCAGGGCACCATTAAGTGGCACATGAGTCAGGAAATTACAGTTTCAATGAGTTGTAATGAAATGATTCTATATGTTCCATATTCATTATTTTGTTATTAGACATTATAAATAAAGAGTGTGTCCAGATAACATCAGGTGAGACCATTGTAGATTATTCAATTGGTACGCTCAGATAGCACTATAATACATTGGGCAATGATTATGTTCTCCATATAATTATATTGGAAGTTGTTTGTATGGTTATTCCAATTTTTAAGGGTTCTGTAAGGGTTCTATGAGATGATGTTCCAAGATACCAATATGTTTTATCTATTATTTCTATTTGTTTATAATGTTTCATTTAATCAAGATTGATATCAAATGGCTCCATATTATTGACTATTATGACTATATCCTTTTTAAAAGACTTATTCCATGTTTTCATGTTTTATGATCTTGGTATTGATGGGTATAAATATTCATATGTTATACTCATGCACTTTGATTGTGTTATCATACACTTTTTCTATTATTACTATCACTAATGAAATTCATTTGTTAATGATTACATTTTCCCTTGATGAGAATTTAAGCTCACCCCTTTTACGTTCCCTTTTCCCCATGTTATAAAGAAATATGTTGAAATAATTATGTCTATAAATTATTTCATATGGATAATGATGATGTCTTAATGTGAAAAATAAAAATATGGGTTAAGTGAGATAAATTATCATTTCATGTCATTTTAATTGTTTATGTAGGAGTTTTTCCTAATTATCTAAAACTCTTAACCAAAAAGGTCCTTAATAATTTAAGTGATCTAATTTTTCTTTTTCATGTTGTAAATTTTGGATAAAATAATGGGCCATAATTTGCACCATAAAATCGAAAAATGTAAATTTAATAATTTCATAACTAGATCTAGAATTGAGGATTATAGGCTATTATAGTTAGTATAAAAGGTAAATTTAATTAATATTGGATATTGGGAAGTTTTCATGTGAGTATATCTTAAGAGTTATGTATACCATAATAGTTCTATAATATTAAGGGTGATCACAAGTTCAAAGTCTTAGACGCCTCATTTGAGGGATTAAGTAGTAAAACTTTTGAGGTTATTAATGAATTTTTGGATTTGTTTATTGGTTTGAGGTATTTGTAACCCTAGGATAAACATGAAGTGTTTTTATGGAGGAATTATATTTTAGGATTAAAGAATAAAATGGGACAACTCATATTTTGGGTGACAACTCATCATATACGGCTCGGCAGTGGGGCTTGAACCCATCACCAAAGGACAATAAGGGTTTTTTACATACCACTGATTCACATGATGTCCTGGTTAGTATGACATTTTTACAAGTTAATATTGTGTTTATTTTCAAAACATATGGGATTTTATTTGAGTAATAATGGTTAATTTATCTTATAAGAATATATAATAAAACTTTCTAATCATTAGGTTTTAAACATAGTTCATAAATGTTTGAAGAATTTTTAGGATAGTTATTTATGGGGAAAAAATTGGTTGAACTTTGGTTATTTATATTTAATTTTTAAGATTAGTGTATCATATTAAGGTTTCTTCATTTTTTGAATTATCTTACCATGTGATAACCATTTTTGGTTTTGGATAATGTTTAATGATAAGTGGAATAACTTATTATCCCTTTTAGGGTTATGTGGTCTTTAAATTATTATTTTAGTGATTCAAGCATTAAAAATTCATCCTGAATACACATCATTTGGATCAAAAGATGAGATTTGGGTGGAATTTTATTTAATTATAATCATATAAGTTTACTGACATATTCTCTTAGTATAGATGGTAAGAGAACTCGTTAACTCGATAAAAATTATATTGAAACAAAAAAAATTATCCTTGAACCTTTATTTTTGATGAAATAATGTTATTTTTAATCATCATGGATTTATAGTTTTTATCTCCTTAAATTTCCATTGAACATTCATTTTTTTGTTATCAATGACCTCCATCATTCTCTATAAGTATTTGTGTTTTTCCTATATTCCCACCTATGTTATCCTATTTGGAAACCTAGTTATGTTTTATTCCAAATGAAATTTTTAATTAACTTTATATATTATTAATAGGATTTTTATTAAACATTTTTATGATGTAGGTTTACAACAAAAATAGTTTTAAATTTCCATCCTTTGATTACAGAGATAAATTTCAAATTGAGAGGACATAATTTTTTAAAGGGGGAGTATGTAACATCCCAATATTTTAAAAGAAAAAAATTATATGTGATAGTGTAAAGGTCATACAAGAATAATTTTATCTTACATTATATGAAATAATCATTTTATCTTCCATTTCACTCAATCCTGATATTTTTATGTTTGATAGCGTATTCAACATGCAACACTGAACTTAAAAGACCCATGATATATATTATCATTATAACCTTGTAGTTAAATTGGTGGGTATAAATAGTATAAACTAATTTATGAAATATATATATATATTACTTAATATAAACTATTGATAAATGTTTAGTAAATAAAAAAAAAAATTTAGTAAAGTGATTTTTTCTAAACAAATATGTTTTCTTCAAAAATGATTTGTATTTATTTTCATGAAAACAAATATTATAATAAATTTTTAGAAATTTTAGAATATTTTTTTAATAAAATAAAATTTATTTTCTTAATCAAAAAATAAAAATTTATATTGGTTTAAAGTTTGTGATTTTTTTGGAAAATATTGATTTTTAGGGGAATAATGAAAAATACTGATTCTTGTAAAAAAACTTTTCTTTTTAATAAATTAGTTGATTTAAAAGTAAAAATGTGTTTTGAATCTGTTTTCAAGTAACATAAGTATTATTTATTTATATTTAATTTCTTTTTAATCAATTTTAAATTGATTTTTAGTATAAGTTTGTTTTTGGATTTAAAAATGGGTTTTTTTAAAAAAATGCATAATATTTCTCTGTTTTAATTAATTAAAATAATACATAAGGGGAAATATTTTAAATGAAATGTATATATTATATATAATTAAATATTAATTTATTTCCATTCAACTATTATTATTTTTAATTGATTTAATATAGAATCATATATTTCTAAAAAAAATACTTTTCTTGAAAACTCGTTGTCTCTCTGTGTATGTGGGGTTAATATTAAATTAAAATTTTCCACTTATGTGAATTTAATTTTAAAAAATGTATTCCATATATAAATAAGAATAATTTATAATTTCTAGTAAGTCCAAATTAATTTTTTAGCAATGTGTTTAGTGTAAAAAATTTAAATTTAATTATAATGATTAAGGTAAAAACAAGTTTACCAAGGGATTATACTTTAAGTTTAAAGAGAGAAATAACCACGAAACATTTAAAAAAAATTATTAATATATTTAGATCCTAATGACTATATTGTATATTTTTATGAGTCTTTAGGACACTATTCCATGAATTTGACCCATATATTATGTTTTGTAATGAAAAAGGAAAAATAGAACCCTTTTTCTTTTAATTTATATAAATCCTTAAGATAGGGACAAAACAAAATATGTTTAGTTATATATATAATTTTGAAATATAAATTATTTATTTATCATTAAAATTCATACTTAATTTCTAGATATGAATTAATTACTTAAAATGATTTAGAAATGCCAACGCAATAATTATTTAGTTAATAACCAACTAAAATAAATGATACTAAAAATATTAGAAGTGATGTGAATTGAATGAATTATTGTATTAAATTAATTTTATGATAATATATCATTTTAAAAAGTCTTGAACTTAATATATTATAATTCCATCACTATGTTGATATTTTTAAATTTAAATTAAATTTTTAAAAGTCAAAATTGACATTAATATTATTTTATAATAAATGATATTTTATTAAATTATTTAAAATTACTAGAATTCATATATTATAAAAAGTTATTTTTATATTTTAACAAATATAAACTATTTTACATTAATGTACTAATTGATATTTTATAATAAATATATTGACCCCTAAATAGTAAAAACATTTTTGGGACAGTTAGGGTTAAAGTAGCGTTTTTTTACATGACATGTGCTTTTGTTAAAATTAATTTCCAAAACACAAGATATTTTTATTTAAAAATTTAGATTTAATATTTATAATAATTTGGTATAAATTGTATAACAATTCTATCTTTAATTTATTCTTAATGTAAAAATTAATTAGGTAAGAAAACCAGTTACCTTAATGAAAAACTGAAATGAAAAAATAAGGAAACTTAGGATTTATGGAATAAAATGTTTAAAAATGTATTTATTTTGTTTTTTGGATGTATTTATCAACCAAATAATCCATACCCTGTATTATTGTTTAATTGTTTAGGCACATGAGGTAAGGCATACCCCCCAATAGTGAATTTTTTTTAGTATTTACTAGAATGTCACTCCTCATCAACTATAAAAGGGCCCTCATTCCCCTCACTTATACACACCTATAAAGTTATTTGGATCATCCAAAATCTACCCAAATAAATTAAAAACTTCCCTCAGATCATCATAAAATAATCTATAATGGAATAAAACAATCTTATGAAGGCCTTTGATTCAAAACAAAAAGAGTTTCCCAAAGAAGAGGTAATGTTCATCAATGATAATGTTGGTTTTATTTATTTCTTCACCCCCTTAAATTATTCTTATACCATGATTATATAATAAACTCAGTATAAAAAATATAATTTTAATTTTTTTTTTCTTTACAACCTAAAACCACGCAAACTTCATTTAAATGGGTTACGAATTTATCTTGGTGTGTACGGTGGACTACTGCCTCACGAATCGATGTCATTCATTTTACCATTATTACCTTTTAACGATGGGAATAATGATGGATATAAATCTTATATATGATATTTATAAAATAATTATTCCTATTGAGTAATTATATCATATATATACCTTTTTAAAATTACATACCATTGGGAAAACAATAATGTCAATCGTGTGTACAGTAGACTGTCGCCTTGCAAAGCGATGTGAAGTGATTTTCACTAACACGTTACATGGAAGGTAATAAGTGTAATTATAATGAATATATATGATATAAATGAAATAATTATGATATTAATTAAATAATTTCCTTTTTATAAATATAATATATCAATTTATTTATTACCTTTTCACAGACTAAAAAAGTGATAACGTCATTCGTGGACGTGTGGGCTACCACCTCGTCGAAGCGATCTGATTCCTTTTACATCACAATAATGATATTTATAATTATATATAATTAATTATAATGGTATTTAATATATAATTATCAATATTTAAAGATAAATTATTACTTACCTTCTTTTCATAATGATCAATGAAAAATGGAAATGTTACTCATGCGCACATATGGCCTACCATATCCATGATCATAACGTTGGTTCATTTTTCATAACTATGTTTCATTATTGATTTTAAAATATAATTGACATGTATATATTATAATTATTTAATTTTTATTATTCTGGATATTTTTAAATAAATAAATTTTTTACCATAGTCAACCTACCAAAGTCATTTTTGACACATAAGCCGAATATGGTCAAAACATTTGACTTAAACTTAATTGATTAAGTAATTATATATATACTGTTTATAAGTGAAATAAAATTAATAAAAAAAATTAAAATTTTATGGAGAAATTAAATAATTTACATAAGTTAATTATTTAGTTATATAAATAACAAGCGTGATAAATTTGACTTAAGGTAAGGGTTTTTCATATCTCGCTTTTATTTATGTGAGATATATTCCATATTTTCCACTTATGTTTGTTAGGTTGTGTATATAATTCCCATGAATATATTTTAAGATTGTTTTATTAAAGTTATTGAGATTTAAATATCTATTTTAGGATCTCTATTTCATGGGGTTTACAGTTTCAATGTTACTAAAGTGGTAAGGGATTTCTGTCATAATTTTCTTTCTTTGAGATGTTTGTTATGTTATACACCTATATCATTTGATGAGGTTTATATACTTAGCCTTTTAAATGTTATATCATTAATATAATTATTTTATTTATATTTTAAGTTTCATTTAACATTATTCTTTCATGGGTTTATGATTTCAAGTTACAAAAGGGGTAAGAGTCTTTTGTTGCAATCTCATAATTTATCAGGATTTAATATGATTAAGTATATAATGTTGAAATATTATAATTCTCATTAATTATAATATAATATATTTATTCATTATATTTTCATTTAATATTACCATTTTTTCACTCTTTTTTACTTATAATAATTTGGAAAATATTTTTAAGAAAATCTAACCTTGTTTCTCTCTTTAGTCGAAAATCTATTTTTTCCAAAACCATGTTTGCTAAAAATGTTTTCAAAAATATTTTTAACCTTTCTAAAATGATTTATTAAATACATTTTTACCCAATTTTATCTATAAAAATGTGTTCTAAAATTAATATTCTTTTTTCTTTTTGATCAAGGAATTTTTCAAATCTTTTTTCCATGAAAAACAAATGTTCTTTATGGCATGTATTGAGTTACCCACCGATAGAACCATCATTTATTTTAAAATTCATTTAAATTTTTTCAATGTTATTTTACAGTAAAATTATTTCTTAATATTCTATAAATTATTTTTAAAAAATATTATTTTCAATGAAAATGAATTTTAAAATTTTTTATGTTTTAAATAGTAATTTTCAAAATGAAAAATTATATTTTCTCAGGAATGTTTTTAATGATATTTTAATAGTATTTCCATTCATAAACATTAAAAACCCCTGTTATTAATTATTCTACACTGGGGAAATTTTTTATTGATACCATCCACATTCTTTATCTGGATGGATTATTATTGTTTCAATTAGATTATTATAGAACTCGTTTTTTTCCATGAGTTAATCATGTTTCAAATATATTGTTATGGAACCAATTTATTTTCCTTGGGTTAATCATGTTATGAAATTAATAAAGGTTTTTTCAATGAGTTATAATGAAATTAATTCTCTATATTCCTTATTCATTATTCAGTTCTTGGACATTATAAATGATCGGTGCACCCACATAGAGCTGGGTGATCCCATTATAGCTTATACGATGGGTGTGATATGATAGTGATCCAATGAATTTGGTAATAATTATGTTCTCTAAAAAATTATATTAGAATTTTTCTATATGGTTATTCCAATTATAAGGGTTCTTTAAGGGTTTTATAAGGGTTCTATGAGATGAAATCCAAGATACCAATATGTTTTATCTATGCTTGATATGGGTTTATGATGTTTCATTTGATCAAGATTGATATCACATGGCTTATGATTATTGATTCATATTAATATTCCCTTTTTTAAAATCCTTAATCCATGTTTTCATGTTTGATGATCTAGGTATTTATGGGTATGAATATTTTTATATTATACTAATAAATAATGATTATGTCATAATACACTTATTCTCTTCTTATTCCCACTAATGATATTTATTTCTTAATGATTATGGTTTACCTTACTAAGTATTTGATCTCACCCCTCTTATGTTTCCTTTTCCCCGTGTTATAAATAAATAGTTTTAATGAATTATGTATTGATGGGATTTCATATGGATGATGATGATGTCTTAATGTGAAAAATAGAATTTGGGTTAAGTGATAGAAATTATCATTTAGATTTATGTGAATTATTTATGTAGGAGTTTTTCCTAATTCTCTAAAAGTATAAACCTAAAAGTTCGTTAATAATTTAAGTGATCCAATTTTTCTTTTTGATGTTTTAAGGTTTTGATGGAAAAAATGGACCATAATTATTAACATAAAATTAGGAAATGTAAAGTTTATGATTTAATCTATAGATCTAGGAGTGTGGGTTCGGGGATATTATTGAAATGGAACTTAGGTACACAATCAAAATATAATTTGGTTTCCATTTCAGATTGTGGAAGTCTCCTGATATCATCGATTTTTTGGGTTTTCATAGATTGCATTGAGTGTGGATGATGGGACCAGTCATGACTTGGGACTGGTTTAACGATGTGTTTAGTTATTTTTTTATTTGTATAGTTATCCTTGTATGTGATCCACCCATGGGGTATTTTTTGTGTCATGTGAATTATATTTCATTGATGTGGATTTTGATACTATAGCGATTTAAAACTTTCCATGTCTTATATATGATAGTTTTCTGGCTTGGTTATTATCTCCATTATTTTTGTTTCATTATAACTCTAATATGAGGGTATTATCTCCCAACTATACCACCTTAGAACTATGTAGATAGCTGGAAGCCTCTATTTTATGAGGAGGCATTCCTAAGGTCATGTGATGCACTATCTTGAATCACCAATTCAATGGTTTCTGGGGTGGGGCATTACAAAATAGTATCAGAGTATTTTTTACATTTTCTTATATTTTTTCATGGTAGACAGGATACTTAGAGTGTGTTGTAACTTAGTAATGAGATCATTCCTAGTATTGATCAATCCATGCACGGGGAAAACCCATATTTTTATGGATGGGACATGTTGTTTTTGTATTTTTTTGGTGGGGTTGAATTTTATTTTCACCTAGAGTGAGACACATGATTTTAGACGTTATAGGATTATGGGATTTTTACACTTGGTCTCGTATAGAATGCGGGTGTAGCTACATTCATATATCATTTCAGGCACATAGGGATTAACATAACATGCATCATGCGAAGGACATGGGTTTTAGATTTCAATTGTATGATGCATGTGATTTATATTCATCTTTAGATATATTTTCTTGGTTATTTGAATATAATTTATGTCTTCCTGTATTCTATAGTTTTTTGGTAATGTTGGGTTTTGTTTTTAAAATGCCTATTATTTCATTTTTTTTTCTATATATAGATATGGTGTGATCTTACTTGACCAATTCTTAAGATGGTCTCTGAATGCATAGGAAAATATAAATGTCTTGATGATGGAATATATTAAATAAGGTGCCAGTAAGAATCTTATAAGGTATTTTCCCTTATAAAATGTGAGTGAAAGTTTATTTAATTAATCTTTTGAATTTTGAATTCTTTTTATATATTGGGTAGAATTAATGTGTAACTTATATAAAAATGTAAATGAATTTTTTTAATGATGATATTGGATAAATTGAATGTCAATAAGAAACCTATAAATTGTATTCATCTATATATTGAGAATATAACCCTATTTAACCATTCCTTGGGAATATATAAATCATGATAGACCCTAGAAATATTAAGGGTAAATAATCATTTGAAAGTTAAAAAATCTGGTTGGTGACGTATAACTTTTGGCTTGTGGTAATATAATTTCATTGAGAAAATGTGAGTTTCCTAAAATATGCTGGTTGGGTTAAATAAAAATCCAATAAGAAAACTATAAAGTGTATTACTCTATAGCTTGTGAATGGAATTCTATTTAAAAAACCATATTTTGTGAATCTTGTAAAATTGTAAATACTGGAAAATTATAACTTAAAAGGGGGTAAAACTTAAGTGAATAATGTGTCTTAGAGGCCTTGATCATGGTAAGGGTAGGAGGGGATTGATAGAGAGTTATTTTATGAGAACCCTGAGTTGGGTGTTTGTAATTATATATTTCATGAGACCCTAATATGAGGATGAGTTTCATCCAATGGGTTGTGGATTTAGTGGGACCGTGGTTTAGGTTCTAGGTGGTAGTACCTAGTAAACCTTATTAGTGACTCAATTTAGAGATTTAAGGCCTTGTGACATTAGATTGTGGCCCATGAGAGGTGCTGACCTAATCTATGGATATTACCTTAGTGGCATGAGGTAGGTGATGTTTTGGATTATATCGTTGGTGCATGTTTTTGTTGGAACCAAGTTGGATGATGAATTTTTTGTATGCATGAAGTGTTGTCATTTTTTGTGAAGGAATTTTGATATGAAAGGAAATCACTTCACTTTGTATAAGTGGTTGAGGAAAGACAGAAAATTTACAATAATTTCCACAGTAAATATAATAATGATTTGTTGTTCTGTATTTTATAAAGATCATAAGTTGGTTAGAGAACCTATTATACAATCATTATGAAGGAAAATGGGAGAAAATATGGTGACAATCATTATGGTTGGTCTTGCAGAAGTAGGTGTCTAATATGGTTTAGTTTTCCAGTGTTTGCCGAATTTTTGGGGTCCAAAATTTAGAGTTTGGTGAGAATTGAGAAAAGTATATTTCCATGAAGACCACATCAAAATATGTAAAAGGCATGAATTTCAAAAATATGGGATTCATTAATTAGATTCCATGGATTCATGAAGAATGTTTACGGTGTTCTTTGCGATTACGATGAACTTTTCAAATAGTCGAGGAAAGGAGAATTGTGGGTGAGCATTACGGCACAAAGAAATAAAGATAATTGTGGTGGCACAAAGGAATAAGGATCATCATGGTGGTGCAAAGAAAGTAGTATCGCGATAGTGCAAAGTATTTTATGGAACACTTTGTGATTACAACATGCTTTTCAAATCCATAAAATAGGCATGGTACTTCGTGAAGCAGCGTGATTTTCGGCTGAAATTTCATAGCTCTGTTGTTTGGGATGATGTGGTTCTAACTTTTCACTGAAGGTTCAAGGATCAGTGTAATCAACTATAAATAGACCTCTACCCATTGAGAAAAGTATAGATACTTAACAATAATTTTAGAGATCTCTAATTTCGAAGAAGGTTGGCGGAGAAAGAAAGATCTATGAAGGCGGTAAGCTCCACGAATGAAAGAAGCTTCACGGAGAGCCATTGAGATTTGCGAAAGAATTAAACTTTGAAAAGACCAATATGGGCTCCATTAAATAGTGAGATCTATGATCTAGTGAGCTCTGTTAACTATAGATCTTTGCAAACTATAGCGCTTATCAAGTATGGGAGCTTCGCGAAGGAGCTCTGTGAGCTGAAGATTTGAGTACCCAAATTAAGTGAGAATTCCTTTCAAGTGGATCAACATATGATTGGGGTATAGGACTAAGTATTATTATGAATTCAAAGTAATTTATATCAACTTATGTATAGGAAAGAGAATATTTGTTTTCAAATATCATATTTGTGAAGGTTTTTCAAGAATCACAGAGATATTTCATTACCCTATTTGTGCTAAGAGGGTGCACACACACTTGAGGATTATCTCCCAAGTACTACAAAAGTGAAAGGGATTACACTACTTGTTGTATTCCGCATTAAAGTATTATCTCTTTAGTGGATTGTGTGTTATAGGATTATCTTAGTACCATACCAAGGACTAACTACTCTCATTGAGTAGTGAACCTTATAAATTATTATATTTCTATGGATGTGTGTTTGGATTGTGTTTAATAGGGAAGGAGATCCTTAACAGGAGAATAAGGTTGTTTATTTTGAAATTAAACATTAAAAAGAAAAGATATCACTGATTCACCCCCTCCCCCTCTCAATGATACTTGGATCCTGACTGGGTAACTTCAATTGGTATCATAGTGTAGGTTCACTTCATTTATTCTTTCCTAAAGTTTTGAAGAGAAATTGTGATAGATAATCTAAATGGTGTGAAAAGTAAGGGGATTCAGATATTTTATGGGAAGAATTATCATATCTATAAAGATATAACGATGTATTATATTATGTCTCTTAGATATGAAGTTCTTGAAACTACAACAGATGGGTTTTCTACTATTGATGACAAGGTTCCTCTTACTCCTGCTGATAAGAAGAATCTTGAGAATGATGGAATATCTAAAAATAATTTACTCTCATCTCTTTATGAGAGTTAATTTTTAAGTGTGAAAGGTGTTTCTAAAGCCAAAGGAATCTTGTAAAAACTAAAAAAATATATGAAGGAAATAAAAAAGTGAAGAAGGAAAAACTTCAAATATGGAGGCTAAAGTATAAAGACTTAAAGATGGGTGAGAATGAGTATGTTGGGGAATTCTTTACTATGATAAAAAAATTCAGAACAATCCGATGTCTTGGTGAAAAGTTGGGGGATTCTACAGTTGTTAAAAAAATCTTAAGAATTTTTTCCAATAAATTTGATGCTAAAGTTTCATCTCTGGAAGACAGAGACCATAAAACATTATCTCTTGATTATTTTTATAGCACTCTCAGCACTTATGAAATGATAAGGGATAATACTATGAATGGAAAAGTAAAATATGATAGAGAAATGTATTTCAAGGGTGAAAAGAAAGATAATTCAAATAAAATTCTTATTAAAGATGAATCTGATGAATCTGAATATAAAGATGTGGTATGTCAAAATTTTGATGGAATTTTATCCTTATTTTTTAAAAATGTGAAAAGAGGCATAGGGAAATATAGAGGGAAACTCCCTTTGAAATGTTTTGAATGTGGGATTGTTGGCCACTTTGTAGCTAATTTCCCTCAAAAAGGGAAAGATAAAGATAGTAATTAAGAAGATAGAAGAACAAGAATTTCATAGAAGAAAAAGGGTGAAAGAGATAAATATTCTGGTAGAGGTAAGGATAAAAAGTTATTTAAATAAAAAAGAAGAATATTTTTGTCAAAAAATTAAGAAGATGATGATAGAGAGACTGAATTTGAAAAATCTTTTGCTGAGAAAGCTAGAGAGAGTACCTTTTTCAATAGTGAATAATGAAAATTATGAGAGCATTAGTTTGCAAGAAGAATAAACTCAACCTGAACTATATATGAAAGAAGAGATAAAGGAATTTTTTAGAAATATCATAAGGCTTGAGAAGTAAAACAAGAAATTGAAAAATGAAAACTCTTTAAGAAATGACTGAGAAGGTTTTCCTGATGGGAAAAAAATTGAAAAGGATATTGATAATATTAATAATTCTCTTGAGAGTAAAAATAATCATAATGATCATCTGTAAGTAAAGTTGAAGGAAAAAAGATGAGTTGGAACTTTTCCAACATAAACTTTCCAAATTTGAGGAAAGGAACACAAGGTTCAAAAACTCTATTATAGAAGTTGGTGAAAGTTCTAATAATAATGAACCTAATAAGGGTAAAAAAAAGTTACCTTCAAAGGTTGAAAAGAAATATGGAACTGGTTCTGATAAGAATAATATTATAAAGGTTATTTATGTGTCCAAAGATAGCAATACTAAAAAATTAGAAGTGTCTAAAAATCCTGATTCCAAAAATATTTCTACTACTTCTAGTTCTGGTAAGTTTGAACAGAAATCTGAGCTGAAGAAGAAAGTTACAATTGAAAATATAAAGGTTGATGGTCAGTAGAGTTCTAGTAAGAATATTGTTGAGAAGCATGTTCACAACTCTGGTTAGTGAGGAAGTTTCAGAGGAAAATACTCATTTTATGGCTACTTCTAGTACTGTGATAGATTAGGACACATGGAAAATATGTGTTGGTTTAACCAACAACATTACTAAAATTCCACAAGCTTTAAAAGACAATAATTGAGGAGGATTCAATCTATTCAATATAAAAAAATCTCACAAGAAATTCCAGAAGATACCTGAGAAGGTTGGTGTAAAAGTTGAGAATAGGTTCCAACCACTAGAAAATATCTATAAAATATGTGATCAACCTCAAAATCTTACTAAGGGTTATCGGATTGTGTTATCAGAACAAGAAAGGTTTTTAAAAAACATAGAATCTGATGATTTTAAATTCTAATAAATATGGATTTGCTAGGTCTAAAAAGAAAGAGTGCTTGGTTTTCTGGCTAGAACACATTGACTTGGATAGAAAATTGGAGGAACCACATCAGAATGTGGAAGAAAAGAATGAAAAGAAATCTCTTATTGTTGAAACCACTTTGAAGGAAATGAAATGAGAACAACCATGGATCCTTGATAGTGATTGTTTTTCTCATATGAAAGGAGACTTAAATTTTTTAAATAATGTGAAATGTTTCAAATAAGTAACAGTGACATTTGGAAATGATGAATATATAATGATCAAAGGTGATGGATCAGCCATTATTGGAAAAGAAAATATTAAATCCAAGAAAACACTATATGTTGATGGGTTGAAACATAACCTGCTAAGTGTTTCACAACTCTATGATGAGGGAAACAATGTCATCTTCAGAAAATATGGATTTCTTGTGAAAAATGAATATAATGTAAAGGTAGTTACAAGAGTCCAACGTATAAAAGGAAACTTATTCCAAGTTGGTAAAGTTCATAACTCTTATTACATGGTTTGGTGGATGAAAATAAATTGTGGCATAAAATTATGGGACACATGTGTCAAAGAAACATGAGAATATTATCAACATGAGATAGTGTTTGAGACATTCCTGATTTATCAACAATAAGAGATCGGTGTTTCACTATTTTTCAAAAAGGGAAGATCACAAATATGGTGCACAAGAAATTTGAAATTTGTTCAAAATGGACTTTCGAACTTATCCACTTTAATATCTATGGTCCAATGAGAAAAAAAATTAATAAATGTAGATAAGTACATCATCACTTTAATTGATTATTTTACTCACATTACATGTGTTATGCATATGATTCATAGGTCGGATTCCCTGAAAATGTTTATAAGTTTTAAAAGGAAAGATGAGAAGGAATGTGAGTATTTAGTGAATAATTTGAGAACTAAAAATGGTTGTGAATACAAGAATGAATAATTTAAAAATTATCTTGAGAAGTATATAATTTGGCATGCGTTTAGTTCACCATACACACCACAAAAAAATGGGGTTGTTGAAAGAAATAATAGGAGTTTGGTGGACATGGGGTGAACTATGTTACTTGAACATGGTATCTCTAATTACTATTGAGGGAAATCCATGTGTACTTTTGTGTATATACATAAATGATGTTTCTATAGGACGAATTCATATATGACTACATAGGAAATGTTCTATGGAAAAACTCCAATTCTGAAACACTTAAGAGTTTTGGGAGTCTATACATTATAAAGAAGAAATGTGGAAACCTTGGAAAGTTTGAAAAAAGATGAGATGATGGAATTTTTATTCTCTATGATCTAGAAGGAAGAGGATATAGATGTCTCAATAAATAATTGGGAAGAATTATTGATTATTTAGATGTGAAATCTATTTAAAATGTTGATAAAGAAAAGCAATCATATGCTGATGTGAAAGTTGATTAGGATAGAGATGATTTTGTTAAAAACCCAAATAATATTGCAGACTATGTTAATCATACTCAATAATAGGAATCAGATTCATCAATCTCAATTAATGAGGATGAAATTCAAATATCTCATCCTAGGCTAACGGAAAAAGTGGAGCCTTATAACATTATTGGAGATCAACATCAGAGGGTTCAAATAAGAAGAACAATAATTGATATTACACACACCTATCTCTATTCAAAAGTTAAACTGAATGATATGAATAAAGAATTTGAGCATCCAGAATGGGTTTAGGATATGAATGAAGATATTGATCAAATAAAGAAAATCATACTTGGGAGCTTGTACCCAAGCCAGACAATAAGAACATTATTTGTACAAAGTGGGTTTTCCAAAACAAGATGAACGAAGATGGTGAATTGATAAGAAACAAATCAATATTGGTTTACAAAGGGTATTTACAAATTGAAGGAATTGATTTTGATAAAACCTTTGATCCAGTTTCAAGGATATAAACAATCAGAATCTTTATTGTTATTGATGCACAATGAGGCTACAACATCTTTCAAATGTATGTCAAATCCAAATTCTTGAATGATGATATTGATGAGGAAGTTTAAATTGATCAAATTTGGGGATTTATTATTGGAAAAGATGAAACATATGTAGGAAAGTTGAAAAAGGATTTGTATGGGCTAAAACAAGCACTAAGGGAATGGTATTCAAAACTGGATACTTTCTTGACAAAAATGAATTTCAATAAAGGAATATTTGACAGCAATCTTTATATAAAGGAATGTCAATAGTTCTCTCTGATTGTAATTGTTTATATCTATGACATTATCCTTTCTAAGAATGATGAAATATCTTGTGAAAAAAATTCTAAGGATATGAAGAAATTGTTTGAGATGTATATGAAAGGATAAGTGAAATACTTTCTTGGTCTGCAAATTTCACGGAAGAATAATCACATTTTTCTACCTCAAGAAAAGTATGCTAAAGAACTTATGAAGAAGTTTGGAATGAAAAATTTGAAACCATTTTCCATGCCAATTTCAGTGGAAACCAAGTTGTCTTAAGATAGAGAATGTAAGTAAGTGGACCAGAATTGTTTTTGATAGATTATCGGAAGTCTACTATATTTGACTACCTCAAGACCTGACATAGTCTATGTTTTTACCTTATGTGAAATATTCTAGAGATCTCCTAAAGAATCAAATTTTATTACTAGAAAAATAATTCTTTGATATATCAAAGGCACAAAAAACATTGGAATTAGGTATTATGGCTCAAATAATGTTGATCTATTTGGGTATTCAGATGCTGATTGGGCAGGAAACATTGATGACATAAGATCTACATCTGGTGGAGTTTTCTTTCTAGGGAAAAGTTGTGTTAGTTAGCATATAAAGAAACAAAATTCAATAACTCTTATCATAGCTGAATCTGAGTATGTTTTTACTACTCAAGATACTAACCAACTAATGTGGATGAAGTCTCAGTTGGAAGATCTACTTGTTTAAGTAAAGCTACCTTTTCTCTTGGGTTGTGACAATTAAAGTGCAATCAATATTTCATGGAATTCAATACAACACTCTTGTTCAAAACAATTTGACATAAAGTACCACTTCATCAAAGAGCACGTGGATAAGAATGATTTAAATATAGAGTACGTTCCTACATCGGAACAAGTTTCTGAAATATTCACAAAACCTTTACTGAAGCAACCATTTGCAAAATTGAGGTTGAACATGGGTGTCCAAAATCCATCTCATCATGGTTGAGGTATGTGTTTCTATACCCTCTATCATATTACCTTTGTATAGTGGTCTCAAGGGGGAATTTTCATAAATCTATCCTTATGTAGGCATGCATAAAGGGGGGGTTGTGGGTAAGTTGTGAATTCAGCATGTAAGTGTGTGAACTATTCTAACTATTTTTTGGAATTGTTGTAGAGTTTTTTGTAAAAAACAAACTTTTTTCTTCTAGTAATATTGATGAAGTGAAGAAGACTGAGGAGGAAAGATGATGTGATGTGGTTCCATAGTCACTAATTTTGGAAAGCAAGGTCTTATGGTTAATAATTCTTGTTTTTTACAATGAGTTATCTCACATAGTCTTAGAATTGATTATAAGTGACCCATTTCTTGAGGTTTCAAAGTTCAATGATTTATGAATCTTGGTTCAAAACGAAATCCAAAGGGGTAGATTTTTGGGTCCAAGTTGGTTGTTTATGTTTTTGGATGCATGAATTATTGTCTTTTATTTTGAAGGAAGTTTAAGAAGAAAGTAAATCACTTCACTTTGTATAAGTGGGTGAGGAAAGATAGGAATTTTACAATATTTTCCATGGTAAATCTAAAGACGATTTTCTGGTCTATATTTCACAAGGATCGTAGGTTGGTTGGAGAAATTTTGATGCAATATTTAAAAAAGAAAGGGGGAGAAAATATACTGAAAATCAGTATGGTTGGTCTTACACAAGTTGGTGTCTAAGATGGAACAGTTTTCCAATGTTTTCCAAATTTTTGGGGTCCAAAATTTGGAGTTTGGTGAGCATTGTGAAAATTGGATTTCCATAAATATCTCATCAAAACATGTAAAAGGTATGAATTTTGAGAATATGGGCTTCATGAAATATATTTCAAAAAGACATGAATAATTTTTACGGTGTTCTTTTCAATTATGATGAGATTTGAGAACGGATGAGGAAAATAACATTGAGGGTGAGCATTGCAGCGCAAAGAAAGAATGAGAATTGTGGCAGAACAAAGGAATAAGGAGTATCATGGTGGTGAAAAGAAATAAAGAACCTAACATTGGCATAAAGGATATGAAAAAATTCTTCATGAGTACGAAATGCTTTGCAAATCTGGAAAATAGCCATCGTGTTTCACGAAGCAGTGTGATTTTTGGCTGAAATTTCAGAGCTCCGCGGTTTGGGATGATGTGGCACTGACTTTGTACCGAAGGTTTGAGGATTGGTGGAATCTCCTATAAATTTACCTTGACCCCCTTGATAAAATTATAGAGAATTAATGAGAATTGTAGAGCTCTCAAATTGTAAAGAAGGTTCGCAGTGAAAGTAAAATTTGAAAAGGCAGTAAGCACCGCGAAGGAAAGGAGTTTCGCGGTGAAATGTTGAGATTTGTGAAAGAAGTGAACTTCACAAAGACAAATTTGTGCTCTAAGAAATAGTGATCTATATGATCTATTGAGCACTGCGAACTAGAGATGTTTGTGAACTACAGTGCTCTGTGAAGTTGAGAGCTTCGCGAAGGATCTCTATGAGATGAAGATTTGAGTACCCAAATTAAGTGCGAAGTGCTTTCAAGTGAAACAAGATATGACTGGGGTATAGTAATAAGTATTATTAGGAATTCCAGGTATTTCCTATCAGCTTCTGGATAGGAAATAGAAGAGTTGTTTTCAAAGATCAAATTTGTGAAGGTTTTTTAAGAAGCACAGAGATATTGCATTACCCTATTTGTACTAAGAGGGTGTGCACACACTTGAGGATTATCTCCCAAATACTACATGAGTGAAAGGGAATATCTTAATTGTTTTATTCCAAATTAAATGATTATATCTTTAATGTATTGTGTGGTACATTATTATCTCTATACGATAATAAGGACTAGCTACTCTCATTTACTAGTGAACCTTGAAAATTCTTGTGTTCCTATGGATGTGTGTTTCGATTGTGTTTAGTAGGGAAGGATATCCTTAATAGGAGACAAAGGTTGTTTAATTTTAAAGAAACCATAAAAAGAAAATATATCACTGATTCACCCCTCCCCCTATCAGTGATACATGGATCCTGATTGGGTAACTTTATTTTGGTGTTTCATGGTTGTGTGTAGTTATTTTTGAGTACCCATGGTGATACAGCCTTGTGTCTAGGTCGATTTCAAAGGGAATTATCATTCAGATACCTAAATTTGGTATTTTTTTATATGTTTTGGTAATTTTTTTCCATGTAGGTAAGCGTTTTGGGTTCTTAAAATGATGCTTGGGAAGGTGAGTGGTCATATGTATATCCATGAAACATGTGAGGTGTCAGGAATGTTCTGTGAGGGAATCTTGGATGCCTCTAGTCTATGGAAGAAACATGTCAATATCATGATCGTTTTTATAGATAGTATCATGAACCTAAGTGTATTGATTCTTGATTCATTGGTAATGAGTATGGTTTTGTAAGGTGGTCACATCAGGACATGTGACTATCAAGTCTCAGTGTGGTTGGATGGTGAAAAATTGAATAACTATTTTCTAGATGGAATCATAATTGTTGATTGAGGATTTTATTAGTACATGTGAGGTGTGAGTCGGTGTTTAGATT
Organism: Viscum album; assembly: GCA_963277665.1. NCBI lineage: Eukaryota > Viridiplantae > Streptophyta > Magnoliopsida > Santalales > Viscaceae > Viscum > Viscum album. The sequence goes on from OY728126.1 coordinate 1,317,494,531, forward strand.
AGATACAGTGATTCCTTGGTCAGTTTTAGACATGAAAGTATCTAGTGTGTCGGTTCTTGGTATCAATGTTGGGGGTATAGGTTTAAATGATTGATTTCCATTCTCTTTCATGTTTGGGATATGCTTATAATGGGTGGGTGTGATATGGTATGGATTCTTGAAGTTATATAATTCCACTAGTTGGTAGGAATTTGTGTTTTGTACATTGTCCCAAGTGAATTTCATGTTTTCAGAAAGAGTTTCACGGGTACCCTTGGTTAAGCATGGTCGGTCAATGAGTGAGCATGGTTGAAGTTTAGGCATGTGATCCAGGATTTAATGCAATATAAATCATGGGGGAATAAGTTAGGTTATGTGTTTTTTTTTTGTGTATAGGAATGTGGTCCCATCTTATTTCAAGATATCAATGTAGTGAACACTGATAAATGTTGTGACTATCAATTTTTGGGTTGGAAAGTGGTCATTTTCAATCTGAGGATCGATAATATTAATAAGGTATTTCAGGATTGGATGCTCGATGAATAGAAAAAAAATATATAGTAATCAAGGTTGAGAGGGGTGGTGTCGATTTGGATTGAATTATTGTGACATGTTCAATCCAAGAGATCAATTGTGGTTAGCTTTTTATGGGATGGTAGGAATGTCTTGGGAGGAGGGACACACATGTGGTAAAGAAATGACTCATTGGGTTCAATGATAATGGGGTAGTGTAAGGAAATAAATATGGTGTAGATACCACCATAAACCTTTGTATGGTGTAACCCTCACTTCAGATAAAATTTAGAAATTACTAGGATGGTGATCCATGATCTGGAAGTAGCTATTGTTTGATAGTTGGAATGGTGATAGGGTATGAGTGGGTTCAACAATATCCAACTATTTTATTTGGCAACAAAAGGGTTTTGGGCCATAAGATTAGGGTGTTAATTTAATGTAATGATGAAATGGGCACTATTATGGTGGTAATAATCATGTTAGTTTTGGATGTAATATCCTTAGGTTAGAAGGGTGTCTCAGTATAGGTCCAGTCTTTAGACAGCCGTGATAGAACCAGATACTGGTGTGCATGGGGCTTTGATGTAATCTAGATTCCTTAGTTAATTCTAGAGGATAATTTCTATGAATTGTTATATAAGTTAATGTAGTTGGTTCAGTATTATTATGGAGTGACTATTTCCAAACATGGTTCAGCGACGTGGAATGTTAGTGCTAAAGGGAGATCATACGGGTTAGTGAGGTGATTGGTGATTTGATTTTGGAGTCACATATGAGGTCAGGTTGGACCTCGTTGTGTCAAAATGAGTAGGGGATGCCTCAGGTGGGTAAGGAATCATGATATGTTAATTTAAAGGTTATTATATGGTTTGATTTGATCATTCTTGATCCTGGTTAGATAATGTTTTAAATTAGTAAATGATATCGGGAGTCATCTTTAGGATGCAATGTGCATACTTGAGAAATTTTAGCATTCCTTTGGAGCTACACATCAGGATAAGGAAGTGAGGTAGTGAATTGGTGGTATACAATCCTTTTCAGGTTGGTCTTTTAAGGAGGTTCCCCATGTGTTGTTGTGTGAGGTTGGATATGGCAATTTTACAACCAGATCGAGCATGTAATTTTTTATTTGGATTTTATATTTTAGAATTTAGTTAGGGGTTTTGAATTAAATTTTAGAATTTTATTGTTTTTCTTGGATGGTGGTGGAAGATTCATTTATCTTAAAGATGTAAAATGAGAGTTTTGAAGTATATTTGACCATATCTCTAGCTTATGTTGAGTTATGGTGAATTACTAACCATGATTAGTAGGTTGATGGACTACTGAGAATAAGTTTTGGTAGGAAAAATATGATGGTGGGAGGCATTGAGTTTTAGAATTATCCTCGTGTGGTATTTTTTATAGTGGGGAAAACTATATTCCAAGGAATTCAACTAATAATTGATGTGTTGGTGTCTTATAAAATATGGAAGTTGTAAATCATTGTCTCTTTTTTCAAAGATAAATGCGAACTTTAACTCTGGATTTGGAAAAAAAATTCCTATGTTTAGAGTTTCATTTTGAAATTGCATTCAGTGTTTTAAAATAGAACAAGGCCTTTTGATAGGGAGTTAACGATTGACATAGTTCATGGAATGTAGTTATATGGACACCATAACTTCTCAAGGATGATAAGTGTTATGGTGGAGAGTTTGTAAGGCCCTATTTTATAGAAAATCATTGAGTTTTGGGGGAAGTTTGAGTTTTTATTTAGTGGAGGGGGTTGGTTGTTGAACTATGCTTCATGAAAACAATTAAAAGGGTGGAACACCTTACACAAGTGTAATTATACATAGAATAGGGATTTAGATGTAACTTAGAGGGATTTTGTGAGAACCAAAGGGTTTGGGAGTGGTTTTGAGTAGAAACCAAGCTATCTCAGTGCCACTTTCAAACCATTATAGGTCCACTATCTAGCTGGTAGTCTTGGAAATAACCAAGTATGGCTATAGAGCTCACTATTTTTCAAGTCAACCTAGAAAAAACCAATTATTCGAGGACAATGACTGGTCAGTGACCACTTAGTTACTTTTATATGTGGGAAAGCATTTTCATTTTACCCGAGATTAACCATCCTTCTTTTCATCAAGAATTTAGACCATTATGGGTCTAGGGACACCCTTATATAAGCCTCCCCTCTCAATATCTTCCTGCATGGTATTTATCCCTTGATTATTTTCCTTTGGAGGAACCACAACTTGTTTTCAAGAGCCCTTGGTGAGTCTACCTATAATATTTGCTCTATTTTGGTATTATTTTACTATAAAAATTTATTTTATTAGTTTTGTCTAATTCACACTATTTTCAGGGCATTTGACTAGTTTCTTTATTTCTCTCAATTTAGTTTGAATTATTAGTTGATACCCGGTGAGTAAACTCCTATGAGACATGAGTTAGGTGGTCCCTTACATTTAACTCATAGTACTACCTTGTTTTTTAGTGTGTTATTGGTGTAGTCAGGATAGTCATGTCATGATTTAACTTCAGTTTAGTTAATTATTTTAAGATGAGTCAACTCATGTTAACACCCCTTTTATTATTCCTAAAAACTTATAAATGATAACCCCTAGTATAGCTCTTGTGTAATGGGGTAACCATGTAATTTGGATAGTTAAATGGAAATTTTTTTATATGATAATAATTGGAATATGATTTGGGACACTTATGTTGAAATGTTTAAAATGATAATTTTAGATTTATTTGATGGATGTGAAATGTAATTTCACAACCATCAGTATTATAAATGGGATTTGGAGCTTTATATAGACAGAAATGTTAGAAACTGAATGATACATTTTATGAAAGGGGAAATCAGTTTTAAAAAGTGGTATGGTCTATGGTAATGATTTTTAATTGATAAAAATTAAAAATTAGTAAAAAAAATTAAGAAATTTTATAGGGTTTATGGAATGGGTAGTTTCTTTGTGATGATTGGTAGAAATAATCCATGAAGTGGACCACAGGGTTTTATTTTTGATTTTTTCCTTACCTTATTGAATTTTTTTATTAAATAGAGAATGGTTAAATTAATTTCTTTTGATATGATGATGTGTTTGAATTGCTTTTTAGTTTTCCTTAGAGTCCTTATGGACTTTTCATGTGTTGGATTCCATGATAGAAATTTTGATTCTAATAGGGTACTCATATGAATTCCATGGTGTGGTGATAACCTCAAATTCATTGATGTCCAATGTTATTGAATGCCTTGAGTGAGCCATTGGATTCCTATAGATTCATTATCTGAATAACTTGTGATAGATACCCCTTACATAGGAGTAATTTATATATTATTTGAATTTTAATAATTAATGTTGGGGAATTTTGTGAGGTACCTTGGTGAATTATATAGGACAATCTCCCTAGATTTATCCTGGTTATCTAGAGTGTAATGGGTCTAGTTTAAGTCAAGGATTCCCATAAAGTTATGATTTTAAATATCAAGGATGGTTCCTTGATTTTAGAATAGTAGTTCGGATTATAAGAATGTTAAGGGTCACCCCTCCCTTTGATTACCTTTTGGTTTTGTTGAGAGGGAATTCCCAGTGGAGATACCTGGGTTCCCTGAAGATATACGACCATGGTTGACTTGGTATAATACCTTTGGAACCAGTCATGTTATGATATAAACTATGATCAGAGACTATAGGTGATGAAAAAAGTAGGTATAGACCAGTGTTGGGAGTCCCCACAGAACACATAAATTTGTGATTGTTTAATACATTTAAAATAAATTATTCAAACTGACTATTTGATTAATCTATTAAATGATGATTGGTTATTTATAGACCTCTCATATGCACTCTTTTATATATATTTTATTTCAGGGATTCCATTGGAATTAACCTAATAATTTTTATTCATAACTTTGCTGGGGCACTATGAAACTTGGTTACTTGCTTACAATACTATCTAGTTACAAGTTCAACTTGGGGCATGCTCCCGGTATCATTGATTGCTTGGATTTGTGTGGATTGTGTGGAGTGTTAATGATGGGACCAACCAGGACTTGGGAATTTTTTGAGAATGACTTTAGTTCTATTTATATTTTTTCATATATCCTTGTATATGATCCACCCACGGGGGATCATTTGTGGCATATGTAGTATATTTCATTGATCTGGCTTTTGAAACTGCATTTATCTAGATCATTTTATGTCTTATTTGTGATGGTTATCTAGATTAGTTATTATATATATTATTTCTATTGAATTTTGAATCTTATATTTCAGTATAGTCTCACCATCATACCACATAAGAACCACGCTTCTAGTTAGCATCCTCTAACGTATGGGGTGGTGCACCGAAGGCCATGTGGCGCACTATTCTGAATAACCAGTTTAGTGGCTCCTAGGGTGGGAAGTTAAAAATTGGTATCATGGGATATTTTCTTTTATTTTATTATTTGGTAATGATATGCATGATACTAGGAGTCTGTTGGAACTAGTTAATGAGCTTGTTCCCGGGAAGGATCAACCAACGCCTTGGAGAAACCCCAAGTTACCAAGGATGGGACATATTGTTCTTGGATTTTATTTTTAAATTTCTATTTTATTTTTACCTAGAGTGACACACTTGATTTATTATGTTATTGGATTATGGTGTTTTTACTCTCGGCATGGTATGGAAAGAGGGTGTAGCTACATTCATATGTTATTTTAGGAATATAGGGAATCACATTACATGTATAATGCTAGGGACATGGGTTTTAGATGTTGGTTGTATGATGCATGTGATTTATATTTATCTATGACTATATTTTTAGGTTATTTTATTATTATTTTTGTCTACCAATGGTCTATATTTTACTGGTAATTTGGAGGTTAGTATTTAAAATTTATAAAGCATCATATATGGTTTTTTATATATATGAGTATGGTGGCATCATACTTGACCAATTCCTCAGATGATCTCTTTATTCATAAAAAGATATAAATTGATTGATTATGGTATTGATTAAGTAAGGTTCTAGTAAGCATGTTATAATGTATTTTCCCTCTTGGAATGTGAATAACACATTATTCAATCAATCCTTGGGAATTTGAAAGCTTGTTAAAGCTTGGGTAGAATGGATGTGAAATTTTTGGAAAAATTTAAATGAATTGTTGAATGATGATATTGGTTAAATAGAGTGACAAAAGGTAAAGTATAAATTTCATTCCTCTATATATTGCGAATGTAACCCTGTTTAACCCAGACTTAAGAATATATAAGTTTTGATAGACCTTGGAAAGATTAATTTGAAATAATCATTTGAAAGATATAGAATATATTTGGAGATATAAAACTTACATCTTATAATAATGAATGTTCATTAAGGAAATGTGATTCCCCTATAAAATGACGGTTGGGATAAATAAAATGACAATAAGCAATAGATAAACTGTATTCCTCTATAGCTTTTGAATGTAATTCTATTTAACCAACCCTATTTTGTGAATATTTTAAATGGTAAAGACTTAATAATGTAAACATTAAAAGGGGTTAACCTTAATTGACTAAGGTTTCTTAAAGGAATTATGTGTTTAGTTTGACCCTGGTAAGGATCAAAGGGTATAGAGAGAGAGATAGTTTATGAGAGCCTTGAGTTGGGTGTCTAAAACACTATATTTCTTGATACCTTGAGATCATGATTAGTGTATTCTCATGAGCTATTGATTTAGTGAAACTTTTATTTTTGGGATAGGTGGTAGGACATAGTGGCCCTTGTGAGTGACATAGGTTAGTGAGTAAAGGCCTTGCAACCTTGGAGGGTGTCCCATGATAGGGGTTGTCTTGATCTGTTGAGATACATTTAGTGGTATGAGTTAGGTGACTTATGGTCTTATGTGATTGATTTATGTTCAATTATACCTAGTTTAATTGTATTTAATGTAGATAATCCATGGAGATAGGGCCTTGTGCCTAGGATTTTTTTTGAATGGAATGATCATTTGGATGTCTAACCCTAGAAATTTGGGGCATGTTTTAGGCATGTATTGTCATGTAGGTAAGTGGTTAGGGTTTTGGAAATAATGCCTATGGAGATAGGTGGTCGTGCATATATCCATGACATGTGTTAGGTGTCATAATTTTTCTATGAGGGCATCTAAGATTCCTCTAGTCTGTTGAAGTGATATTTTGAGACCATGATTGGTTTCTTATATTGTCACATGAACCTAGGGACATTGATTCCTACTTTATGTGTAATGAGTCATGTTCTATAAATTTTTCATAGAAGGACGTAGAACCATTAGATCTTAGTGTGATTGGATGGTGTGAAAGTGAATACTCTTTATCTAAATGGAATAAAAGTGTTTTATAAGGGATTTATTTGGTATATGTGAGGTGCGACCATGTGTTTTTATTTGTTTTAATGATTTTATGGTCAGTTTTAAACATGAAATTAACTGGGGTGTTGGTTCTTGGTATCAAGGTTGATTCCATAGGGTTGGATGTTCTATTTATTAGCCATGTCGATTTTGGGATACACTTCCAATAGTTGGTGCGAGTAGGGATATATATTTTTAATTTTTTAATAGTTCTAGTTGGTGGGTGGTCATGGGTCATACCTTGGTATAAATGAAGTGCATATTTTTTTAAAGAGTGTTGAGGGTACTATTTATTAAACAAGGATGTCCATCACATAAACATGGTCAATGATTTAGATGTGTGAGCTTAGTTTGAATGCAATGTGACTAATGGGTTCATGAGTTGGGATACAATTTATGTGTTGTAAGAAAATGTGTGACCATATTGTTTTAGGTTTCAAGGTAGTGTACACTGGTAAATGTGATGCCTACCACGTTTTGGGTCAGTGAGTGTCCATTTGATAGTCAAGGATTGAAAATATTGATGAGATGTTGCAATCTTGGATGCTCGAGGTTTGGTTAGAAAAGGTGGAGACCCTCATTTGAGAGATTTAGTGTTGTTTTGGATTGATGTTTTGTGACATGGTCAATCCAAGAGATCAATCTGGGTCAGGTTTTGATGGGACGTTAGGTGTGGCTTAGGAGGAGTGATAGGCATGTCGTAAACACATGACCCATTAGTTTAAATGATATAAGAGCAGTGTAAGTAAAGAAATCTAGTGGGGATACCACTATAAAAATTTGTAGGGTGTGGCCCATTATTTATATAGAATTTAGTACATATTGAGGATGGTGGCATATGATTTAGAAGTAGTTAGTGATTGACAGTTGGAATGGAACTCAAGTATGAGTGGATTCAGCCATATCCAACTGTTATGTTCAGAAATGGATGAGTTTTGGGATTTAAGATCAAGGTGTTTCCCTAGTGTATTGATGACAAGGAAACTCCTATGGTGAAGGGTGGAATGTCAGTTGTGGGAATAGGACCCTCATACGAGAAGGGTGTTATTGTTTCGCATCGATCTTTGGATAGTCATGATTGTGCCGGATATCAGTGCACATGGGATTTTGATGTAGTCTTTATTCATTGAGGAATTATAGATGATGATATTTATATAGTTATAGATGATTTAAATTTTTTGGTTTAGTCTTGGGATTGAGTGACTTGATCCAAACATGGTTAACCAAGTCGGCCCCCTAGTTCTCAAGTAATATCATGGAGATTAGTGAGGTGATTGGTGCTTTGACTGTCGAATTACATCTAAGGTTAAGTTGGACCTTAGTGTGTCAAGATGAGAAAGGGATGCCTCTTGTGGTCATGTAATCATTCTATAGTAATTTAATGGTGCTTCCATGGTGGAATCTGAGCATACTTTTTCTTGGTCAAATAAGTTTTTAATTTGATATTTGACATCAATAATTGGGTTTAGGTTATAATGTGCATGATTAATAAATTTTTTGATTCCTTTAGTCATCAAGATCAGAAAATAATATAGAAAATTGGTGGAAACAAAGCTTTCTAGTTATCTAGAGGAGGTTCACCTTATGTTATTGTGTGAAGTTATATGTGGTGAGTTGGAAATCATTTCAAGAATATTGTTTTGGATGTGTGGGTTATATTTTGGTAGTTTTAAAGGTATTTTTAGTCAAATATATCATTTTTTGTTCTTATATAGTTCAAGAATGTTTATTTATCTTCAAGGTAGAGAATGGGATTTTTTTTCTCCAATGTTGACCAGCATTCATGCATTTTCTGAGTTATAGTGCACCAGAAATCATGTGAAACTGGTTGATGGACCACTGAGGATAAGATTTGGTAGGTAAATTCCAATAGAGATAGGTGTTGAGGATCAAAATCAGCCTCATGATCTAATTATTTTGTTTTGAAGCACCATAGGCTAGTTACTTCAACTGAGTAGTGACATGTGGGTTTTTTGGGGAAACAAAAATTCATGTATCATCCTATCAGTGTTTGATGAAATATTTGATTTCTATCTTGGGATTGGGTAGCCATTTGACCAATGTTTGATGCTATGTTTTTTAAAATGGTTTCAGTGTTTGAATATGGAATGGGGACTTTTGAGATGTATTTAAAAATGTAAATAGGTCTGGGATTGCATTTAGATGTACATTAGGACTTCTCATGGATGATAACCATTATAGTGTGTATTTTGAAGGCCCAATTCTATGGATAAGCCTTCAGTTTTGGGGAAAGTTTGAGTTTTGGTTTGGTAATGGGGATTTATTTAAGTGTGATTTAGGAGTACAATTAAAATAGTGGATCACATTAAAGAAGTGTAATTACGTGTATAATGGGGCTTGGGAGGTATCCTAGAGGGCTCAGACGAGAATTGGAGGATTTGGGAGTGGTCGAGACCTGCATTCAAGTTATTGAAGTGCCTATGTCTATCCAGTACAGGTCCATCGACTTACTGGTGGTATTGGAAGTACCCAAGGAAGGTTGGTTGGCTCATTAGTTGGTTTCTAGACCTAGCACATGCTAGTCATTCGACCAGTATCTATCCAGTGGAGGCTAGAAATTTTCTAATGTCCTCTTTAGTGCTTTCTATGTGGGGAGTAGCCCTATAATTTCACCCAGGACACCACTTCTTCATTTTACTCGAGATTTTAGACCCTTTTGGTTCTAAGTACACCCTCATATATGCCTCATCTCCCTCTATTCCTCCATGGGAGACCCAATTCATTCTTGGTCATTGGAGGCACCTCCATTTTCGATCAAGAGTCCTTGGTGAGTCTACCTCTCATATTACCCCTATTTTTTTATTATGTCATTATCAAAAGGTATTATATTAGTTTTTCTAATGTTCCCTATTTTAAGGTTGTTTTTCTAGTTTTTTAATTCTCCCATTACAGGCCGAACTGATGGCCAATACTCAGAGGGTAGACCCTATGAGGAATGAGGTGTGTGGTCCCTCACATTTAACCCAATTTCTTATATTATTTACATGTTTGTTCTTGGTGAGGTCAAGTTTTCCATGTAATGCATTGAACTTGGTTTAATTAATTATTTTAAATTAATTTTTCTCATGTTAAATTCTGCATTTTTATTATTTTTGAACCATAAAAATGAGAACCCCTAGTAGATCACTTGGGTAATGGATTGAACTCGGAGTTTGGCTAGTTAAATGGAAATTTATCTATGTAAAGTTAATTGGTATATGAATCATTAAACTTATTTTGAAATTGTTAAAAATAACTATGGATCAATTTAATTCTTATGAAATCTAATTTCACAACCATCTATGTCATAAATGGTATTTGGAACATTATATGGATAAACATGTTAGAAAATGAATAAGACCTTCAGGAAATAAGAAATTGGTTTTAAAAATTGGTTTGGCCTATGGTAATGAGTTTTAATTGTTAAAATGGTAATTGTTAAAGCATTATAGAATGAAATGGGGTTTATTCAATGGATAATTTCTTTTTGATTATTGTTATAAATAATTCATGAAGAGTACCTTGGGGTTTTATTTTTTATTTGTACCTTACCTTGATAAAAGTGTTTTATTAGTAAATAGAGTATAGTTAAATGATTTTATTTTGATATGATGATGAGTTATATTTCCTTGGGAGGTTTCTTTATAGTATAAATGGACTTGATGTGTGTATTATATCACAAAAATGTCTTATATTCCACAAGGGTACTCATATAAATTTCATGGTGTGGTGATACCTTTGGATTCATAAATGTCTCATGTTATGGAATGCCTCAACAGATACATTGTATTATATAAGATTCATTATCAATAATACCTTGGGGTGGATCCATCTTTGATTATATTAATGTATATAATATTAAAATTGCATGGATTAATTCATTTATTCTTGTTAGGTATCTTGGTTAATTATATAGTATGAGCTCCCTGGATCTAGCCTGGTTAAGTTTACTGGAATTCCATTAGAATAAGTCATGGATTCCCATCAGAACATTCTTTTTAATTTTAAGGATGGTTCCTTGAGTTCATACTAGTAGTTATTATTATTTTAATTTCATGGTTCATGCCTCCCTTGGATTGCATATGGGTTTTGTTTAGGGGGTTTCCCTGTGGATCCACATGGGTTCCCTTTATTTGAATAATCATGGTTTCCTTAGTAGGGTACCTTATAACCAGTTTTTTTATGTGCATAGTAATAAAAGACTCACTAGTGATGTATGAAGCATGTGTTGAATAATGTCAGGAATCTCCACAGAGCCTGAGCATTAGGGTTTGTTTACTACCTTTTATATAAATTATTTAAGATATTGATATGATTAATTTTTTAAAGGATGATTGGTTATGTATAAAACTCATGAATTCACTCTTTTAGGTGCTTTTTATTTTATGGAAACCATTAGTGATGTCCTAATAATTTTTACTCACACCCAACTTGGCTCTCCATGTAACTTGGGTAACTGAGCAGGAGAATATCTGGTTACAGGTTCAGGTTAATTAAAGAACCTTGTATCATTGATTAATTAGGTTTTCATGGATTGTATGGAGTTTGGATAAAGATATTGGGTAGGACTAGGTACCAATTTGGTGATGAATTTAGTTAAAATTTTACTTTTCCAATTATCCTTGTATTTGATTCTCCCATGGGGTATAGGTTATAGAATTTGTATAATATTTCATTGATGTGAATTTTGATATTATAGTTATTTGGAACTTTCCCTAAATTATCTATAATGGTTATATGGATTGGTTATTATCTCCACTATATTTGTTTCACTATGACCTTGATATGTGGGTATAGTATCCCCGCCATAAAACATTAGACCTTTACTTCTAATCATCATCCTCTAGCATATGGAGAGTCACATTAGAGGTTATGAAGCACACTAGACTAAAGTACCAGTTTGGTGCCTCTTGGAGCAGGTAATTACATTAATAAATGGCCTCTTTTAAAATAAATATATTATCAACTTATTGTGATTATAGTTAATATAATGTATTTAATGAATCTCTCAAATAAAATATTCCTTTCCTAGATCATAAATCTTAATGAAACAACTCTATTTTAATAAAACTAATCTTTAATGTATTCCACTAGGAATCTAGATTAATCCGAATAATCTCATCAATAACTCTTCCTTCTTCTTATTATTATATAACATATATATCAATGAACTTTGAATCTTATTATATATAAATATCGATGTCTTTGTGAATTTATTTAAATGTGTAATTTATTTTGAATGGGAATTTAAGGTGATGAAAACTCAAACCAATTTGAATTTTTATTCTAGAAGAGTGGTCATTTGTTAGTTTCAGAATCGTTGTTGAATTATAATGATTGAAGATAAATCCTTGGTATTTTTATATATAGTTTGAGGTTTTCTAATCATTTTTGGGGTTTGGGTGAGGCAAGGAGGTGGTGTCACATGTAGTGTATATATTTATATGACATTGGGAACCTATTGGGATAGGAATATGTAATGGTCCTTTAATTTAAAGGTTTTTTTTATTTTATAAAATCATGTACATTTTGACCTATTTTGGTTGTAGAAGGGTCCATGGGAATTTATATATTGAATTTTCTGGAAAAAGGGAGAGTTATTAAAAATATTATCAAGATCATATTTCCCCCAATAAGCCTAAAGGTATTCCATCTAAATTACTATGATTGCGGGTAGTCTTGTGTGCCACTACCCACCTCACCAGATTTTCAATGGAGGTCAACCAAAACTCCATTATACATGGGTAGTTGATAATGTCATTACCCACCCCACCAAAGTTCTTATGGGACCCAATAAACTTAATTTTAAGTTAGGTAAAAATCATCCTTTAATGATTTTACACCCTTTAATCCAATTCCTTCCCAAACTCATCACGTATGAACACCAACTCGAACATACTATATAAAAACTCTGACTCTAGTAGACTAGATTCAATGGTTAATTTAACTCATTGGTATAGAATACAAGATATCACATTATATAGGATCCAATATTTTTGTAATATTAGGAGACTAATTACATACATGACTCTCATATTACATTTTAAAACTTAAAATACAGCTTAAAAATGAGTGAGAACTTTATTATTCCTTTTATAATATCCATGAAATTATTCAAAGTTATTTTTTGGGTTCCCTAGAAAAAGAAAAAAAAAAGGGGGTGAGATTAGATGCTCAGTAAGGGTTATGTTGTAATTAATTATATCATGGATTAAATATTGAATGATAAATATGGAAATAATAAATAATAATAACATATTCTAGAAAACTATTAATATGAATGTGGAATATATCCATTGATAACATTTCAATAAAAATAATAATATGGAAAAAACTAAATTATTTCATAATGATGGAATTCATAATGTTGGATATATTAATCTTACCATTAAGGCCTCATTCCAATACATCATATATAAATAGGCAAGGAAAATTATAAATACCCAAAAACATTTGTCGAATGAGACCTAACAATGTATCAAGGGGATATATAATTCTAATCCTCATCCATCACTAAATAATTTCAATGAATTAATTATATGAAAGGAATGAATAAACATTCTTTAGTAAACAATAAACATCTATATTGAAATAATAAGTATATGGAATGTTAATATTTTCCTAGTTAATAAATGGAATAACTTTCTTGGTAATCACCCTTCAAATTGAAATATATATATTAATGGGTATATAATTATATAAATTTTTAAAAATGAAATATATAAATAGAGTAAATGATATAGAATAAAGAGAGAGTGATAAAGAGTGATAGAGAACGTAACCCTTATGAACCAGGTGAGGTATGAACTATAAATTTATAAGGGGAAATAAAGGCCAAAAATTCATCAAAACGAATATAAAATATCATGGTAAACTCCTATAAACTTAAATTTTAGTTATAGGAGAGAAAATATAAAATATAATAATAATAATTGAAAAGAATAGAGACTTGGAAATAAAACCCTTCTATTTATTTAATTTTAAATTAAAAATTCCCAATTTAATGGGAAAATATTTTACATTGGAAACCATGAAAATTTAATGAGTAATATCCATTTAGAATAATGTATATAAAATTAGGAAAAGGAATTTAATTTGAGAATATTAAAAATGATCATAACTCAATTAAAGTTTATTGAGCTAAAAATCCTCTTACCTAGAGTCCTGAGTCACCTCATATATACTATAAAATCAAAGTTAATAAAATAATAATTATTAATATATTATTTCAGAACCTTATTCATGTTTATATGCTTTTATATTCATTTATTTTAAACTTATTACTTATTTTTAATTAATATCGATTATTGGTGTGAGTAGTTTTAAATGTTCCTTGTCTATTTTGGTATAACAGTCTTGATTATCAATCCATGTTTATGAGTTAATCATATATAAAATATTTAGGGTACTATAATAGTATTTCGATAATTAGTTAAGAATTTATAGGTTCATTACATTGGATTTTCTAGTATATTTCTCTAAGATGAGATCTATAACATGCTTATTTTGGTAATTTTTTTCAAATAAAAATATATATATTAATAATGAGTTAAATCATAATATAACTATTAAAAAATTAAAAAAAAATTATTAATTTTATATATCACTATTAATTAAATTTCTATAACCATCCATGATAAAAAATTATAGCATCATTCACATAGGTTCTTAAACCAACCCAAATAATAACATGTTATAATCAATAGATGAGTTTAATTATGAAGTGATTTCATTAAACTATAATAATTAAAGAAGTAAAATGATATTATATAGATGTTATCGAAGAGATAAATTATAAATTATAATATTTATATGAATAAAATAAAATAAAAATAATGATTGGTAGTTATTAATTACAAAGAAGAAATTGCATCTCCTCTTGGAATCCTTCTGACAAAGAATTAGAGGATTTTATAGATACCAGAAGCTAAAAAACATGGGATTGTATTATTAGATAAGAAAATATGAAAGATAATGTATGGGAATTATAATTTTAGGTGTTTTTTTAAGGGGTGTTGGAGGTAGCCTTTAATAAGTAAAAGCAGTGGCATTTTTTAAATACATATTTGTTATAATAAAATAAATTTCATATTCAAGTAAAGTGGAATAAAAATTGAAATTTAAGGGAGATAAGATAAAAAAAATTATATAAATACCTCCTAAAATAATTTAAAGATAAGTTATTATGATATTTTTTGAGCTTATGTGTTAATTTAACCCATTTCCCTTATTTTAGTCTTTATTATGGTGACTAACTTTTTCCTAGGTAAATTGTTTATATGATTAAAAATGAAATTGAACCTATTAACTAATTTCAAAATTATTATTAAAAATATGAAATTCATTTTATGAGATTTTATTTCTAAAAGTGAAAAAAAATAACTTCAATATAAGAATTAATAATGCAATAAAAACTATTTTTACAAAAAAAAAGTATTATTAAGTTAAAAATTAATTTGTACTTATTTTGGATAAATATTATGAAGAGTATTAATTTAAAAAGAATATATCAGTTTATTATTAGAAAAATGAAAATTATTTTATTTTCAAATCAATCCAAAACTGAATTTCATAATTTTAATACTTAATTAAAGGAATATAAACAAGATAGTTTTTTTTATTGGAATAAAATACAACTTTTATTCAAAAAATTTAATCATTGGTTTCTAAATTCAAAATATTTTTTTAAATGAATTATTTTTATCCTTACATATATTATTTTATGAGAAAAATATTTCATAAATTTTTAATTCATGTTTATTTCAGGATTATGTCCTAAAATTTATGGTATTTTTAAAAAAAATTATATTCATTATTCCCTAAAAAACTTTTTCAAACAAATCCCAAAAATTCATCCCAATATAATATTGAAATCTTGAATCAAAAAATGAGGTTCATTTATTGAAATTCAAATTTTAAAATTTCTAAATATAAATTTTAAATATACCCATTTATAAAAACTATTTTTGTTGTAATATAATGATGAGATAATATAATGTGTGTTGTGAAATATTTTTTGGGATATAGTGTTTAAAATATATAGTATAATATAGAGTCTTACATTCTCTCCCACCTTAAATATCTTTTTCCATGAAATTTGATATATGTTATGTTAGAAATAAATGTGGGAAATTATTCATCATTATCTCTTCAGGTTCCCATGTTTCCTCCTCTAACTTGTGATTCCTACCAAGTACTTTCCCTAAATGAGTTTTTTATTCTATAATACTTTCTCTACAATGTAAAGAATTAAGACAGACTCTTCATTATAATAAAATTCAGGTTAAAACTCTATTTTCACAATCGTGTATAAATTTTTTGGGTCTAAAATATACTTTATAAATAATGAAACATATAAAATATCATGAACTTTAGAATATTTGGGTGGTATAGACAAACAGTAACACACAACTCCAATTTTATCCCCTCTATCATATTACCTTTGGATAGTGGTCTCAAGGGGGAATTTTCATAAATCAATCCTTATGTAGGCATGCATAAATGGGGGGTTGTGGGTAAGTTGTAAATTCAGCATGTAAGTGTGTGAACTATTCTAACTATTTTTTGGAATAGTTGTAGAATGGTTGTAAAAAAACAAACTTTTTTATTCCCGGAATGTTGATGAAGTGAAGAAGACTGAGGAGGAAATATGATTTGATGTGGTTTTATAGTCACTAATTTTGGAAATAAAGGTCTTATGGTAAATAATTCTTGTTTCCTACAATTATTTAGCTCACATATGCTTAGAATTTTTTATAAGTGACCCATTTCTTGAGGTTTCAAAGTTCAATGATTTATGAATCTTGGTTCAAAAAAAATCCAAAGGGGTATATTTTTTTGTCCAAGTTGGTTGTTGATGTTTTTGGATGCATGAATTATTGTCTTTTATTTTGAAGGAAGTTTAAGAATAAAGTAAATCACTTCACTTTGTATAAGTGGGTGAGTAAATATAGGAAAGTTACAATATTTTCCATGGTAAATCTAAAGATGATTTTCTGGTCTCTATTTCACAAAGATCGTAGGTTTATTGGAGAAATTTTGATGCAATATTTAAAAAGGAAAGGGTGAGAAAAGATACTGACAATCAGTATGGTTGGTCTTACAGAAGTTGGTGTTTAAGGTGGAACAGTTTTCCAATGTTTTCCAAATTTTTGGGGTCCAAAATTTGGAGTTTGGTGAGCATTGTGAAAATTGGATTTCCATAAATATCTCATCAAAACATGGAAAAGGTATGAATTTTGAGAATATGTGATTCATGAAATAGATTTCAAAAAGATTTGAATAATGTTTACGATGTTCTTTTCAATTATGATGATATTTGAGAATGGATGAGGAAAAGAACATTGAGGGTGAGCATTGCAGCACAAAGAAAGAATGAGAATTGTGGAGGAACAAAGGAATAAAAAGTATCATGGTGGTGTAGAGAAATAAATAACATCACATCAGCATAAAGGATATGACAGAATTCTTTATGAGTACGAAATGCTTTGCAAATCTAAAAAATATCCATCGTGTTTCACGAAGCAGTGTGATTTTCGGCTGCAATTTCAGAGCTCCGCAGTTTGGGATGATGTGGTGCTGACTTTGCACCGAAGGTTTGAGGATTGGTGGAATCTCCTATAAATTTACCTGTACCCCCTTGATAAAATTATAGAGAATTAATGAGAATTGTAGAGCTCTCAAATTGTGAAGAAGGTTCACAATGAAAGTGAAATTTGAAAAGGCAGTAAGCACCGCGAAGGAAAGGAGTTTCACGGTGAGCTATTGAGATTTGTGAAAGAAGTGAACTTAAAAAAGACAAATTTGTGCTCTAAGAAATAGTGATCTCTATGATCTATTGAGCACTACGAACGAGAGAGCTTTGTGAACTGCAGTGCTCTGTGAAGTTGGGAGCTTCACGAAGGATCTCTATGAGATGAATATTTGAGTACCCAAATTAAGTGATAAGTTCTTCCAAGTGGATCAAGATATGACTGGGGTATAAGAACAAGTATTATTATGAATTCCAGGTAGTTCCTATCAGCTTATGGATAGGAAATAGAAGAGTTGTTTTCGAAGATCAAATTTGTGAAGGTTTTTTAAGAAGCACAGAGATATTGCATTACCCTATTTGTACTAAGAGGGTGTGAACACACTTGAGGATTATCTCTCAAGTACTACATGAGTGAAATGGAATATCCTACTTGTTTTATTCCAAATTAAATGATTATATCTTTATTGTATTGTGTGGTACATGATTATCTCTATACCATAACAAGGACTAGATACTCTCATTGACTAGTGAACCTTGTAAATTCTTGTTTTCTTATGGATGTGTGTTTCGATTGTGTTTAGTAGGGAAGGATATCCTTAATTGGAGACAAATGTTGTTTCATTTTAAAGAAACCATAAAAATAAAATATATCATGGATTCACCCCTCCCCCTATCAGTGATAAATGGATCCTGATTGGGTAACTTTATTTTGGTGTTTCAAGGTTGTGTGTAGTTATTTTTGAGTACCCATGGTGATACGGCCTTGTGTCTAGGTCGATTTCAAAGGGAATTATCATTCAGATACCTAAATTTGGTATTTTTTTACATGTTTTGGTAATGTTTTTCCATGTAGATAAGCGTTTTGGGTTTTTAAAATGATGCTTGGTAAGGCGAGTGGTCATATGTATAGCCATGAAACATGTGAGGTGTCAAGAATGATCTATTTGGGAATCTTGGATGCCTCTAGTCTATGGAAGAAACATGTCAATATCATGGACATTTTTATATATAGTATCATGAACCTAAGTGTATTGATTCTTGATTCATTGGTAATGAGTATGGTTCTGTAAGGCGGTCACAGCAGGACATGTGACCATCATGTCTCGGTGTGGTTGGATGGTGAAAATTGAATAACTATTTTCTAGATGGAATCATAATTGTTGATTGAGGATTTTATTAGTACATGTGAGGTGTGAGTCAGTGTGTAGATTAGATACAATGATTCCTCGGTCAGTTTTACACATGAAAGTATCTAGTGTTTCAGTTCTTGGTATCAAGGTTGGGGGTATAGGTTTAAACGATTGAGTTCTTATCTCTATCATGTTTGGGATACACTTCTAAAGGATGGGTGTGATATGTTATGGCTTCTTGAAGTTATATAATTCCACTAGTTGGTAGGAATTTGTGTTTTGTACATTGTCCCAAGTGAAGTTCATGTTTTCAGAAAGAGTTTCAAGGGTACCCTTGGTTAAGCATGGTCGGCCAATGAGTGAGCATGGTTGGAGTATAGGCATGTGATCCACGATTTAATGCAATATGAATCATGGGGGGATAAGTTAGGTTATGTGTTTTTTTGGTTTATGGGAATGTGGTCCCATCTTATTTCAAGATATCAATGTAGTGAACACTGATAAATGTTGTGACTATCAGGTTTTGGGTTGGAAAGTGGTCATGTTCAATCTAAGGATCGATAATATTGATAAGTTATTTCAGGATTGGGTGCTCGATGAATAGATAAAAAAAATATTAATCATGGTTGAGAGGGGTGGTGTCGATTTGGATTGAATTATTATGACATGTTCAATCCAAGAGATCAATTGTGGTTAGCTTTTTATGGGATGGTTGGAATGTCTTGGGAGGAGGAACACACATGTGGTAAAGAAATGACCCATTGGGTTCAATGATCATGGGGTAGTGTAAGGAAATAAATATGGTGTAGATACCACCATAAACCTTTGTATGGTGTAACCCTCACTTCAGATAAAATTTAGAAATTACTAAGGATGGTGATCCATGATCTGGAAGCAGCTATTGTTTTATAGTTGGAATGGTGATAGGGTATGAGTGGGTTCAACTATATCCAACTATTTTATATGGTAACAAAAGGGTTGTGGGCCATAAGATTGGGGTGTTAATTTAATGTAATGATGAAAGGGGAACTATTATAGTGGTAATAATCATGTTAGTTTTGGGTGTAATATCCTTAGGTTAGAAGGGTGTCTCTGTATATGTCCAGTAATTAGAGAGTCATGATGGAACCAGATACTGGTGTGCATCGGGCTTTGATGTAATCTAGATTCCTTAGTTAATTCTAGATGATAATTTCTATGAATTGTTATATAAGTTAATGTAGTTGGTTCAGTATTAGTATGGAGTGACTATTTCCAAACACGGTTCAGCGAGGTGGAATGTTAGTGCTCAAGGGAGAGCATACGGGTTAGTGAGGTGATTGTTGATTTGATTTTGGAGTCACATATGAGGTCAGGTTGGACGTCGTTGTGTCAAGATGAGTAGGGGATGCCTCTGGTGGGTATGGAATCATGGTCTGGTAATTTAAAGGTTATTATATGGTTTGATTTGATCATTCTTGATCCTGGTTAGATAATGTTTTAAATTAGTAAATGATATCGGGAGTCATCTTTAGGATACAATGTGAATTCTTGGGAAATTTTAGGATTCCTTTGGAGCTACACATCGGGATCAGGAAGTGAGGTAGTGAATTGGTGGTATAAAATCCTTTTCAGGTTGGTCTTTTAAAGGAGGTTCCCCATGTGTTTTTGTGTGAGTTTGGATATGGTAATTTTACAACCAGATCGAGCATGTAATTTTTGATTTGGATTTTATATTTTAGAATTTAGCCAGGGGTTTTGAATTAAAATTTATAATTTTATGGTTTTTCTTGGATAGTGGTGGAAGATTCATTTATCTTAAAGATGTAAAATGAGAGTTTTGAAGTATATTTGACCATATCTCTAGATTATGTTGAGTTATGTTGAATTAGAAACCATGATGAGTAGATTGATGGACCACTGAGAACAAGTTTTGGTAGGAAAAATATGATGGTGGGAGGCATTGAGTTTTAGAATTATCCTCGTGAGGTATTTCCTATAGTGGAAAAAACTATATTCCAAAGAATTCAACTAATAATTGATGCATTGGTGTCTTATAAAATATGTAAGTTGTAAATCATTGTCTCATTTTTCAAAGATAAATTCAATCTTTAGCTCTGGATTTGGAAAACTTTTTTCCCATGTTTAGAGTTTCATTTTGAAATTGCATTTGGTGATTTAAAATAGAACAAGGCCTTTTGATAGGGAGTTAACGATTGACATAGTTCATGGAATGTAGTTAGATGGCCACCATAACTTCTCAAGGATGATAAGTGTTATGGTGGAGAGTTTGTAAGGCCCGATTTTATAGAAAATCATTGAGTTTTGGGGGAAGTTTGAGTTTTTGTTTAGTGGAGGGGTTTGGTTGTTGAACTATGCTTCATGAAGACAATTCAAAGGGTGGAACACCTTACACAAGTGTAATTACACATAGAATAGGGATTTAGAGGTAACTTAGAGGGATTTTGTGAACACCAAAGGGTTTAGGAGTGGTTATGAGTAGAAACCAAGATATCTTAGTGCCACTTTCAAACCATTATAGGTCCACTATCTAGCTGGTAGTCTTGGAAATAACCAAGTATGGCTATAGAGCTCACTATTTTTTCAAGTCAACCTAGCACCAACCAATTATTGGAGGCCAATTATTGGTCAGTAACAACTTAGTTACTTTTATATGTGGGAAATCATTTTCATTTTACCCGAGATTAACCCTCCTCCTTTTCATCAAGATTTTAGACCATTATGGGTCTAGGGACACCCTTATATGAGCCTCCTCTCTCTCCCTCTTCCTGTATGGGATTTATCCCTTGATTATTTTCATTTGGAGGAACCACCACTTGTTTTCATGATCTCTTGGTGAGTCTACCTATACTCTTTACTCTATTTTGGTATTCTTTTACTATCAAAATTTATTCTATTTGTTTTGCCTAATTCACACTATTTTCAAGGCATTTGACTAGTTTCTTTGTTTCTCTCAATTCAGTTTGAAACAGTATTTGATACTCGGTGAGTAAACTCCTATGAGACATGAGGTAGGTGGTCCCTTACATTTAACTCATAGTACTACCTTGTTTTTTAGTGTGTTATTGGTGTAGTCAGGATAGTCATGTCAGGATTTAACTTCAGTTTAGTTAATTATTTTGAGATGAGTCAACTCATGTTAACACCCCTTTTATTATTCCTCAAACCTTATAAATGAGAACCCCTAGTATAGCTCTTGTGTAATGGGGTAACCATGTAATTTGGATAGTTAAATGGAAATTTTTCTATATGATAATAATTGGAATATGATTTGGGAAAATTATGTTGAAATGTTTAAAATGATAATTTTAGATTAATTTGATGGATGTGAAATGGAATTTCACAACCAACAGTATTATAAATGGGATTTGGAGATTTATATAGACAGAAATGTTAGAAACTGAATGAGACTTTTTATGGAATGGGAAATCAGTTTGAAAAAGTGGTATGGCCTATGGTAAAGATTTTTAATTGATAAAATTTGAAAATTAGTAAAAAAATTATGAAATTTTATATGGTTTATTGAATGGATAGTTTCTTTGTGATGATTGGAAGAAATAATCCATGAAGTGGACCTTGGGGTTTTATTTTAGATTTTTTCCTCGCCTTATTGAATTCTTTTTATTAAATATAGAATGGTTAAATTAATGTCTTTTTATATAATGATTTGTTTGAATTTCTTTTTAGTTTTCCATAGAGTCCTTTTGGACTTTACATGTGTTGGATTCCATGATAGAAATTTGGATTCTAATAGGGTACTCATATTAATTCCATGGTGTGATGATAACCTCAAATTCATTGAGGTCCAATGTTATGGAATGCCTTGAGTGAGCCATTGTATTCCTATAGATTCATTATTTGAATAACTTGTGATAGATACCCCTTACATAGGAGTAATTTATATATTATTTTAATTTTATTAATTAATTTTGTGGAATTTTTTGAGGTACCTTGCTGAATTATATAGGATAAGCTGCCTAGATTTATCCTGGTTATCTAGAGTGTAATGGGTCTAGTGTAAGTCAAGGATTCCCATAAAGTCATGATTTTAAATATCAAGGATGGTTCCTTGATTTTAGAATAGTAGTTCAGATTATAGGAATGTTAATGGTTACCCCTCCCTTGGATTACCTTTGGGTTTTGTTGAGAGGGAATTCCCAGTGGAGATACCTGGGTTCCCGGAAGATATACGACCATGGTTGACTTGGTATAATACCTTTGGAACTAGTCATGTTATGATATAAACTATGATCAGAGACTATAGGTGATGAAAAAAGTAGGTATAGACCAGTTTTGGGAGTCCCCACAGAACACAGAAATTTGTGATTGTTTACTACATTTAAAATAAATTATTCAAACTGATTATTTGATTAATCTGTTAAATGATGATTGGTTATTTATAGACCTCTCATATGCACTCTTTTATATATATTTTATTTCAGGGATTCCATTGGTATTAACCTAATAATTTTTATTCATAACTTTACTGGGGCACTATGAATCTTGGGTACTTGCGTATAGTACTATCTAGTTTCAAGTCCAAGTTGGGGCATGCTCCTGGTATCATTGATTGCTTGGATTTGTGTGGATAGTGTGGAGTGTTAAAGATAGGACCAACCGGGACTTGGGACTTTTTTGAGAATGAGTTTAGTTATATTTATAATTTTTCATATATCCTTGTATATGATCCACCCATGGGGGATTATTTGTGGCATCTGTAGTATATTTCATTGATCTGTCTTTTGAAACTGCATTTATCTATATCATTTTATGTCTTATTTGTGATGGTTATCTAGATTAGTTATTATATATATTATTTTTTATGAATTTTGAATCTTATATTTGAGTATAGTCTCACCATCATACCACATAAGAACCACACTTCTAGTTAGCAGCCTCTAACGTATGGGGAGGTGCATCGAAGGCCATGTGGAGCACTATCCCGAATCTCCGGTTTAGTGGCTCCTGGGGTGGGAAGTTAAAAATTGGTATCATGGTATATTTTCTTTTATTTTATTATTTGGTAATTATATTCATGATACTAGGAGTCTGTTGGAACTAGTTAATGAGCTTGTTCCTAGGAAGGATCAACCACCGCCTTGGAGAAACCCTAAGTTACAAAGAATGGGACATATTGTTCTTGGATTTTATTATTAAACTTGTATTTAATTTTTACCTAGAGTGACACACTTCATTTCTTATGTTATTAGATTATGGTGTTTTTACTCTTGTAATGGTATGGAAATAGGGTGTGGCTACATTCATATGTTATTTCAGGAATATAGGGAATCACATAACATGTATCACGCTAGGGACATGGGTTTTAGATGTTGGTTGTATGATGCATCTGATTTATATTTATCTATGACTATATTTTTAGGTTATTTCAGTATGATTTCTGTCTACCAATGGTCTATATTTTACTGGTAATTTGGAGGATAGTATTTAAAATTTATAAAGCATCATATATGGTTTTTTATAAATATGAGTATGTTGACATCATACTTGACCAATTCCTCGGATGATCTCTTTATTCATAAGAAGATATAAATTGATTGATGATGGTATTGATTAAGTAAGGTTCTAGTAAGCATCTTATAATGTATTTTCCCTCATGGAATGTGAATAACACATTATTTAATCAATCCTTGGGAATTTGAAATCTTCTTAAAGCTTGGTTAGAATGAATGTCAAACTTTTGAAAAAATTTAAATGAATTTTTGAATGATGATATTGGTTAAATAGAGTGACAATAGGTAAACTATAAATTTCATTCCTCTATATATTGAAACTGGAACCCTATTTAACCCAAACATAGGAATATAGAAATTTTGATTGACCTTGGAATGATTAATTGTAAATAATCATTTGAAAGATAGAGAATCTATTTGGAGATATAAAACTTACATCTTATAATAATGAAAGTTCATTAAGGAAATTTGATTCCCCTATAAAATGATGGTTGGGATAAATAAAATGACAATAATTAATGGATAAAGTGTATTCCTCTATATCTTTTGAATGTAATTCTATTTAACAAACCCTATTTTTTGAATCTTTTTAAATGGTAAAGACTTAATAATGTAGATATTAAAAGGGGTTAACCTTAAGTGACTATGGTTTCTTAAAGGAATTATGTGTTTAGTTTGACCCTATTAAGGATCAAAGGGTCTAGAGAGAGAGACAGTTTATGAGAACCTTGAGTTGGGTGTCTAAAAGACTATATTTCTTGATACATTGAGATCATTATTATTGTATTTTCATGAGCTATCGATTTAGTGAAACTTTTGTTTGTGGGATAGGTGGTAGGACCTAGTGGACCTTGTGAGTGACTAAGGTTAGTGAGTAAAGGCCTTGTAACCTTGGAGGTTGGCCCATGAGAGGGGTTGTCTTGATCTGGTGAGATAAATTTAGTGGTATGAGTTAGGTGATTTATGGTCTTATGTGATTGATTTATGTTCAATTATACCTAGTTTAATTGTATTTAATGTTGATAATCCATGGAGATAGGTCCTTGTGCCTAGGATTTTTTTTGAATGGAATGATCATTTGGATGTCTAACCCTAGAAATTGGGGGCATGTTTTAGGCATGTATTGTCATGTAGGTAAGTGGTTAGGGTTTTAGAAATAATTCCTATGGAGATAGGTGGTCCTGCATATATCCATGACATGTGTTAGGTGTTAGAATTTTTCTATGAGGGAATATAAGATTCCTTTAGTCAGTGGAAGTGATATTTTGAGACCATGATTGGTTTCTTATATTGTCACATGAACCTAGGGTCATTGATTCCTAATTTATGTGTAATGAGTCAGGTTTTATAAGTTGTTCATAGAAGGACATATAACCATTAGATCTTACTGTGATTGGATGGTGTGAAAGTGAATACTTTTTATCTAAATGGAATAAAAGTGTTTTCTTGGGGATTTATTTGGTATATGTGAGGTGCGACCATGTGTTTTTATTAGTTTTGAGGGTTATATGGTTAGTTTTAAACATGAAATTAACTGGGGTGTTGGTTCTTGGTATCAAGGTTGATTACATAGGGTTGGATTTTCTATTTATTAGCCATGTCGATTTTGGGATACACTTCCAATAGTTGGTGCGAGTAGGGATAGATATTTTTAATTTTTTAATAGTTATAGTTGGTGGGTGGTCATGGGTCATACCTTGGTATAAATGAAGTGCATATTTTTTAAAATAGTGTTGATGGTACTCTTTATTAAACAAGGATGGCCAACACATGAACATGGTCAGTGATTTAGATGTGTGAGCCTAGTTTGAATGCAACGTGACTAATGGGTTCATGAGTTGGGATACAATTTATGTGTTGTAAAAAAATGTGTGGCCATCTTATTTTAGGTTTCAAGGCAGTGTTCACTGGTAAATGTGATGCCTATAAAGTTTTGGGTCAGTGAGTGTCCATTTGATAGTCAAGGATTGACAATATTGATGAGATGTTGCAATCTTGGATGCTCGAGGTTTGGTTAGAAAAGGTGGAGACCCTCATTTGAGAGATTTAGTGTGGGTTTGGATTGATGTTTTGTGACATGGTCAATCCAAAAGATTAATCTGGGTCAAGTTTTTATGGGACGGTAGGTGTGTCTTGGGAGGAGTGATAGGCATGTCGTAAACACATGACCCATTAGTTTAAATGATATAAGAGCAGTGTAAGTAAAGAAATATAGTGGGGATACCACTATAAAAATTTGGAGGGTGTGGCCCATTCTTTATATAAAATTTAGTACATATTGAGGATGGTGGCCTATGATTTAGAAGTAGTTAGTGATTGACGGTTGGAATGGAACTCAAGTATGAGTGGCTTCATCCATATCCAACTATTATGTTCAGAAATGGATGAGTTTTCAGATTTAAGATCAATGTGTTTCCCTAGTGTATTTATGAAAAGGAAAATTCTATGGTGAAGAGTGGAATGTCAGTTGTGGGAATAGGACCCTCATACAGGAAGGTTTTCTGTGTTTGGCATCGGTCTTTGGATAGGCATGATAGTACCGGATATCAGTGCGCATGGGATTTTGATGTAGTCTTTATTCATTGAGTAATTATATATGATAATATTTATGTAGTTATAGATGATTTAAATTAATTGGTTCAGTCTTTGGATTGAGTGACTTGATCCAAACATGGTTAACCAAGGCGGCACCCTAGTTCTCAAGTAATATCATGGGGATTAGTGCGGTGATTAGTGATTTGACTATGGAATCCCATCTAAGGTTAAGTTGGACCTTAGTGTGTCAAGATAAGAAAGGGATGCCTCTTGTGGTCATGTAATCATGCTCTAGTAATTTAATGGTTCTTCCATGGTGGAATCTGAGCATACTTTTTCTTGGTTAGATAAGTTTTTTATTTGATATTTGACATCAAGAATTGGGTTTAGGTTATAATGTGTATGATTAATCAATTTTTTTATGTCTTTAGTTATCAAGATCATAAAATAATATAGAAAATTGGTGGAAACAATGCTTTCTAGTTATCTAGAGGAGGTTCACCTTATGTTATTGTGTGAAGTTAGATGTGGTGAGTCGGAAATCATTTCAAGAATATTGTTTTGGATGTTTGGGTTATATTCTGGTAGTTTTCTAGGGATTTTTGAGTCAAATATATCATTTTTTGTTCTTATATAGGTCAAGAATGATTGTTTATCTTCAAGGTAGAGAATGGGATTTTTTTTTCACCAGTGTTGACCAGCATTCATGCATTTGCTGAGTTATAGTGCACCAGAAATCATGTGAAGCTGGTTGATGGACCACTGAGGATAAGATTTGGTAGGTAAATTCCAATAGAGATAGGTGTTGAGGATCAAAATCAGCCTCATGATCTAATTATTTTGTTGGGAAGCACCATAGGCTAGTTACTTCAACTGAGTAGTGACATGTGGGTTTTTTGGGGAAACAAAAATTCATGTAGCATCCTATCAGTGTTTGATGAAAAATTTGAGTTCTATCTCAGGATTGGGTAGCCTTTTGACCAATTTTTTAGGATATGTTTTTTAAAATGGTTTCGGTGTTTGAATATGGAATGGGGCCTTTTGAGATGTATTTAAAAATGGAAATAGGTCTGGGAATGCATTTAGATGTCCATTAGGAATTCTTATGGATGATAACCATTATAGTGTGTATTTTGAAGGACCAATTCTATGGATAAGCCTTCGGGTTTGGGGAAAGTTTGAGTTTTGGTTTGGTAATGGGAATTTATTTAAGTGTGATTTAGGAGTATAATTAAAATAGTGGATCACATTAAAGTAGTGTAATTACGTGTATAATGGGGCTTGGGAGGTATCCTAGAGGGCTCAGGTGAGAATTGGAGGATTTGGGAGTGGTCGGGACCTGAATTCAAGATATTGAAGTGCCTATGTATATCTAGTACAGGTCCATCGACCTACTGGTTGTCTTAGAAGTACCCAAGGAAGGTTGGTTGGCTCACTGTTTGGTTTCTAGACCTAGCACATGCTAGTCATTGGACTAGTAGCTAGCCAGTGGAGGCTAGAGATTGTCCAATGTCCTTTTAGTGCTTTATATGTAGGGAGTAGCCCTATCATTTCACCCAAGACACCCCTTCTTCATTTTACACAAGATTTTATAACTTTTTGGTTCTAAGTACACCCTCATATATGCCTCATATCCCTATATTCCTCCATGGGAGACCCAATTCATTCTTGGTCATTGGAGGCACCTCCATTTGCGATCAAGATTCCTTGGTGAGTATACCTCTCATATTACCTCTATTTTTTTATTATGTCATTATCAAAAGGTATTATATTAGTTTTTCTAATGTTCCCTATTTTCAGGGTGTTTTTCTAGTTTTTGAATTCTCCCATTACAGGCCAAACTGATGGCCAATACTCAGAGGGTAGACCCTATAAGGCCTGAGGTGTGTGGTCCCTCGCATTTAACCCAATGTCTTACATTATTTACATGTTTTTTCTTGGTGAGGTCAAGTTTTCCATGTAATTCATTGAACTTGGTTTAATTAATTATTTTAAATTAAGTTTTCTCATATCAAATTATGGATTTTTATTATTTTTTGAACCATAAAAATGAGAACCCCTAGTATATCACTTGGGTAATGGATTGACCTCGGAGTTTGGCTAGTTAATTGGAAATTTATCTATGTAATGTTAATTGGAATATGCATCATGAAACTTATTTTGAAATTGTTAAAAATAAGTATGGATCAATTTAATGCTTATGAAATCTAATTTCACAACCATCTATGTCATAAATGGTATTT
Source organism: Viscum album (assembly GCA_963277665.1). NCBI lineage: Eukaryota > Viridiplantae > Streptophyta > Magnoliopsida > Santalales > Viscaceae > Viscum > Viscum album. Next base: position 1,317,523,508 of record OY728126.1, read on the forward strand.
GGAACATTATATGGATAAACATGTTAGAAAATAAATAAGAACTTCAGGAAATAAGAAATTGGTTTTAAAAATTGGTTTGGCCTATGGTAATGAGTTTTAATTGTTAAAAATGGTAATTGGTAAAGTATTATAGAATGAAATGGGGTTTATTAAATGGATAATTTCTTTTTGATGATTGGTATAAATAATTCATGAAGAGGACCTTGGGGTTTTATTTTTTACTTGTACCTTACCTTGATAAAAGTGTTTTATTAGTAAATAGAGTATAGTTAAGTGATTTTATTTTGATATGATGATGAGTTATAATGCCTTGGGAGGTTTCCTTATAGTATAAATGGACTTTATGTGTGTAGGATATCACAAAAATATCTTATATTCCACAAGGGTACTCATATAAATTTCATGGTGTGGTGATACCTTTGGATTCATAAATGTCTCATGTTATGGAATACCTCAAGAGATCCATTGTATTATATAAGATTCATTATCAAGAATACCTTGGGGTTGATCCAACTTTAATTCTATTAATGTATATATTATTAAAATTACATGGATTAATTCATGTATTCTTGTTAGGTATCTTGGTGAATTCTATAGTATGAGTTCCCTAGATCCAGCCTAGTTAAGTTAACTGGAATTCCATGATAATAATTCATGGATTCCCATCAGACCATTATTCTGAATTTTAATGACGGTTCCTTGAGTTCATACTAATAGTTATTATTAGATTAATTTCATGGTTCATGCCTCCCTTGGATTCCATATGTGTTTTGTTTAGGGGGTTTCCCTGTGGATCCACATGGGTTCCCTTGATTTGAATGATCATGGTTTCCTTGGTAAGGTACCTTATAACCATTTTTTTATGTGCACAGTAATAAAAGACTCACTAGTGATGGATGAATCATGTGTTGAATAATGTCGGGAATCTCCACAGAGCCTGAGCATTAGGGTTTGTTTACTACCTTTTATATAAATTATTTAAGATATTGATATGATTTACTTTTTAAAGGATGATTGGTTATGTATAACACTCATGAATTAACTCTTTTAGGTGCTTTTTATTTAATGGAAACCATTAGTGATGTCCTAATAATTTTTACTCACACCCAACTTGGCTCTCCATGTAACTTGGGTAACTGAGCAGAAGACTATCTAGTTTCAGGTTCAGGTTAAGTCAAGAACCTAGTATCATTGATTGATTAGGTTTCCATGGATTGTATGGAGTTTGGATAAAGAGATTGGGTAAGACTATGTACCAATTTGGTGATGAATTTAGTTAAAATTTTAATTTTCCAATTATCGTTGTATTTGATCCTCCCATGGCGTATAGGTTATGGAATGTGTAGAATATTTCATTGATGTGAATTTTGATATTATAGTTATTTGTAACTTTCCCTAAATTATCTATAATGGTTATATGTATTGGTTATTATCTCCACTATTTTTGTTTCACTATGACTTTGATATGTTGGAATAGTATCCCCGTTATAAAACATTATACCTTCACTTCTAATCATCATCCTCTAGCATATGGAGAGGCACATTAGAGGTCATGAAGCACACTAGACTAAAGTACCAGTTTGGTGCCTCTTGGAGTAGGTAATTACATTAATAAATGGCCTCTTTTAAAAGAAATATATTATCAACTTATTGTGATTAAAGTTAATATAATGTATTTAATAAATCTCTCAAATAAAATATTCCTTTCCTAGATCATAAATCTTAATGGAACAACTCTATGTTAATAAAACTAATCTTTAATGTATTCCATTAGGAATCAATATTAATCCGAATAATCTCCTCAATAACTCTTCCTTCTTCTTATTCTTATATAACAGATATATCAATGAACTTTTAATCTTATTCTATGTAAATATTGATGTCTTGGTGAATTTATTTAAATGTTTAATTTATTTTGAATGGGAATTTAAGGTGATGAAAACCCAAACCTATTTGAATTTTTTTTCTAGAAGAGTGGACATTTTTTAGTTTCAGAATCGCTGTTGAATTATAATGATTGAAGATAAATCCTTGGTATTTTTATATATAGTTTGAAGTTTTATAATCATTTTTGGGGTTTGGGTGAGGCAAGGAGGTGGTGTCACATGTAGTGTATATATTTATATGACATCAGAAACCCATTGGGATAGGAATATGTAATGGTCCTTTAATTTTAAGGTTTTTTTATTTTATAAAATCATGTACCTTTTGACCTATTTTGGTTGTAGAAGGGTCCATGGGAATTTATATATTGAATTTCCTAGAAAAAGGGAGAGGTATTAAAAATATTTTCAAGATCATATTTCCCCCAATAAGCCTAATGGGATTCCATCTAAATTACTATGATTGTGGGTAGTCTTGTGTGACACTACCCACCTCACCAGAGTTTCAATGGAGGTCAACCATAAATCCATTAGACATGGGTAGTTGATCATGTAATTACCCACCCCACAAAAGTTCTTATGGGATCCAAATAAGCCTAAATTTAAGTTAGGTAAAAATCATCCTTTAATGATTTTACACCCTTTAATCCAATTACTTCCCAAACTCATCACGTATGAACACCAACTCAAACATACTATATAAAAACTCTGACTCTAGTAGACTAGATTCAATGGTTAATTTAACTCATTGGTATAGAGTAAAAGATATCACATTATATAGGATCCAATATTTTTTGTAATATTAGGAGACTAATTACATACATGAATCTCATATTACATTTAAAAACTTAAAATACAACTTAAAAACTGAGTGAGAACTTTATTATTCCTTTTATAATATCCATGAAATTATTCAAAGTTCTTTTTTGGGTTCCCTAGGAAAATAAAAACAAATAAAGGGGTGATATTAGATGCTAAGTAAGGTTTATGGTGTAATTAATTCTATCATGGATTAAATATTGAATGCTAAATATGGAAAGAATAAATAATAATAACATATTCTAGAAAACTATTAATATGAATGTGGAATATATTTATTGATAACATTTCAATAAAAATAATAATATGGAAAAAAATAAATTATTTCATAAAGATGTAATTCATAATGTTGGATATATTAATCTTACCATTAAGGCCTCCTTCCAATACATCATATATAAATAGGCAAGGAAAATTCCAAATACCCAAAATATTTGTCGAATGAGACCTAACGATGTATCAAGGGGATATATAATTCCAATCCCCATCCATCACTAAATAATTTCAATGCATTAATTATATGAAAGGAATGAATAAACATTATTTAGTAAACAATAAACATCTATATTGAAATAATAAGTATATGGAATGTTAATATTTCCCTAGTTAATAAATGGAATAAATTTTTTGTTAATCACCCTTCAAATTGAAATATATATATATTAATGGGTATATAATTATATAAATTTTTAAAAATGAAATATATAAATAGTGTAAATGATAGAGAAAATATCCTTGAGATTAAAGAGAGAGTGATAAAGAGTGATAGAGAACGTAACCCTTATGAACCAGGTGAGGTATGAACTATAAATTTATAAGGGGAAATGAAGGCCAAAAATTAATCAAAACGAATATAAAATATCATGGTAAACTCCTATGAACTTAAATTTTAGTTATAGGAGAGAAAATATAAAATATAATAATAATAATTGAAAAGAATAGAGACTTGGAAATAAAACCCTTATATTATTTAATTTTAAATGAAAAATTCCCAATATAATGGGAAAATATTTTACATTGGAAAACTATGAAAATTTAATGAGTAATATCCATTGAGAATAATGTATATAAAATTAGGAAAAAGAATTTAATTTGAGAATGTTAAAAATGATCATAACTCAATTAAAAGTTATTGAGTTAAGAATCCTCTTACCTAGAGTCCTGAGTCACCTCATATGTACTATAACATCAATGTTAATAAACTAATAATTATTAATATATTATTTCAGAACCTTATTCGTGTTTATATACTTTTATATTCATTTATTGTAAACTTATTACTTATTTTTAATTAATATTGATTATTGGAGTGAGTAGTTTTAAATGTTCCTTGTCTATTTTGGTATAACAGTCTTGATTATCAATCCATGTTTATGAGTTAATCATCTATAAAATATTTAGGGTACTATAATAGTATTTCGATAATTAGTTAAGAATTTATAGGTTCATTCCATTTGATTTTCTAGTATATTTCTCCAAGATGAGATCCATAACATGCTTATTTTGATAATTTTTTTCAAATAAAAATATATATATTAATAATGAGTTAAATCATATTATAACTATTAAAAAATTAAAAAAATTTAATTATTAATATCATATATCACTAGTAATTAAATTTCTTTAACCATCCATGATAAAAAAAATTATAGCTTCATTCACATAGGTGCTTAAACCAACCCAAACAATAACATTTTATAATAAATAGATGAGTTTAATTATGAAGTGATTTCATTAAACTATAATAATTAAAGAAGTAAAATGATATTATATATAGGTTATTGAAGAGATAAATTATAAATTATAAGATTTATATGAATAAAAGAAAAGAAAAATAATGATTGGTAGTTATTACTTGCAAAGAAAAAATTGCATCTCCTCTTGGAATCCTTCTTACAAAGAATTAGAGGATTTTATAGATACCAGAAGCTAAACAAAATGGGATTGTATTATTAGATAATAAAATATTAAAGATAATGTATGGGAATTATAATTTTAGGTGTTTATTTTAAGGGGTGGTGGAGGTAACCTTTAATAAGTAAAAGTAGTGGCATTTTTTAAATACTTATTTGTTATAATAAAAGAAATGTCATATTCAAGTCAAGTAGAATAAAAATTGAAATTTAAGGGAGATAAGATAAAACAAATTATAGAAATACCTCATAAAATAATTTAAAGATAAGTTATTATGATATTTTTTGAGCTTATCTGTTAATTTAATCCATTTCCCTTGTTTTAGTCTTTATTATGGTGACTACCTTTTTCCTAGGTAAATTGTTTATACGATTAAAAATGAAATTGAACCTATTAACTAATTTAAAAATTATTATTAAAAATATGAAATTCATTTTATGAGATTTTATTTCTAAAAGTGAAAAAAATAACTTCAATATAATAATTAATAACGCAATAAAAACTATTTTTACAAAAAAAAGTATTTTTAGGAAAAAAATTAATTTGTACTTATTTTGGATAAATATTGTGAATAGTATTAATTTAAAAGGAATATATCAGTTTGTTATTAGAAAAAAGATGATTATTTTATTTTCAAATCAATCTAAAACTGAATTTCATAATTTTAATACTTAGTTAAAGGAATATAAACAAGATAGTTTTTTTATTCGAATAAAATATAACTTTTATTCAAAAATTTCAATCATTAGTTTCTAAATTCAAAATATTTTTTTAAATTAATTATTTTTATCCTGACATACATTATTTGTTGAGAAAAATATTTCATAAATTTTTAATTCATGTTTATTTCAGGATTATGTCCTAAAACTTATAGTATTTGTAAAAAAATTATATTCATTATCCACTAAAAAACTTTTTCAAACAAATCCCAAAAATTCATCCCAATATAATATTGCAATATTGAATTAAAAAATGAGGTTAATTTATTAAAATTCAAATTTTAAAATTTCTAAATATAAAATTTAAATACACCCATTTATAAAAATTATTTTTGTTGTAATATAATGATGAGATAATAGAATGTGTGTTGTGAAACTTTTTTTGGGATATAGTGTTTAAAATATATAGTATAATATAGAGTCTTACATTCTCTCCCACCTTAAATATCTTTTTCCTTGAAATTTGATATTTGTTATCTTATAAATAAACGTGGTAAATTATTCATCATTATCTCTTTAGGTTCTCTTGTTTCCTCCTCTAACTTGTGATTCCTCCCAAGTACTTTCACCAAATGAGTTTTTTTATTCTAGAATACTTTCTCTCCAATGTAAATAATTAAGATAGACTCTTTATTATAATAAAATTCAGGTTAAACTCTATTTTCACAATGGTGTATACATTTTTTGGGTCTAAAATATACTTTATAAATAATGAAACATTTAAAATATCATGAACTTTAGAATGTTTGGGTGGTATATAGAAACAGTAACACACAACTCCAATTCTATCAAATATTTTAAAAGTCTTTACATACCTATGACTTTTTTATACCTTCTTTTTTATCCTTATAACATTCTTCAATAAAGAGAACTTTAAGAGGACATGATCTTCCACCTAAAATACCAAGTCCTTCATCTGATAATCAATATCGTTCTTCTATATTATTTGATCTATCTTGATATGATATTATATATCTAAAACCTTTTTAGTTGTATCATTAATATTTTATGGGTATACTATCTTATTTTCTCTAACTTAATCCCAAAAATTTCAAGTATGATATATTTTATCATACAATTCTCCATAAGGTTCTATTAAAATTCTTGAATGGAATCTACTATTATATGAAAATTCCACCAAAGGTATATACTAGTCCCATGTTCAATGAAAATAAAGCGATCATGATATCATCATGTCATCTAATGTCTAAATATTCCTTTCATACTACCCATCAGTTTGAAGATGATAGGCAGTGCTTGAATGTATCTTAGTGTTGATATATAATTCATAGATATATACCATGAAGTCTTAAAACTTCATTAATATATATTATTTTAAGTCCCTTTATGGGTAGATCCTCCATTATTTCTAGAAAATGTATGGACTTGGTAAGTAAATCTGTAGTGACCCATATAGCATCATTACATCTAAGTGTATTTTGAAGTATAATGAAAAAATCCATTGTAATATTTTTTCACTTCCACATTGGTACAGGGATAGTTTCTTGACCCCCTTATAATGTTTTATCTTGTCATTTACTTATTTTAAAATCATGTAACTTTATAGATAATCAGTAATTTCTCACTTTATGTTATCCCGCCAAAAATTTTCTCTTAAATACCTATAAAACATAGAGCTGCAAGAGTGTATAAAGAAATTTTATTTGTGAGATTCATCTAGTAATTACCACCTCATCTTAAGTATGGATACAAAATATATAATCTTTATAAAAATCAATATACTATATATATATACATATTATGTATGTCCTAGGTTAAATTTTCTTTTGTAAATTTTTGAAAATCCCATACTTTCTTATATGTATAACAAATATCAAAAACCCTTACATTATCAATGGTAAAGTTAATGTCATTTTATTTACCAATATATTTGTCAATTATTTAAAAAAATTATAATATTTCTTTTACTAGGTAAATTTGATGCCTTTATATGCCAACTTGTTTAATGAGCTGTCCAATTCGGAAAAAAAATATTAAACAAATCATTGATAGGTACTTAATAAGCCAAGAAAACTATGTATATTAGTTATATTCATTGATGTAATAAATTTTATGATTAAATTTTTCATTGATGGATCAACAGATATTTCATCCTTAGAGATAATTTGGCCAAGAAAATAAACATCCTGAAGCCAAAATTTATACTTGTGGAATCTCCCATATAACTCCTTTTTAAAAATAGTCTCAATAATTATTAATAGATGAATCTTTTTTCTTAATTGATTGTAGAGTATACCAAGATATCATCAATAAATTCCTCAATGAAGTTATCAAAATAATCCATGAATACTAAATTCATCAGATCCATAAATATAGAGGGGGAATTAGTTAATCCAAAGGGTGTTACCATAAACTCATAATGTTTATACCTTATATAAAATTTCATATATGGTATATTATCCTTATTCACTCTTAATTGATGATAACCATAATGAAGAAAAATATTTTAAAAATATTGATCTCCTTGAATTTTATCAATTAATTCATCAATATAGGTAAAAGGATAAAGTAATGACATTGATTTCCATGCAATCGATGAACAACCTCATTGACCCATTGTTCTTTTTAACAAATAAAATAGGTATTGTATGAGGTGACACACTATGGTGTATGAATTCCTTATCACACAACTCTTTTAGTTGTTTATTTTATTCCCAAAGTTCCAATAATTTAATTATATAGAGAGTCTTGGATATAGGTTTTGAATATAGGATTAATTCAATGGAAAACTCGTCTTCATTCTTAGGTGGATATTCAAGTAATTATTTCATAAATACATCAATTATTCTTGAATGATTGGTAAATACTATATTTATATGATTTCCTAACTATCCATAGATTTTTTTTAATATTCATATTTTCCTATAATTTCATTACAGTGATCTAATGGAGGTTGATACATACAATACTCAAATAATAAAGTCTCTCCCCCAAAAACAAGGTATTATATGCCTACTTTGAAAATTGTAAGATCCATATCCTATCAATAAATTCTTATATTACACTTTTATATCCAATCCATACCAATTATTATATCAAATTAAACCATAATTATAACAATAAATTTTATAACTAAAGAATATCCATGTATCTTAATAGTGACTTTTCAATATATCCTTATTACAATGAGATTTATGTTAGGTGTTTTGATTGAAAAATCATTTCTCAATGTGCATGGGGATGATATAATATTCTTAGAAAACATGAAAGATATAAAATACTGTGTAGATATGGATAAAAAATATAATTATCTAACTTTTAGTTTAATATAAATGTACCATATGTCACGTCATTTAAAATATCAACGTTATCTATAGTAATAAAATAAGATCAGTATTTCTTCCTTAACCACTTGTATATTAAATTACATTATAACTTGACGAATCGATTTTAATGGTACCCCATTTCCTTATAATTGAAGAACTGTACATTGGTGGATTCTTTTTTACATTCATGATATTTATGTCCTATATCTCTACATTTGAATAAAGCTCACATTCCCTTCAAATATGTCTCAGTGTGTTTCTTTCCATAATTTTTACAAGATAGAAATTAAACTTTTCCCATTTTTCCATTCACTATATTCCTCTTAATATAGGGCTAAACTATCCTCTTCTTCTCTATATTTCATTTGAAAATATAATACTTGAAGAATTATGTCTGAATCTTTATGTCACTTGATATTATATCCTTATATTATGAAAATGTTTGAGAAACTAATTCCCTTAAAAGGCTTGGATTTGTCCCATCAAAGAAGTGATAAATATTTCTCTCTGAATTATGTATTTAGACTGAAAAATCTCTTACTAACCTTATAAAGTTAGACTCACACTCAAGAACATTTTCCTCCTCATCTTGTCTTAGATTGAGGAATTTATTTTCCATATCATCTCATTACTCATGAGGAAAATAATTTTTGAATAATATCACCATAAAATTCTTTAATTACATAATCTTTATCTCTTATACTGCCTTAGTTTTTTGGATCAATGGACATCATTAACCACTATCTTACATTATATGACTAACAACTATGATAACCTTATCTCTTTCACTATTTCCTAATGAAATAAATATTTTATCAATGGAATTTATCCATTGTTCATCTACTAATGGATTTTTGATTGCATTTAATGATAGAGTACATTGTCACATTAAAAGTTATATCATTAATACAACATTTTATGGATCAATATCTTGATCTATACAGGCAATGTTATTGGTTATAAACTAAGTCAATTTTTCTAACAGAGTTATAGTCTTCTCATCTACAACTCTAACCTAATTAAATTGATCAGTGGGGAAATCCCTATATGGATTATGGGTGTTGATATGATTTATTTTCCTTCTAATGGAAATCATTTCTAGATAATATAATACACTTAATTATCTTATAACATTATTAATATTGAATCATAGTATAAAATTACTATATAGGTAAAATATTCAATAAAAAATATTGAATATATTAATGGTTAATCGTAATGTTTTTTTATCTAATTATGCTCTTATAATTCTAGTTCCCAAGGAATCTACTAAACTTTATCTAATAATAATTGTAACAACCTGAACTCTAGTATCCTAGATTAGATGTTTACTTTACTATATTAGTATAGAATACAATATATTTCATTAAATAGGATTAAATAGTTTAGTATTTTTAGGAGACTATATGTGTACATGGATCATATATTATAATTGAGAAATTAAAATACAAATTAAAAACTCAATGAGAAATTCATTATTCCTTCCATTATATACATGAAATTATTTATTGTTCTATTCTAGTTTCCCTAGGAAAAGGAAAAAAAGAAAGTTATGATACCTAATTCTCATTAGGTGGTAGTATATAGTGGTAGCTATCATGAAATAAATAAGGAATGATAAATTTGTAAGGAATAAATAGCAATAAAATATACTTGAAAACAATTGACATGAGCTTGGGAAATGTATATATATATATATGTGTGTGTGTGTGTGTGTGTGTGTGTGTGTGTGTGTGTGGATAACATAGAAATAAAAATAATCAAATGGAAATTAATAAATCATTTCATAGTTATGGAATGCATAATATCATAAATATTGATCTCACTATCATATCCTTTTTCTAAGAAATCATTTATAAATATGTAAGGTATATGAAAAATACCCTATCTAGGTTGTCCCGTGAGACCTACTGATGCACTAAGGGGATAAAAATTTTCAGGACCCACCCATCACAAAATATTACAATATATTCATCATATGAAAATAATAAATAATAAATACAATTCATAATCAACATATAGTGACCTTAAACTTTTACACATATCATTACATGATTTTAAGCATAATTAACCATCAAATTAAAAGACAAGGATCATAAACTCTAGTGTCTTTGGATGATTTGGTACATAATTAAACATCATGAAAAAATATTTTATTTAATCTCCATAATGAGATTATAACTTCCATTGAGCTCCTATATCTTCATAGGATAACCTATGGAATAGATGAAAAAACGGATGAGCTAAAAAGCCTAGTAAGGTAATAAGTATAAGAATAAAACAAATCACATGGGTTAGAAGGTCTAACATGATGGAATAAAAGACATGGAACATGAATAAACATAAGGAATAATAACATGTATAAAATGGGAACATATAATCATGGCATTAAAGGAATGTGGAAACAACATATAACATGACATAAACATGAGTCATGGATAACCTCCAAGACTATATAACATGGTGGAAAAAGTCCCATAAAGGAATTAGGTTCACTCCATATCCCAACAAGACATCTAATGATACTAAACATTACCCAATTAATTGGAGTGTTATCTGGGTACACCCAAAATTACATGTTCATTAATATTTGTTCCATATAAATAATAATACATAAGGAATCAAACATAATATAAGGGTTACCTTTAGAATGAAATGGGTATCGTAATCATATCATAAAGAATTAAAAATGGGTGTATCATAAAATTGTCCATGAAATAATGGATTTAGAAAATATGTGGACATTCATAAAGGAAAATAGGTATAGATAATGATAAATGGTGTCCAACTGAAGTGAAATCATTTTAAAATAGTTTTTAGGAAACTTTAGAAATTAGCAACTTTAGTTATATTTTAAGGGAAAATATTAAAGAGTCTTTAAAATGGAAAAGGCATATGTAATGGCCCGGATTTTCCATGTAAAATTTTTTAAAAATTATATGGAATTATTTTGAGACCGCATGCTTTGACGATATGTGATTCTAAGGCCTAGTGAGCCCAGAACATAATTTTGAACTTTTTTTAAGTATGTTCAATTAATGAGAAAGCAGGTTTTTCTAACTTTTGAACTGGTCCTTGGATCAAAAATCTGAAGGAACCATTGAACTCCGAATTATAGGATTCTCCTATAAAATACTTAACTTCGACCGGTAAGGGTCGGACAGAAAAGTTATTTTTCAGATTTTTCAAAAATTAATAAAATAACTTTAAAAAGTTATTTAATTTCTTCTTTGAACCATTGAGCTTCAGACAATGTTGTTGCGGTGCGTCAATGAGGAAACAATGAGGCACATTAAAGTAATATCATAATGACCCATTTTTGTGTAAGAGGAACAGAAACGATGCGACGTGTTTTATTTTAATAACACGTTGGGGAAATCAGTTGGTAGAATTTCCTCCTCTGATGAATGTAAAACCTCTCTCTCCCTCTCCCTTTGATGATGAATGTTATCTATGAATTCCATAGGAATGGATTTTAGAGACAACGAATGGCGACAAATGCTAATGGTGTGAGGATTGATGACTCTTTGAAGCTTCATCCCACTTTAGTGATAGATCCTCAAACCAGGTAGGGGGTTTAATTTTGTTAAAGTTTCCCTGTTCTAATTTCTAAATGACGAACATGGATTTACCAACAAATAGGTTAATCCATGGAATGTTTATTCTTGTGGGGCGTGACTTTTTTTGGTATATCTCTATCTTGTATTAAATTATCACTTGTATTGATTGAACTACAATCCTCATACCTCCCCATGTTTTTAAACTTCTAATGCAGAGGGTGCGGGCCAACATAAACAAGGCTCGAGTCCCTCTACATGTGCGTTCTTCATCAATGAATTCTTGAAATGTAAAAAATTATAGTTCAAGGTCGTCATGGTAAAGGTGGAATCCTTACGATCCTATAGTTGTAGATGGATTGAAAAATGGACCATCGGAGCAACTCTGGTGGCCTATAGAAGAAAATGTTGGCGACCGGCGGTGGCCCGCGGTGGCAGCCCACGATGGCCCGTGGTAGTGGCTACATGCGGAGGGATGTGTCGTGCTTATTGGTGTGTCATGGCATCATGGTGGTGTGGTGCCGACTGACATTGTGTGGAGGTTGTGGCCTCTGTCCGGGCCGTTCGGGCGAGTGATGAAGGTTGAGGCCACTGTGGTCGCGATGTTGGAGACTCGCAGTGCCACGTTGAATGGTCAACCCACAAACTTGGTCCTCAGGTGACATGGAGGGCATGTTCGGGTTCACTGGCCACATGTGCTAAAGATCGTACATAGTTGTGTTGCATTTGGATAGAGGATTTATCCCTCTACGGAAGGCCGAACCCCCACTGGCAAACTGGACATGCCCTAGTAGGCCGGACACACACTGGAGGGCCAGACCCACACTGGAGTGTCTGACCTATGGCCCAATAGGCTAGGAATAGGCTGGACCGGATCCGGGTTGGAGCGGATTCGGGTCGGGTCAGGTCGTGTCAGCCCGTCATGGTCGTACCGAACCCGGACCCCACTGTCCCTCGTATCAATAAAACGCATGTATCTCTCAAATCGGGCATCTAATTGACGTGTTATCGGTGTAATTGGGACCCTTGCGATGATTCGGTCCTTCTAACATACTCTACGTGAGTTTTGGAAGAGGTTGTCATACGTCCGGTTTGGATTGGACTATAATCCAACTGGGCCCCTTTTACAAAAATGCCCATATCTTATAGACCGGGTGTCCGTTCAATGCGTTGTTTCTTTCATTTGGACCCTTATGATGAGATGGTACTTAGTTTTACTCTATGTGGGACGTAGTGGTGGTTTAGTTATGACTAATGGGTTCAGGAGAAGATTCTATGAAAATAAATCGTGCTAAGTGTGGGAATCCAATGGTTGGTTGTGATGTGAAGAATGAAGAGAGACCCTTCATGGATCATCATAAGAGAGACCCTTCATGGATCCGCATAAGAGTGAATCTTCTTGGATCATTAGTAGCATGACCCTTCAAGTATCAGCATAAGAGCGACCCTTTGTGGATTAGCAGTAGTGAGACCCATTGTGGATCGACCGTAGAGCGACCCGTCGGGGATCAGCAGCAGAGCGACTCTTCGTGGATCTGCAGCAGAGCGACCCTTCATGGATTAGAAGATGAGATACCCTTCATGGATTAGTAGTAGAGCCTCATAATAGAATAAGATGATCTATCTTTACAACTAATCATCTTTACTTCTATATTTAAGTTATACCTGGTGTGAGATATATTTTACTTTGTGTTATGTGTTTGACATCTTTATTGGTGGTATTACCTCTATGGTATTTCCTTTGTGGTTTTTTCCTTTGTGGATTTCTGGGAGACCTTTGGGGGACTCGGGGCTCCTACTGAGTATTGTTATACTCACCCTTTCACGGGATTCACCCTCACCTGTTTTTTCTTATGAAGACGATGGAAAACTTTGACTTGTACTTAGGGGAGCCAAAGCTAGACAGTTCTCAAAGTTGGATAGATAGATGTGGTGTGTTGCAGTGACATCTAACAGAGAGTTGTACATACCCTTCAGGTAAGATCCTTATATGATAAGCTCTAGATCTTGTAATTCATTTATGATGTTTTCCTTTCAATTAGGCATGTATTCTGGTTCCTTTACTTTCAGTTTACACACTTGAATCTCAATGGTGGTAATTTGTGGTGGTTGTACTATTTTTTTTTTCTTTTTGGTTTCCCTTGTGTAGTATGCCATGTCTATGTGTGTACAAGTTTAAATAAAATGAATTTATTTTTTGGGATATGACTTCTTAGTGCTAGTCACCAGCCCCTATCCTATGAACGGTGGGATTAGGGTAGTCATGGCATGGACCCAGGGTACGAGTTGTGAAAAAGTGGTATCAAAGGGCGGTCGGTTATACCAAAAGAACTAAGAGTCTATATTTTCAATGGGGGAAATAGTGTTAATTATCTTGAGTTTGACTTTCAGTTTGGAGAGTCTAGTGTTGGTGTGGTGGCTGACGTATCCATACACTAAGTCCATGAATTCTATTTTCCTACTCGGTACATGAAAACACTAGTTGCATGTGTTTTGGAAATATTTTTCTCTTGATCTCTTTTGATTCATCTCACTAGGTATAATGTACTGACCATAGAACATCTGTTTCCCTACAAGATACATCCACAAAGACATCCATCTAGGATTATAATGAGGGGTCAAGATGATGTCCCACCAAGTGATGAGGTGTTGGTGTAGGGACCACTTACAATGATATCACCTTCAGGTGGTGTACCAACAGTACCACCACTCGTAGAGTAACAGTTTCTACCAGCCCCACCAGCATATAGTGCACGTTGACTGAGTATGATGCATGAGTTCCAGAGATAGAGGCCTTGAGGTTTTGAGGCGAGATATATCCTCAGGTAGGTGAGTATTGGATGGAGGTAGTTATGTGGGATTTTCACCTTGTAGAGACACCTACAGACCAGATCGTGGTCCTAGACATTATCCTTTTTTAGGGAACGGATGGGATATGGTGGATCTTGATGCTCCAGACACATAAGGAGGCGACCCTTTCCTAGTTGGACTTAGAGAGCCTCTTCAGGGCGGAGTTTGTACTAGTGACACTACACTCAGTGTGTATTCAAGAGCTACTGCACCTACAACAGGGAGCCTAAATAGGGCCTAGTACTCAATGAGGTTTAATGACCTCTCCCGATACTCCATCGATATGGTACGGGACCCTTTCCTCAGGGCTTGGACCTTTGATCAGGGACTCCAATAAGAGATCAGGGCGTCGATTATTTTTCTCAGCATTCCAACGTAGGTTGGAGTGATAGAGTGAGCTCTACTGGTGAAGACATTCTTAGCCGAGTAGACACCAATGGTGAGAGACACCACCAGATGAAAAGTCGTCAAGTCATCTGTAGCAGGTAGTAAGCTGATGACACAGAGGCCCAAGTAGGCCAGACCTTCTGGAGGACGACCCCAGTATGCAGAGTTGGAGGTACAGAGCTCGCGAGGAAGATGAGGTCAACTGAGGGCTATATTTTTTTACTCTTGCAATAGATAGGGGCACATAGCTCATGAATATCCAACTCCATGTATAGATGATCAGTAGGCAGTTGAGAGACATCCAAGTTAGCAATAGAGGTTCAAGCGAGGAGGTCTATAGGGTGGAGGACATGGAAAGGGATTATGTCGAGCAGTAGGCGGTGGATGATAGTTCGAGGTACTACCACCACCACCCCCAGATGGTCCACTATGATCTCTGGGAGCAGGTGGATAGGGGCGGGGCCAGCTTTAGGTGATGGAGGCTTATGACCACGGCACTCCAGAGATGATTAGATGTATAATCTGTGTCTACTCCACCTTAGTTGTAGTTCTTATAGACACAAGTTCCAGTCACGCTTTCCTTACCACAAACCTCATTCGAGGCTCAGAGATTCTGGTGGAGCCGTTGGCTTGATCCCTATGATTAGAGACTCCAACAAGAGGGGATTAGACAATTTTACACTAGTTAAGGTAGTTTGAGCTTACTCTAGGAGGTGATAGAGTCGGCTGGGATCTCCTAGTAGCAGCATCGAGGCCTTACGACGTCATCTTGGGTATGGACTGGTTATCCATAGTCTATGCTCAGATTAAATGTTTTAGGTGAAAATTATGGTGTGTCCATGAGGATGGGACTAGGTTTTCCTTCACCAAAGAGAAGGGAACCTTTGTAGCACAGAATGGACTATATCGGAGGAGGGTGCAACTGATCACTCACTAGTTGGCTAGCCTCACCCTCGGTGCAGTGGATGAGAGGATTCAAAGCTTTCCTATAGTGGTGGACGAGTATGAGGATGTATTTCCTGAGGATATTTTGGGACTACCTCATTGTAGAGATGTATAATTCTGCATTGACTTGTATCCAGGTAAGACACCGTTATCAACACATGAATATCGAATGACTCATGAGGAGATACAGTAGATGAGGGTACAGTTGGAGGAATTTCAAGGGAAGGGGTTCGTAAGACCCGGTGATTCTCCATTGGTAGCCCCATTGTTGTTTTCCAATTAGGAAGATGGGAGCTTGAGACTATACGTGGACTTCCGGTTCCTGAACCAGGTGATCATGGAGAACAAGTATCCACTGCCGATGATTTATGATAGCTTTGATCAGCTGAAGGGAGCAATGTGGTTCTCAAAGATCGACCTCATATCAGGATATCATCATCTTTAGGTACGGGATGAGGATGTATCTAAGACAACATTTAGATGTCGGTAGGTCCAGTATGAGTTTTTGTTAATGCCTTTTGGAATGACCAATTCCCTAGCGGTGTTCATGGGACTCATGAACAAGATATTCTAGCCTTACCTTGGTTGTTTTGTGGTAGTCTTCATTGATGAAATCTTGGTGTACTCAGCGTCATAGGAGAAGCATGTTACACACCTATGGATAGTCCTAGATGCACTCTGAGAGAACCATATTTATGGTAAGATCTTAAAGTGCTAGTTCTAGATTTGGGAGCTCCACTTTATGGGACACGTAATCTCAAATGATGTATTTGTAGTGGATCTGGTGAATATAGAGGGAGTTCTTTCTTGGGATCGACATAGGAGTGTGACTGAGGTGTAGAGTTTATTATGGTTGGTCGGATATTACTAGAGGTTCTTGCCCGACTTCTCTATAGTTGCAGCACCTATGAAATCTTTAAAGAAGAAGGGAAACCCCTTCGTATGGATAGAGAAATTCCAGCAGAACTTCCATCAATTGAGGCAGAGCATGACCAGTGATCCCATCATGAGGTTTCTAGAGGAGGGAATCGACTTCGTGGTATACTATGATGCATTAGGGACAAGACTGGGTTGTATCTTGATGCAGGAGCAAGTAGTGATTGCCTATGGATCACAGTATCTGAGACAGCATGAGCAGAACTATGTGAACCATGACCTAGATTTAGCAGCAGTGGTCTTTGCCTTGGGGATGTGGCGGCACTACTTGATGTGTGAACGGTTTATCGTATACTCCAACCACAAGAGTATCAGGTATATCTTATCATAGAAAGGCTTGAACCGGAGACAGTGGCGACGGATGAAGTTCTTACAGGACTATGGCCTTGAGATAGTTTATACTCCTAGGAAGGGGAACATGGTGGCAGACACACTTATCAGGAGGACTAGTTTACATCTGTTGGGCGAGGAGATAGAGTAGCTAGTCTCGATGCAGATATCCTTTAGGGATGATGATGGAGTAGTTTACCTCTAGTCTATGACTGTCACTCCCCCACTCCTTTAGTGAGTTAGGGAGGAATAGCTTGTGGATGTTTAATGTGAGTCCCAATGTGCTCAGATATCCTTAGGACAACCTCTTGATGGATTTTCAATAGGTGGGGAGCACATCATCCTTTTCACAGGATGCACTGTAGTTCCAGTGATGTTACGGGAGGAGTTGTTTAGGGAATTCCATAATTCCCATTTGGTGGTACATCCTGGTGTGGCAAAGATGTACCAAGACCTCCGACCTCAGTGTTGATGTCTAGGGATAAAGAAAGTGGTGGAAGAGTTTGTTCCACGATGCCTCACTTGCCAACAGGTGAAGGCCGAACATCAAGTCCCAACAGGATTGGTATAGCCACTCGAGGTACCATAGAGGAAGTGGGATGGTATCTCAATGGACTTATTAATGGGGTTACCATGCACGTACAGGGGACATGATTCTATATGGGTGATTTTTTACTGACTCACCAAGTTGGCCCACTTTCTACCCATCTAGGAGTAGGGATCAGTGGAGGGATTAAGATGTATCTGCATCAAGAGATAGTTCAGCTTCACAGAGTGCCTTCGATGATCAACTCAAACGATTATGCATGCATTAAATCCCAGTTGTAGAAGGGGTTGTAGGAGGCTTTCGGGACCCAGCTGCACTTGAGCATAGATTTTCACCCCCAAATGGATGGTCAAACAGCGCAGACCATACATACCTTATAGGATATGCTTCATTCTTGTGTCCTATATTTTGGTCACAGTTGGGAGGAACACTTACCATTGGTGGAGTTCTTGTACAACAACATCTATCACTCCACTATTGGCATGGAACCATTATAGGCCTTGTACTGGGGTCCATGCAGAGCACCTATATATTGGACAGACCCAGGGGAGTCAGCACTCATGGGTCCAAAGTTGGTACAGGATACCACTGAGAAGGTGAAGATCATCCAGGAGAAGATGAGGATTGCATAGGGTAGGCAGAATTCATATGTTGAAAGGATACGGAGACCCTTGGAGTTAGAGGAGGGATACCATGTCTCCCATCGGGTCTCACCTCAATAGGGATTGTGGAGATTTTTCCAGGGTAGAAAGTTATATCTGAGGTTCATCGGACCTTTCCAAATTCTTAGCAGAGTTGGAAAGGTGGTGTACCACCTAGATCTTCCCCCATAGATGCACTGGGTGCATGATTTTTCCATGTGTCGCGGTTGAGGAGGTACGTGATGATCCATTGCACGTCATTGACTCGTACGAGCTGAACATTAATGATGGGGAGATGTTTGTGGAGTTCCAGGTGGAGATAGATGATTGAAAGGATTGGGTTCTTCATGGATGGTCGATTACTCTGGTGTGTATTCAGTGGCGGCATGGAAATATCCAAAAGAGAACATGGGAGCAGGAGGATTATATTTGTGCTCAGTACCCCCACTTGTTTGATTAGCCTTTTTTGGCTTCTAGGGATGTAAAGCCTTAAGGTGGGGAGAATTTAATGTCCCTCATTTTCCATGTAATTTTTTTTAAATTATATGGAATTATTTTTAGACTGCACACTTTAACAGCACATGATTCTGAGGCCCGGTGAGCTCAGAATAGAATTTTGAACTTTTTAAGTGCGTTCATTTAACGTGAAAGTGGGTTTTTCTAACTTTTGAACTGGTGGTTGGATCAAAAATCTAAGGGCATCGTTGAGCTAAGAATATTGGGATTCACCTAGAAAATACTTAACTTTGACCGGAAAGGGTTGGATAGAAAATTTATTCTTCAGACTTTTCAGAAAATAATAAAATAACTTTAAATTTTTATTTTATTTCTTTTCTCAACCGTTGAGCAGCAGACGGCAGCGCTACAGTGCGGCAATGAGGTAACAACGAGGCACATTAAAGAAGTCTCATAATGACCTGTTTTTGTGCAAGCATAACTACTATACAATTTCATAAATGAAACAGTGTAATGACATGACATTGCAGTGTAACAGAAATGTTGTGACGTGTTTTCATTTAATAACACGTTGGGGGAATCAGTTGGTGGAATTTCATCCAACGACAAATATGGAACCACTCCCTACTTATCCCTCCAATAAAGAATGATATCGATGAACATTGGTGGTATAGATTCGAGAGATGAAGAACACTAATAGAGCGAGTATTGACAACATCTTGAAGCTTTATCCCTCATTAGCGACGGATCCTCAAACCAGGTAGGGGGTTTAATTTTTTTAAAGTTTCCCCATTCTAATTTCTAAACAATGAATGTGGATTAACCAACGAATAGGTTAATCCACAGATAATGAATTCTTGTGAGAGGGTGACTTATTTTAGGATTTCTCTATCTAGGATTAAATTATCACTTATATCAATTGAACTACAATCCTCAGACCTCCCCATGTTTTTAAACTTCTATTGCAGAGGGCACGAGCCGACACGAACAAGGCCTGATTACCTCCACATGTGCGTTCTTCATGGATAAATTCTAGAAATTGAAGTAAGGTAAGTTTGAGGTTGTCGTAGTAAATTTGGAAGCCTTATGATCTCATAGGCATGGACTGATCGAGAAACGGACCACTAAAGAAACTCTGGTGGCTTGTAGAAGAAACTGTCAGCGCGTCGGTGCCAGTAGTGGCTGGCAGCACCCCCGTCGGTGTGCCAATGTAGCATGGAGGTGCAGCACCAACTGGTGACATGGAGGTGTGGTGCCGACCAGCACCGTGTGGTGGTGTTGGCCTGCGTCCAGGCCACTCGGGCGAGCGACGGAGGCCGCGACCATCACGTTCGCGGCACTGGAGACCTGCAGTGCCACGATGGCACTGTTTTGAATGGTCAACCTATAGACTCAGTCCGTGGGTGATATGGAGGGAATGGTTGGGTTCACCGGCCGTGTGTTCTAAAGATCAGATGCGCTTGTGCTGCATCCGGATGTAGGAGACAGCCCGTTACGGAAGTCCAAGAAAAACTGGTGGGTCAGACCCGCACTGGAAAACCAGACCCACCCCAGCGAGCTAGACCCACCCTGTAGGGCCGGACCCATAGCCCAATGGGTCAGGTCTAGGCCAGTCCAAATCTGGGTGGGGTCAGCCCAACCGGGTCAGACCGGACCCGGACCCAACCGGCCCGCGTATCACTAAAACACGTGTATCTCTCAAATCGAGGGTTTGATTGATGCACCGTCAGTGGCATTGGGACCCTTGTAACGTGGAGGTCCTTATGAGATACTCTACATGATTTTTGGTAGAGGTTGGTGTATATATGGGTTGGATCAGACACGAATATAACTAGACCCTTTTTACAAAATGTCCATACACTACAACAAAAATTGGTTTTAGCGGTGGTTTATTAGCGGTGGTTCTGGTAAATGCCACTAAACGTTTTTTTAAATGGTTTCGCAGTGGTTTATTATAAACTGCCGTGAAATTTTTTTTATTTTAACACAGCCGACCCTTCCCCCCCCCCACCCTGACCCCGCTTCTCCCTGCTGTCCCCACTCCCCCCGCGACCCCGGCCCCCTGTTACCCCCGCGACCCAGTGACGGTGACGACCCCGCGACCCCAGCGACCCCAGCCCTCCGCGACCCCAGTGACCCCGCAACTCTAGCGACCCCGTGATCACGGTGACCCTGGCCCCCGCGACCCCGACAACCCCGCGAACCCAGGTGGTATTGAAGATTTTTCTCATAAAATTTATGTATTATATGTGTATGTGGTTGTTTCAATTTAATTATTTACTATGTTTTGTGTTCCTGAGTTAGAAAAGTGAGATTAGGACTTAGATTGATGTATTAAACCCTCTAAGGACTTTGTTGGGCCCATTGATGTTTGAGATCGTACCTAGGTCTACCCTTGGGTTATGAAAACCCTTTAAGGTTAGTGAAATATTTTTTAAAATGTTGCAATAATATAATTATGAAAGTGAGTGGGTAAAGAATTTTAAGTTGGTATGTATTAAAGGTTAATGGGATATTTGAAATATGGAATTTGTATTTTTTTTAAATGGATAGTTGGATTCTGTAATGGATTAAAACAAGAATTTTTCACTTTGATTTGGTTATGGTTTTCCATGAAGGACAACAATGTTTTGAAAGTGGGTATTGTTTTGAAAAGGAGGTGTTGACCTCAATGTTATAGGAAAAAAGGGGTTATCTTAATAGATTTCAAACGGTGATTAGAAATGAGGGTGTGGTTCCCCTTTTTTGAAAATGATTTAAAATATCCTTTTATGGTTGTAAATAGAAATGAAATTCTTGGGACATGTTGAGTTTTTAAAAGAGGAAGACTCATTTTTTGAAGGGTGGATTCAAGATTATTTCAATTGAGTATCTTGAATTTTGTTTTATTCCATGATTTGATTTTAAAGATATGTTGAGAACATAGTACATTAAATGATATATAGGTTAGTAAGATAGAACCCCCGACAATTAGGTTGGCATGTTAACTTGTTTTATTAAATGAAATAAGTGATAAATGTGTTTTGTTGATGACCTAACATAAGGGGGTATTTGATATAATGTGATTGTGTTAAATGGGTTAAGTTATGGAATTGATATATGTGATAAATGAGTTGTGAATTTAAATGGAATATATGTTAATGGGTTATTCATTATAAATGGGATATAAATAGTCAGTTATGGGAATTATCATTGAAGTAGATTGATATAATATATTATTTCATTCTTGTATGGTAACCTAGAGAAATCATTTGGAAAGATGCTGGTGTGTCAATCCACTATGATAGGCTGAGTTAAATTTCATGTTTCATTAGCAGCAATCAAATTTTTTAACACTAACTAATCCTTTATTTTTCCAACCACAATTAGTATATCTTTAATTCTAACTATATTTAGAACTAAATCCCAAGTGAATTCATGAAGATCTCTGTATAGAGATGTGAACACTACCTAATAATCTTAGTAGACTATACCAGCTTTAAATCCTACCATGTAGTTTATACAAAAGATTAAATCAATGAAATACATGTATATAATCTGAATAAACTAGATAAATTATACTGTAATAATAGTCATGTATAATTATATCCATTTCAATCTTCCTCACTACCACTATCTATGAGGTGTGTTGACACTGATGGTATGAGAAATAGTTTCCACATGTTGATTAACAATAAAAGAATGATGGATGTATCCAATAAAAAAATATCATATATGATATCCATAATTTCCATATTTAGACAAATGGTACCCCAAACCATATAGGAATTATGTTTCTTGTTCATGATATCCTTCACTTATGTATAAAACTAATTCTCAAATGTCACAAGATAGTTATTTCTTCTCTAATGAGGCCCATACTAATAAAATTAATTTTTCCTAGATGCCTCTTAGTTTTCCTAAGTCTTTTGTTAAGAACAAGTCTAATAGGACTATTACATCTGATCGTACAAAACCATAGGCATATTTGATCTTGTTTCACCAAATGGTCATAGAATTTTATGAAAATATTTTTTAAGATTCCCATTCATGGAACAATGGTGTAAATTCTATAGTGGTGATATGAATTAATTATTCATGTGTAAATTTAAGATGCACTGTAAAAAACCTAGTCAATTGATGTGATATGGATTATAAGAAACTAATCTCATTGATTGGTTTTATCTTAGATTACTATCATAGGACTGACACTACATATTGTGTTTAAATCCCATGTTGATGCTCCTAGTTTCACATAGCTGAACAATGGTGTCTCCTACACTAATATTCCATCCAAAGTCTCTTCCTACAACCAACTCCTTATTATCAATTTCTAGGTGGCATGTAATATAAAACATTAAAAATATTGATAGATCCTTAGTTTGGATACCTTAAATAATGATCTATTCATTCAGTCATTTTCTTGGTGTTCTCTCTCATGAACAGTGAAAAAAGTGAGTGAATTTTGACGTATATTTAATCTCTTATACACATACATGTTCAAATTTAACAAATTATTCTACATTTATTACCCCAATGGTTTTCAAGAATAATTATTTTACATTAAAAGTATACAAATCTTTCACAAGTGAGGTATTGAAATAAAATATCCAAAATAACTATGTCTAATAATTCTAGCATTGGGTACTCAAGAATATTCATTCCAAATTTGACGTTTATCTCATCTGGTCTCCCATCAATGTTAAAAAAATTTGGACCTCCTATAAGAAAACACATCTGATTTATTGGGTCTAAAATCCCCTTAAAATGTTAGTGGATTATATTTTAGAAGTTCTATTAAATGATTTACCTAAATGAAGTTCCACATTTATAGGTCCCTTAACAACTTCCACAAAATCATATTATACACTCTGAACAATATCTTAGTTTACTTGTTGTCCTAGAGAATCTACATTCATAGTTTCTCTATATTTTGGTTATAGTGGCTTCGTGGGGGGATAAAACTGGGAGGATTCTACAGTATCATTAGCTTCCTACTTACAGAATCAAGTAAATAGTATTTGGATCCCAACATCACCGTAAAAAACTAAGTTGTGATAAAATGTGTTTGGTGCTAATTTTTTTCTATCATCATGGGGATAGAGGAGAATATTGATAAAGTAGAGTTTCTTATCCAACTATTTTATGGATTGGGCACAATTGGGTTCAATTAATGGAAATTATAGTCTCTTATCCATCATTTTCTCATTTCCTGAGAGGAATAGGTAGTCCAAGAATATATCCTTCTCTTATTCAATATACCTCTGGACTGATAAACTGGGGATGAGAGAACAAGTGAATGCTTAAAAATTTTCATAGTCAAAAGGGCCTAGTGATTACAGCCTGACTTCTTCTAGATTAATATTATGAACCCCACAAGCTTTAAGTTGTTTATTTTATCACCTTAAATTTTTCTTGATCCTCATATTGGGGAGGCTTAGTTCACAAGGAATTGTCTTCTTATTAGGTTTCCCTTTACGTATTTTCAACCTAACAGGATTTCCTCCATTTTTCAATTCCAAATGCTTAATTTAGATTAGGTTATCATCATATCTAGTTAGTGGAGACTCAATTTTTACCTAGGTTTCTCTTTATAATTGTTCACCATGATGAGTTGTGTTTCTATTTACTTATATAGTTTTATTTCATGCAAGTTGTACCAATATAGATGATGTTTAAGGTTTCTCTTTACAATTGGTGCACATTGTTTAAGTTTATGATGAGTGGACCATAAGCTGGGGTAGCCTACATAAAGATATGTTTCAAGTTAACCTGATATGAATTGGTAAAATATGGTATCATGAATATGGATGATCTCATAATTAATTATAACTCAATAAAACTAATTATAATGACCACATAAGAGGGGAATAGGGTGTTAGATGGTAAAATAAGTAGGATCTCACCTAGGTGTTCTAGAATATGTCTCTGTAAAATAGTAGTAGTATTCTCATTTTAATTTAATAATTTTATGATAATCATTAAAGCTTTTTTATAAAAAAAGGAAAACAGTTCAAATTTCCCAATAATTTCAAAAAAAAATGAAGGTGTAGATACGTTCTTGGAACATGGGTCATTTAGTTTATGGTCATGAATCCCATACCATTTTCTTTGAGATTTTGAGTCACACAATCAGGACCAATTAAGGGTTACATCCTGTTATTTCTATTCTTATTCATCAAGATTGAAAACATTATTTTTTTTCCTCATGAACTATGATTCCAACAAAGTTATGCTTATGTTAATTTTTGTTATCTAATATTATATTTTTATGTTATAAAGGATTTAAAAAGTCAAGGGTTGAAAATTTGAATATTTGGGAGAAACATGATAGGAATACTGTTTAGCATAACTTTTAATATTGACCATGTGGTAATTGAGTAATATGGTATTGTTATCACACTTTTTCTCTTTACCAAAGAAACTTCCCCTATCCCAAACACTAGAGGGTTCATATCTAACTTAGGGGCTCATCTATATTATATTATGTTTCTATAATCTTACACTATCATATATAAGAATATATTTCTCTATTTAGAAGTAACTATGTGTTTTAATTTTTTTTATTATTGTGTAGGCACATTATGATGTACATGGATAAAAGCTGGATCACATTATCGAGGAACACACCTCAGTATGTTAAGGGTTTGAATGAGTTTTTAGATTTTTTAATTTCTAATCGATCCGTTGAAGTGAGAATAAGATGTCCATGTCCTAAATGTAAATTTAGAACATGGTTGAAGAGAGATGAAGTTTATGAACATTTAATACTGAAGCAATTCCCTGGTCAAATATTTGTGTTGGGTTTGGAATGGAGAATCAAACGTTACAGAAAGATTGAGTAATGATGTTAATCCATAGAATGAGGTCCCAAGTTCGTCGATAATGGAAAATGAAATGAAAAACCCCATAAATGATGCATTCAGCACTTCAAGACACCACTATCAGCATCAAAAAATATTAGAACAACCAGAAGAGGGTGATACAAATTGCAACATAATAAGTGATGTTTTTGAGACTGTAACACAAGAAGATCAAGATTATAACATATCATTTGATCCTCCTATTGATTCTATGGATCCAAATGTAAGAGAAAACCTCACTGAGAAAAATGTGTTTCATGATTTAGTTGAAGATGGAAATCAAGAGTTGTATAGTGGGTGTTTGAAATATTCAGAGCTTTAATTTTTGCTGAAGTTGTACCATATCAAATGTCTATGTGGAATTAAAAATAAGGAAATGTCCATGATATTGGAATTGATTCATGATGCATTTCCTGAAACAAAAATCCCAGAATCTTTTTATGATATGAAAAAAGTTGTTAACAAGCTTGGTCTGAATTATACAAAAATACATGTGTGTCCCAATGATTGTATGCTTTATTGGGGAGAGGATTCAAGTAGACAAAATTGAAATAAATTTTATTCTTCTAGATGGCAGTCAAAGGGTGATTTTGGAAGTCTGAATGAACATAATTTCATGGAGAAGAAGAAAAACAACACACCTATAAAGGTTTTGTGTTACTTTCCCTTGAAGCCTCGATTGCAAAGATTATTCATGTCATCGAAAACCGTCGAACACATGAAGTGGCATTCTTTAAATAAAAGCAATGGTGGGTTAATGATACATTCACGAGATTCCCAATCGTGGAATACCTTTGATTCATTACATCTAGATTTCTCAGCTGATCCTAGGAATGTTCGATTGGAATTGGCTACCGATGGATTTAACCCATTTGGGACTTTGGGTACCAGTTATAGCATTTGGACTATTGTTTTGATCCCTTATAATCTGCCTCCGTGGATGTGTATGAAACAAACATATTTTATCATTTTGATGATTATTCCTAGAAAATAAATTCCTAGAAATGGTATTGATATATACTTTCATCCTTTGATTGACGAGTTGCAGGAGTTATGGAGCAACGGTGTTGAGACATTTGATGTTTCTTCTAAAACAATGTTCAAAATTCATGTTGTTTTAATGTAGACCATTAGTGACTTCCATGGGCTTGGGAATTTATCTGGTTGGAACACTTACATGGGTTTGTCTTGTCCCGTTTGTAACTTTGATTTTGAGCCCAAACGGTTACCTCATAGTAGAAAATGGTGCTTCTTGTGCCATTGAAGATTTCTCAATGCATCTCATAGATTTCGGCTGAACAGATCAAAATTTAATGGTTCCATTGATCGTAGACCACCTCCAAAGTTTTTAACTGGTTCTGAAATATTGACACAGCTTGAAAATGTTGAAACAAAATTTGGTAAGGTTCATCATTTGAATGATAGCATAAAACGGGTCTGAAGTGCCTCGTCAGGTGAAATCGGAACGCAACAATGAAAGAAAAAAAGTATATTCATCAAACTTCTGTATTGGGAATTTAATTTGTTGCGGCACAATCTTGATGTGATGAATATTGAGAAGAATGTATGTGATAATTTTATTTTCACATTACTTAATGAGCATGTAAAGTCAAAGGATCATCTCAATTCTCGCAAAGACTTACAAGTAATGAACATAAAATGTGATCTCTTGCCAGATGAGAATGAAAATTATGCTCCAGACATTTTTTCAATGAAAAATAGGGATAAAGATACATTCCTTTGAATTTTAAAGAATGTGAAGGTATCTGATGGGTATTCTAGTAACATCTCGAGGTGTGTTGTCTTGAAGAATTGTAAGGTACATGGATTGAAAAGTCACGATTCACATATTTTTTTATAACAGTTACTACCATTGACATTGTGTACATTATTACCTGAAAAAGTTATTGTTGTTGTACTCCAATTTTGCACATTTTTCAGGAAATTATGTGAGAAATCCCTACATCTATTTCATCTTGACAACATACAGTAGAGGATTTTATTGACACTTTGTGCAAGAGATGATCTGTCCTCCATCGTTTTTCACTGTCAGGATGCATTTAACTGTGAATTTAGTTGAGGAAGCTAAATTAGGAGGTCTCTTTCATTATCGATGGATGTATCCAATTGAGAGGTATTTTATTTATATTTTTTTCATTTAAGTAAACAATTTTGGCATTTAAATAAATGCATAATATTATTATTTTATTTCACAGATATCTTGGGCATTTGAAAGAATATGTGAGAAATAAAGCTCAACCAGAAGGCTCTATTATTGAAGGATATTTGGATTAGAAGTGTCTTACCTTTTTTTACAGATATTTTGATGATATTGAGACAAGATTTAATCGAGTTGGATGTGTTGATGACACATCAACTCAATCTAAAATGCATAAAAAATCAAAAATATTTCCTGCTATTGGCCGATCAGTTGGGAGGACCTCAAATTTGATACTGACATAATTGGAATTATTACAGGTACATAGATATGTGCTGTTGAATAGTGAAATTTTAGATCCATTTATTGAAGAGTTGAGGATACAAAGAAAGATAAAAATGAGAGTCCGAACATGAAATGATAAAGATATAACAAAATATGTGAATAAAGAGCTTGTAGAATGGTTTTCACGATGTGTAAGTTCATAAATATTGCAATAAATATCAATATTAGTTTGACACATATATTTTGTAAATTTATTAAATTATATTTCTTTTTTCAGATCATGAATATTGATACTTGAGCAGACTTGTCATAATATTTGAAGTTTCTTGCTATAGGTCCTATAAAACAAGTTAGAAAGTTTGACACTTATAATGTGAATGGATTTAGATTTCGTACAGTCAATCAAGAAGTGGGTTTGAAAACACAGAATAGTGGTATATTTACATTTGTTGATGTGGGATACTATGGAAAACTACATGATATTATTTAATTAAACTACCATAGACATTTTTCTATTGTTTTATTCAAATGAAAATGGGTCGATATTATCAGAGGTGTTAAAAGAGATTCCTTGTAATTTACCTCTGTGAACTTCTCTCGCTTGATGGATGTTGGTGATTGTGAACTGCATGATCCATATATCTTAGCATCACAAGAAAAATTGTATAGTATGTGAATTATGTTGTGAATTAAGGGTGTAGTGTAGTTGTTCACATAATACAAAAAGATTTGTATGATATGGGTGATGAAGTGGAAGATTTTACCTATGAAATTGAATTTCATCAACAATAGGAAGCAGAATTATTTGTCCATCATGATATTGAAAATATTAGTCTAGTAAGGATGAATGAAGTGGATGAATCAATGGAGTAGGAAACTGACATGATTGAAGAGGATTATGATTGTATGTATAATTATTTATTCATTCAGAAACCACTTGTTTCATTTCTGCAGTCATTCATTATCATTGTTATATATATTTTGTCTGTTAGTACTGGGCATCTATTAACATTTTTAATTTTTTTTCTGCATAATTTTTTTGAAATATATATTCTGAACTAAATTTTATTTTATTAAATGATAGGAATGACAAGGAAAAAGTGGTACACTATTTCATATAGTTCTGTTACAGATGACGATCCATTTGGATCCCTCCCCATGGCATCTGAGGCACAAGCTACCTACACCCTTGCACCATCTCCCCCTACACCATCTCTCACACCATCTATGGGTGTCCCATTTGAGGCTAAGTCGTCAACTCCCCCTTTAGAAGCCTCATCAGTGGGGTGGCGACATGCCCCTTCCAGTTCATCACGGACATACTGGAGTGTCACTGTCATAGGTACAAATTTTAATTCAATAAATTTATTGAATTTTGTTTATACTAATTGTTTTCTCATTGAAAATGAAAAAAAATGCAACCGTGAAGAAAAACTTAAAATTTTCAAATGTTTGGAATATGAATATAGAGAAGATATTCATGCCATTTGATTCTTATGGGGTTCCTACGGATGATGTTGTGGGGTTACTTGTCCAGATTCTAGGCCTGCTAGCAGCGGAGCCCATTTCCCTTCCTATTTCTTATGATGATTGGAGACATATGCCTCCAAGCTGGAAAAATGAAGTTTTTTATTCCCAAATAAAGGAAATTTTATTACATTATGGATTAATTGAATTTCATGTTACTAATATGTTCAAAATGAATTTCTTTATACATATGTTCTTCCACTTTACAGTTGCTAATGTGATAGCATGGAAGTGGATGTTGAAAAATCTTGGTAAGAAATGGAAAGATTTAAAATGGATATTGTGGTGTGATGTCAATGATACTTCATTGACCATGTAACAAATGTATGAGAAGCTACCCAGTGGGGTACCGAAAGAACAGTAGAAAGTTTTTGTTGACAGACATCGTGGTGAGAAGTGGATTGTATTGAAATATATATTATTATATTATCCTCATTTTACATTTATAAATGTATATGAAGAGGATATGACATTGAATACATTACTATTAAATTTCATTTTATTTATTTCAGGATCTCTCAAGACAGAATGCATCAAACTGGGTTAAGCAAGTCATCCATCACACTGCAGGCTCAAAAATATTTTATAGAAGCCGAACAACATTGGTAATCTTTTAATTATTTTAAATATTTATAAGACAATATTATCTGTTTAATATATTGAATTTTTTATTTATCTT
Source organism: Viscum album (assembly GCA_963277665.1). Taxonomy (NCBI): domain Eukaryota; kingdom Viridiplantae; phylum Streptophyta; class Magnoliopsida; order Santalales; family Viscaceae; genus Viscum; species Viscum album. The sequence goes on from OY728126.1 coordinate 1,317,554,270, forward strand.
TGCTTAATGTAGTCACAGAGTTTAGGGAACGAAGCATCCCGAACTGAACTGTGGTTGGATGTTCACAAAAAATCAGATGGAAGTTTTGTTAATGATTCTACCAATGAATTTGGGGTATGAAGTCAATTTTTTATTATAATAACTTATTATCAGTTTTTACTGTGTTAATATATATTGATATTTGATTTATACGTAAAAATTAAAGAACTATGGGATGTCAATCCTGGGCAGTCCTACTCAGTCTCCTAGGATGACCCAGTTGCTAAAGTCCTTAGGAAGGATCATCTTGGTAGAGTGCGCGGGATGGGTTTCGGACCCGTACCATCTGAGGTCTTTGGCATGCCACCAGGGATTCCAGCTGCATCTACTCCTGGTTATAGTTAGTCCATACCTGAAGATGCTCATAGGGAGATTGCTTCTCTACAAACCACAGTTCAATATCAGGGGGATCAGATATCCACTTTTCAGCAAGCGATGACTACTATACATTAGAAAATGAGAAGATATACCCCCAGTGGTAGTGTATCGACTGGTGGTCAGCAGGTAAATCACAAAAAATCAAAATCATTTAGTTTACAAACTTTAATTGGTTTTAAGTTTTAATATAAATATGCAATAGTATTCAATTTTCAATATAATGTTCTTATAGGTGACAGTAGAAAGTGGAGATGGAGTTGGAGAGGGTGACGATGCATCATTGGACTATGAGTAGATTTGTATTGTTGATGTGTTGAACAAATATGGGAACAGTTGGTTTGTATATGTACCATGTGTGGCACATAGTTGCCACCACACATTTTTATGTCCTAACATTTTCTTGATTTCTCATGTTTCCTTTTATGCATTTTATTGATTTCTGATGTTTCCTTTTATTTTTTGATTTCTCGAGTGTGGTATACATCATTCTAGTTACGCTTGTGTTTGAATTGATAGTCGAGATTTTGGATGACTAGGAGTTAAACCCGTTGTTGATGTGTTGAATAAATTATCAATGCTTAATATTATAATATGTAATTATTCAATATCATTATCTAAGAAGGTAAACCCTTATGGTGTTGGTATCCTATGACACCGTGAATCACAAAAACATGTGGATTGGTAACTCTTTATTAGGAACTATTTTCTATGAAACCAATAAAAAATGATTTTCATTTTTCATAACACAAACATAAACTTGTTTTCTATTTGAGCCTAATATGATTCATGTTATATAAATCTTGATTTCCTAAAATTATTCATGAATATATAAAAATATTACATGTCATTCCATGAATAAAACCTTAGAAAACAATAATATCTCACAACTAGCATATCACCCAAGGTGAAATAACATCCAACTATAACATCAAACAATAAGAACAACAATCCCACAAAGAGAACCTGGGTTTTCCCCCATATATGGGTTAGATAATCCCACAAAAAAACACATTACCAAGGACTAAAACACCTTAATATCATATAAAACTTTCAAAAAAATTATTCAATAGAAAATAAAATGTCTTTGATACAACATTGTGACGCCATTACCTAGGTTCCACTAAAATAGTTCCCCAAACCAATGTGCTACATGACCATAGAAATGCCTCATCATATACAAGAGGCTTCCTGTTAGCATTTAGGGTCCAATGAGGTATGTGGGGATAATATACCATATTTACCAGTGTAAAACAATAGTATAAATCAATTTAAATGATAACTAAGTATGTTATAAGAATAATCATGCATGATGTATTCAATTCCAAAAATTGGGTAAATCCCCGCAACCAATATAGTAAACATGTCAGTTCATACAAGTATCATGTGTTAAGGAAAAAACAAAATAAAAAAACCCCGTAAAAAACCTAAAATGGGACTCGATGTCCATCCAGTTCCGTCATACATGCTCCATACCATATCCCAAACCGACCATCTATCAAAAGGATTTTTCCCTTATACTTCCCTACAACCATGAGATCTACTCAGGTATCAATGGCATCCTAAAAAGGGTGTGAGTATAGGTTAATAAGACACCACCAATAGTGTCTAAACAAATAAATATTATTATAACAATAATAATATATAAATAAGTAAAATTAAATAATGAACAAGGAAGAAAAGGTAAACAAGTTCCATAATTAAATATCAAGCATTTAACCATGTATATCCTTTGGTTTTATGATGATATCAAATCCCACCAAACCTTCTTCAGCCATGTCAAAATTATATTCCATTAATATAAATGGGTTTTACATTTTCATTAACAAAAATGGTAATTCATTAATCATTTCAAATTCGTACACTGTGGTGCACTAATCAGTTCACTCATGTCATACACATAGGCTTTAGTGCCTGGAAATCCATATCAATACACTATCCAAGCATAGGAAACTCCATATACATCATATCAATTCCATTATGTCAAATTTCATGTTTAGCCATCCCACATAAAAGATAAGTAATTCCTTGTAAAAAAATTCTTACCCATGGGTGGGATCTACTGTGTCCCTCATCATTTACTAATCTATCAATACACATTCCACAAGGTCAAACACACTTGACCTTTTTAACAAATTACAATATCAAGGGTGAACCTATTTCATTTCACCAATATTCACATAGTTTATCACTTTCACTACACTTAACATAATTCCATAGCTATTCTATTTTACAATTCATTCAAAACAAAAACCATTGTACGTATTTTCAATTCCATCTTATAACATGGATATTCTGACATTTTCCATTCATTATTTATCCCCTTAATTATCTCACAACCCATTTAACCATAAAAGTTTTGATAAACAACCAATTATTCCAATTTGATATCCTTGAAAGGTCCAACACATCATTTAGTTGATGTTATTTTATGAGATTGTGTCTGGTTTTTCTGGTTTGATTTGTTTTTTAGGGCAGTGGTGTAGTGGAAGCAGCAAATTTATTTTTTTTTTGGTCAAATTTTCGCGGCAGTTTTAACCACCGCAAATAGTATACTAGTAAAACTGTAGTGGTAGTTTTAACCGCCACTACAGATCCGCATACCCCGCCTGCATTCTGAGGTGGTTATCGGGACTTTAGCGGCGGTTTTTAGGAAACCCTGATTTTATTTTATTAGCGGCGGTTATAACCACTGCTAATAAAATAAAATCTGGGTTTCATAAAAACCGCCGCAAAATGCCTCAGCTACGAAAATTTTTTTAAACCGTCTCTAATAGTTTGTCGACGCAAAATTTAGCTGTGATTTCTGTAAACCGCCTCCAAACCATGTAGCGGAAGCTTAAACTGCCTCTAAATGCAAAAAAGAACCGCCGCTATATGGTGGTTTTCTTGTAGTGATATCTTACAGATCGGGCATCCATTCGACGCGTCGTCTGTTGCATTGGGACCCTTAACACAATATGGTCCTTAGGGTTACTCTATTTGGTACTTCATGGAAGTTTAGGTATGACCAATGGCTTGTGGATCAGATCCTTCTTAAATCAACTATTCTAAGTGTGGGAATCCAGTGGTTGGTTGTGACATGAAGAATGAAGAACGTTCCTTCGTGGATCATCATAAGAGTGACCCTTCATAGATCAGAATAAGAGTGACCATTCATGGATTAGCAGTAGTGTGGTCCATTGTGGATCACCATAATAGAGACCCTTCATGGATCAAAAGTAGCGCGACCCATCGTGGATCGACCGTAGAGAGACCTGTTATGGATCAACAACAAAGCGACCCTTCATGGATCAGTAGCAGAGAGACCCTTTATGGATTAGCAGTATAGTGACCCTTAATTGATCAACAGAAGATCCTCATAAGAGAATAATATGATCTAGCTTTATGAATAATCATCTTTACTTCTATACTTAAGTTATATCTTGTGTGATTTGTATTTTACTTTGTGCTATGTGTTTGAGATATTTCTTGGGGTTATTACCTCTGTGGTATTTCCTTTATAGTTTTTTCCTTTGTGTTGTTTTATTTTGTGGTGTTTTACTTTGTGTATTTCTAAGAGACCTTCAGGGGTCTCAGGGTCCCTACTGAGTATTGTTATACTCACCCCTGCACGGGCTTCGCCCGCACCTGTTGTGTCTTGTGCAGATGATAGACAGCTTTGTCTAAGACTTGGGGTAGCCAGGGCTAGATGGTGCTTGGAGGTGGATCGATAGACGTGGTGTGCTGAAGTGGAACTTGAAAGAGATTTGTACCTAACCTTCAGGTTGGATACTTGGCGGACGACCTTCAAAGCTTGTACTTCCTTTGGTGTACTTTCCTTTTAGTTGGGCTTGTATTCGGACACCTTTACTTTTATTTTACACACTTTACTCTCAGTGGTGGTACTTTATGTTGGTTGTACTATTTTTTATTTCCTTTCCTGTTTGTTTTATATAGTATGCTCTGTCTTTGCATGTACAGGCTTAAATTCAACGCCTCCCATTTTTCGTATATGCCTTCTTGATGCTAGTCACTAGCCCCTAGCCTATGGAAGGTGGGCAAGGGGTAGTCATGGCATGGGCCCCAGGGGATGGGTTGTGACTGCATAATTGTTTTTCACAATACCAAAAATGAACAATGATCATTTTTAATGATAAAAATTTTGATTTTATTAAAGTAATGGTGGCTTAAAATAGATTACAAATATCACATGAGAATGAGTAAGAAATCAGGAAATTCCCTTTAATTGGGATTGCTTATCGATAAATTTTGATAAGATAACCTATCTAAAAAATGAATTTTCCATAAAATAAGGATTATATAATCTGAATATATGAGTTTGGAACATTTAAAAATAATTCAGAATAGGTAAAAAAATAAATAATCATTAAATAGGAGTCAATATAGAGAAATAGTAACATGAAAGAAAAAAATGGGGGTTCGGGTAGAATGCCTTACCTTAGACAGAAATGGTTATGCACTTGATATTAATGTCCTAAATAATAAAATTAGATTAATTAATTAATAATTACATAAAATTTTCAACATTTAATTGATTTATTAAAATTTTATTAAGATTATTTATATCCTTTTTGAAGAGTTATAGTTTTTTATTTCATCATTCGAGAGTGTTCGTTTTCACAGTTTTCATGATCAGTTTAATTGTATGTGAGTATGGAAGTTCATGTAGAATGGGTAATTCTCCAAAATTAAAATTATATGTTATTAATAAAAAAAATAATTTTAATTGGTCTTATATATTATTCTTCTTCTAGATATGGGGATGAATCATTAGATAATATGTTAATGATAATCGTTTAGATTAATTTTAGCGGTTTTTCGATCACAACGAACTAGTTTTGTTCTATTATTTAATATCATGTATATATAATGGATCCAAAACTATATTACCCCTAGTTTGAGGTATGTAACCTTTTTTATTCATTTTTATTTTTTTTAGAGTGCATGGGATGAGTTGGGAAGTGTTTGTGAGAGTTTGGAATGGTTTTGGATGAGTTTGGAGGATTTTAAAGGGATACACGATCTGAGCACGGTTAGTATAAACCATGTGGGTTATCCAAAAAACCGTTCAAGGGGGACAGTAGGCTTCACACGGCCTACGCACGGTTTTCCAAACTGTTCAAGGAAACCGTGCGGACCCTAGCTCTTGAGGCAGTAGAGTGCGCACGGTTAGCGCATGGTTTTCCAAACCGTGCAGGCTAACCGTGCAGCCACCTAAAAATAGGTTTATAAGTTCCAGGCTCGCTTGGGCTTAACCTATTTCACTTCAAACTTCATCCCACTAGTGTCTCACTCGGTTTCTTCGGTTCTTAGGGGGTGTAGGATCTTTCCCACTCATTTTGGAATCGTTTTGAAGAGGGTTCTTGGTGTTTTGAAGGTGGTTTCTCCTGGGTAAGTCTTCTTACTTGGTTTCTTTGTGTTTTCCTCTAGATCTACTCTTCCCTCTTTCATGGTTTTCTAGATCTACACTTTTTTGTGTAGATATAGGGTTGTGGTTGCCTTTAATGATGATTTTAAGGCTTTTGAATGTTAGGGAATGGGATTTAGAGAGGTTTCGGTGGTGCGTTTTCCAGATTTAAGGCATGGTTGTTCGTGGGTCGATTCCTTGGGAACCCTAAAGGTAGTTGGCTTCTCTCTCGACTCCACTTGGTTAGAGATAATGGTTTTGGTTACAATTAATTTTTTTTTCTTGAAATTAATAGTGTTTTGATGTGCGAAATTGGTTAGAAATCCCTTGGGTGATGTTTTGGGGATTTTTAAGAAAAAGAGGGTTTTGTGGTGAAATGTTATTATTGTGGATTTTAAAATGGAGATTTTAAAATGGGATGCTATGGTTAATTTGTGAAAACGGTTGATGGAAAAAGGGTTTTCAATAAATTGGTTTTTTTATTGAAATATGGTTTGGCATGGAAAATGATTTTCAATAAATTGGTGATTTATTGAAGTGGATTGATATGCAATGGAATTGGTTGATTGCATGTGGTTGTGACCTTGGTGGGTTATCTTCTTGTCATTGGCTTGTTTTGAATGATTTGTGGAAGTGGTGAGAAGTACAACTATAAAAAGGGGATGGATATTGGACGGAAGGGCCACCATCAAAGGATAAGTGGACAGGAAGAGCCACTAGTTTTGATTGGGTGAACGGGTTGGATGAAGCTCCACATTTTGGTTGTTATGGTTGTTTTATGTGGATTTCTTTGAAAGATAGTATTGTTGTGCTAAGTTGTAAGAGATGAGATGGCTTGTGGCATGTTTGGTTGGCTTTCCCTTGGTTGCTTGGGTTGGATGTGATAGCTTGGTAAGGGCATGTTTGGCTTATGAAAATGGTTGCACTTGTGATTTATTTTTATATAAACTATTTTATATAAATGTTCTAATGGTTTTATCCTAGTGGCGTGTGTAGGGAAGTCAATTGGGGAAATCCTACTGAGTTTTAGTACTCACCCCCTGCTTTGGCACATTGGTGTCATTGCAGATGTTGTATATCGTGACGTGGGAAAAGGTAAGGCATCTCCCTCCTTTAGTGGTGCATTGTGATGTCTCAGTGGAGCTTGGAGCTTGGATCTTGTTGTGGAGATGTGGTGGTGTCATGGCTCATAGTGCTTGTTATTTAGTTTTTACTTGTACTCTGATGTGGTTGGTTGTATTGGTTTTGGGTTTTATTGTGGAACAACTTGGTTGTCTTTTGGGAATACATGTTTGGGTTTTAAATTGCATGCATCATTAGTTATTGGTTTGGCTGGTTTTGTCTTGAGGAAAAATTGTTCCCCAAATTGATCTTGAATCCCTCGGAATTTATTTCTAGCCTTTGGAATCTTGGGAATGTCACTTAAGTCCAAGTATACCTCACCACCTCCTCAAGCCAATGAGGTAGGGGCAGGGTGTTACAAGTGGTATCAGTTTGTTCAGTCCTTTGGAGTTGATTCTCAGATTTGGTTTTGACATTCGTTGTGGTGCATTCTTTGATTCGGGATAGTATCAAGGAGTAGGAATGTCAGAACTTAGAATGTATAGCATAAAAGGACGTAGCTAACTCTTTTATGATGAAATTCAAGTTACCAGGGAATTGGGTACAGAATTGTTTTGGAGACACTTATAGGCATTGGATATCTCATTTTCGTGGGTGTAGCCAATGAGATGATCATGGCATGCATGGTAGAAATTACTTCCCACTAGGATGCATATTTCATTGGGCATAATTATTTATGAACTGAATTGAGAAATGGTTTTTTTGTCAAACTGTAATGTGAATAAATTTGGTATTTTGAAAATGGTTTGGTTTTCAAAATTTTGAAACATGGAAAGTGTGAACTGGTGAAAAGCCTTGTGCGATAGTGTTGTGTAATGTGATTTGAAATGGGATTTCATGATGTCTATAGAAGTGAGACTCATGGTTGTTTGTTTTCTATTTATAGAAATGGCACCAGGTAGGCGTCGTAGAGACCAACCGGAGGAGGATACTGAGAATGTGGTAGCACCTGAGCCTCAGGTGAACCAGCAGCTAGTGCAAAGCATAGTGCAAGCTTTCCAAGCTGTGGAAAGTGGAAATAAAATGGATGAACCAAGGAATGTGGATCGTGAGGTTCAGTTTCAAAAGAAGAATCCACCCACCTTCAGGGGTGATTCAGAGCGGAAGAGGGCAGAATCATGGTTAAATAAAATGAACAATATCTTTGAGTTCATGGGAACACTGGTAGAGTTAAAAGTGAAGTTGTCCATGTATATGTTAGAAGATCTTTCCCTTCAGTGGTGGGAGTTGGTAGTCCAAGTAGGGACGGACCATGGTATGATGTGGTAAGGCTTTAAAGAATTGTTTAATAAACAATTCTACCCACATACGTTCATAATTCAGTGTACGACTGATTTCTTTAGTTTGAAGCAAGAGTTTATGTCAGTGATGGAGTATGCAGCTAAGTTTATAAACTTAGTGCGATTTTTACCCGAGGTGGTGGGTAGCACATCATTGAAGGAAATGATCTTTAAAGTGTTATTAAGGCAAGAAATCCGTTCAAAGATAGTGGTGTTGTGTGTAGATTATTACACAAAGATGGTGAATAGATCCTCGGTGGCTGAGTGGGATCTGTTGGGCACTCCGGGCGGAGGAAACGTGGTGGTACCCATGGGGAATAGTGGTAACTCTAATTTTGGGTTCAAGCGAAGAAGGTACACTTATTCCTAGAGCGTGAATATGGAATATAATCCGACGGCAGGATCGTTGAATCTTCCTTAGAATCCCCAGAGAAAACCGGGATGTTTTCAGTGTGGTTCTACGAGCCACATCAAGCGGGATTGTACGACACAACCTCAAGCATGTCATAATTGTAAGCAGATGGGGAATCTGCAATGTTATTGTCGGAATGATCCAAGGTCAGGTGCACGTGACACTCCTCAGGGATCGCAGACATCATATGCTTCAATGGGACAGGGGCAGCAGCACACCCCTCGTCAGCATGGTAAAGTGGGTCATAGTGATTCTCGGAATACCACGACGCCTCAACAGGGCAATAAAGAGAAGAGTGTGGCAAGAAAACATGTGTTTGGAGCTGAGCAGGTTGTGGTGGATGATTATTTGGGACCATCCATAGTATGATGTACTATTCTTTTAAATTATACCTTCATGCAATTGTTGTTTTATATGGGTGTTTCACACTCTTTTATTGTTGCATGTGTGGTTGATTTGCTGGGTTTAAGGGTAGAAATGATTCCCTCAGATTTAAAACATCAAACTCTTCTGGGTCGAAGAGAGTGTTGAGCCTTCTTATGTAGAGAATGTTGTATCATTGTGGGGGAGGTTGAGCTAATGTGGATTTTCTCAATGCTTGAGATGGATGAGTATGATGTAATCCTGGGAATGGATTGGCTGGTGGATTTTAAGGCCCACATCGATCGTTATGTGCGGACAATGGCTTTTACAACACACGATGGCGTTAGGCATCTCTTTAAAGGATATAAGCATAAAAGGCACGGTGCAACGAGTTTGTTGGCACCAGAAGTGGGTACTTTATCATATTAGTTGGCAGTATTTTCATTGGAATCGGTAGAGGGTATTGAGCAGAGCATTCTTCCAATAGTGGTAAATCATTTCATGGATGTTTTTCCGGAAGAATTCTCTAGGCTACCTCCTGTAATAGAATTGGATTTTACGATTGATCACCTTCTGGGAACCAGTTCTATCTCACTTCCGACTTATTGGATGGCACCATCTGAATTGAGGGAATTGAAAATCCAGTTGGAAGAGTTAGAAAACAAAGGGTTTATCCGGCCAAGCACGTCTCTGTGGGAAGCTCCGGTGTTGTTTGTGAAAAAGGCGGATGGAACCTTGATGCTATGTGTTAATTATCATAGACTTAACCAAATTATGATAAACAATATATATCCACTTCCACGAATTGATGATTTGTTCGACCAGTTGAGGGGAGCCCAGTGGTTCTCCAAGATCGACCTAAGGTCAGGATATCATCAATTGCGGGTGAGAAACGATGATATTCCTAAAATATCTTTCAAAAGTAGATATGGCCATTATGAATATGTGGTTATACCCTTTAGTCTAATGAATTCACCATCAGTGTTCATGGAATTTATGAATTGGATATTTCAGAGATATTTGGACTCATTTGTGGTGGTGTTTGTAGATGATATTCGGGTGTATTAAAAGACAAGGGTGGAGCATGAGCAGCACTTGGAGATAGTGCTAGGGATCTTAAGGGATCACCGGTTTTATGCCAAATTGTCAAAGTGTGACTTTTGGATATAGGAAGTTCGTTTTCTTGGCCATGTGATTTCTAAAAGGGGTGTTTCAGTGGATCTAGAAAAGATAGAGGCTGTTATATCGTGGAAACTGCCAAAGAATGTGTTTGAGATACAAATTTTCCTTGGTCTAGCTAGGTATTATAAGCTTTTTGTTCATGATTTTTCATTTTTTTCTTCGCCGATGATAGCTTTGACAATAAATAATGTTCCATTCCAGTGTAATGAATTGTGACAACAGTGTTTCGAAGAGATAAAGGGTCACCTTACATCATCACCAATCTTGGTTTTTCCAGAACCAAGAAAAGGGAACGTGGTGTATTGCGATGCATCGAGATCAGGGTTGTGGTGCATTCTCAAGCAAGGGAATCATGTGGTTGCATATAGCTCACGCCAGTTTAGGATTCATGAGAAGAACTACCCAACTCATGATTTTGAGTTGGCAGCAGTGGTCCATACTTTGAAGGTGTGGCATCATTATCTCTTCAGTGATAAATTCATGGTATATGCAGATCATAAGATCTTGAAGCATATTTTATCACAAAGGGATTTGAACTTTAGGTAAAGGAGATGGATGGAATATCTCCAGATGTTTGATTTTGACTTGATGTACACATCGGGTAAGGGAAATTCGGTGGCGGATGCATTAAGAAGGAAATCATATGCTTAGATGGTGAAACAGGCATCGGACCAGTGGCAGTTTATGTCAGTTATAGCTGATATGCAGTTGTAATGTGAGGAACAGGGTGATAGAGTGGTCTTATTTCTAGTTTTTTTTATTCCTGACTTGGTTGGCCTGGTTAGAAAGGCATTGATATCTGATTCTGAGTGTGTGACCATGGGGTTGAGACTCAATGGTGGGGACACCATTGAGGGTTGGCAACTGAAGGGAGATTCAGTTTTGTGTTTTTGGAATTGGATGTTTGTACTAGTTTCTTGTTAGGAGGATCCTCTCAGGGCGTATCATCATTCCAGGTGGGCTGTTCATCCTGGAATTCAGAAAATGTATAAAGCACTAAAGGCGCAGTTCTGGTGGGCTGGTATGAAAAGATGTGTGGTTGAGTTTGTTTCGAGATGCTTGACTTGTTAGGAGGTCAAGGAAGAGCATCAGAGGCCAGTGGGAATGTTGCAGTCTTTACCAATCCATGTTTGGAAGTGGGAGCAGATAGCGATGGATTTTGTCACAGGTCTTCCAAGAACGGTCAGGAAGCATGATGTCATTTGGGTGATAGTGGATCGGCTAACGAAGTCGACCCATTTCATCCCGATTCATGAATATCATACGGTAGAGGATCTGTCCAAAATCTATATCTGGGAGGTGGTAAAGAGGCATGGTGTTCTAGTTTTTATTGTATCAGATAGAGATCTGAGATTTACATCTCGTTTTTGGAAATCCTTGCAGCAAGCCCTTGGGACGCAGTTGACTATGAGCACGGCATATCACCCTCATATGGATGGTCAATCTGAGAGAAAGATACAAACTCTGGAGGATATGTTGCGGGCTTGTGTTATGGATTTTGGTGGATCGTGGGAGGATCACTTGTCATTGGTTGAGTTTTCGTACAATAATAGTTATCAGGAATCCATACATATGGCTCCATTTGAAGCATTGTATGGGCGTCCATGTTGCTCTCCACTATGTTGGGTGGAAACGGGTGAGTCGTCGATGGTTGGACTGAGACTTTTCTAGGAGACTACGGAGAAGATCAAGTTGATCAGGAAGATAATGGAGATGGCTTAGTGTTTTTAGAAATCATATTAGGATCATCGTTGATGGTCGTTGTCGTTTGAGGTGGGTGATCATGTTTTCTTGAGGATCTCTCCTAGGTTGGGACATCGTTGGTTTGGAAAGCAGGGAAAGTTATCTCCAAGGTATATTGGACCTTCTGAGATTCTTGAGCGGGTTTTTGAGGTGGCGTATCATTTGGCTTCTCCACCTAGGTTCAATGCGGTGCACAATGTGTTTCATGTGTCGGAGTTGAAAAAGTATCAGCCGGATCGTGACCATGTGATTCGATGGGATAATGTTAAGATAGAACCAGATGCTTTGTTGGTGCACGTGCCAGTGCGGGTTGTGGATAGGAAATAAAAAGTCTTTAGTGGTAAAATAATTGGTTTAGTTCATGTTTTGTGGCATCATGGTCAGATTCAAGAGGAGACTTGGGAGCGGGAGAAAGAAATGGTCGAGTAGTGGCCTGAGCTCTTTCGGCAAAGGGCGGGTTCACTAATTTCCGAGGACGGAAAGGCCAATGGTGGGGAGAATGTAGTACCCCCATTTTGAGGTATGTATTCCTTTTTTATGCATTTTTATGTGTTTAAAAGTGCATGGGATGAGTTGGGAAGAGTTTGGGAGAGTTTGGAATGGTTTTGGATGAGTTTGGAGTCTTTTAAAGGAGTGCACGGTCTGTGCAGAGTTAGTGGAAACCATGCGGGTTCTCCAGGAAATTGTGCAAAGGAGATATTAGGCTTCGCATAGCCTATGCATGGTTTTCCAAAACATGTGAGGCAACCATGTGGACCCTATCTCTCGAGTCAGTAGCATGTGCACGGTTAGTTCATGGTTTTCCAAATCATGTGGGCTAACCGTGCGGCCACTTAAAAAATAGGGTTATAAGTTCTGAGCTCCCTTGAGCTTAAACTATTTCACTCCAAACTTCCTCCCACTCATGGATCACTCGGGTTCCTCAGTTCTCAGGGGGTGGAGGAGCTTTCCCACTCATTTTGGAAGCGTTTTGAAGAGGGTTATTGGTGTTTTGAAGGTGGTTTCTCCTGGGTAAGTCTTCTCTATTGGTTTCTTTGTGTTTTTTTCTAGATATGCTCTTCCCTCTTTCTTGGTTTTCTAGATCGACACTTGTTATGTGTAGATCTAGGGTTTTGGTTGCCTTGGATGATGATTTAAAGGCTTGTGAATGTTTGGGAATGGGATCTAGAGAGGTTTAGGTGGTGCATTCTCTAGATTTGAGGCGTGGTTATTCGTGGGTCGATTCCTCAGGAACCCTAAAGGTAAGTGGCTTCTCTCTTGACTCCACTTGGTTAGATCTAATGTTTTTGGTTACAATTAATTTTTTGTGCTTGAAATTAATTGTGTTTTGATGTGCGAAATTAGTTAGAAATCCCTTGGGTGATGTTTTGGGGATTTTTGGGAAAAAGAGGGTTTTGTGGTGAAATGCTATTGTTGTGGACGTTAAAATGGAGATTTTAAAATGGTATGCTATGGTTGATTTTTGAAAACGGTTGATGGAAAAAGGGTTTTAATTAAAGTGGTTGTTTTATTGAAATATGGTTTGTCATGAAAAATGATTTTCAATAAATGGGTGATTTATTGAAGTGGATTGATATGCAATGGAATTGGTTGATTGCATGTGGTTGTGACCTTGGTGGGATATCTTCTTGGCATTGTCTTATTTTGAATTTTGTGTGGAAGTGGTGAGAAGTACCACTATAAAAAGGGGATGGATAGTGGATAGAAGGGACACCATCAAAGGATAAGTGGACAGGAAGAGCCACTAGTTGTGAATGGGTGAACAGGTTGGACGAAGCTCCACAGTTTGGTTGTTATGGTTGTTTTTTGTTCATTTCTTTTTAAGATGGTATTGTTGTGCTAAGGTGTAAATGATGAGATGGCTTGTGGCATGTTTGTTTGGATTTCACTTGGTTTCTTGGGTTGGATGTGATAGCTTGGTAAGGGCATGTTTGGATTGTGGAAATGGTTTTCACTTGTGATTTATTTTTATATAAACTATTTTATATAAATTTGATAATGGTTTTATCCTATTGGCGTGTGTAGGGAAGTCATTTTTGGAAATCCTACTGAGTTTTAGTACTCACCCCCTGCTTTGGCACGTTGGTGTCATTGCAGAAGTTGTATATCATGATGTGGGCAAAGTTAAGGCATCTCCCTCCTTTAGTGGTGTATTGTGATGTCTCGGTGGAGTTTGGGGCTTGGAGTTTGGTGTGGATCTATGGTGGTGTCATGGCTCGTAGTTCTTGTTGTTTATTTTCCACTTGTACTCTGATATAGTTGGTTGTATTGGTTTTGGGTTGTATTGTGGAACAACTTGGTTGTCTTTTGGGAATACATGTTTGAGTTTAAAAGTTCATGCATCCTTAGTTGTTGGTTTGGTTGGTTTTTTCTTGAGGAAAAATTGTTCCCCAACTTGATCTTGAATCCCTCGGCATTTATTGCCAGCCTTTGGCGTCTTGGTAACGTCGCTTAAGGCCAAGTATCCCTCACCACCTCCTCAAGCCAATGAGGTAGGGGTGGGGTGTTAAAAAAACACTACATAAGATATAATAAATATATTTTAATATGGTTAAACCATAAAAATGGTTTCATGACCATACATGAAGATGATAATAGAAATTGAAAACCATTTTTCCTTGAATGTGATAAATTAACACATCACGGATGATGTTTTCATTTTTTGAACAAAATGAGAATGGAAAGAATTGATGATGTATTATTTAGTAAACATAATAAAATTCCAGTATATATATGTTACTAGAGTTATTATTCTATTTTTATGAGTGGAGGTTATGATATAATAAGAAAATAAATAACATGAAAAGAAAAGAAAAGAAAAGGAAATAGGAATTTACCTCTTGAATTTCTCCTCCTTGAGAGCGTCCTTAGGGAAAAGGTTTTGGTATTTGAATGAGAATAAGAGATAATATATTTGGGGATTATTTTTGGTAAGATATTTAAGAATAATTTGGAAAAGGATAAAATATTAAGAGGTGTGAGGAGAAGAGGTGGTGAGGGGTGGTATTTATAGTGGAGGAAAGGGTTGTTTTATCATTAGATTACTCATTTGTTAATTATTTTGCCTCAAGACTATGAGTAGTTTTATAATTAACATAAAAAATATTAAAATAATGAAGTGTAGTTCTATATTTTTTATTACATCATCCATACATCATCTATTACTCAATAAATCAGGTATTTAACTTATACCGTAAATTGTCAAATTTTACTATTCACCAAAAATTCATGTTTTTCATAAAAAAATCCAAAAAATCACCCTAAATTTTTTTTGATGTTTAGAATTCAAAAATGAACTACATTTTTTGAAAAAAAATTTCCAAATATGATAAATTTAATTTTTAATTAAAATCATTATTTACTAGTACAATACTAATTTTAAAATTATAAATGATTTTGTAGGAATTTGAAAAAAAATAATTAAGGTCTCTTAAAATTATCTTATAATCATAAGATAAAAAAATGTTAATTTATGAGTATATTTTATGGAAATAAATTTTCTTTTAAAACTTTATATTAATTATAAAATCGAGAATAAATACTTATGTTTTATAAAAATATCAATACTTAATTAATAATTTCCAATACATTTATTTACTTATAAAATGATATAAATATATCATATAACTATTTATAAGATAATTAAATTTTATTTATACATTCATAGGTGAGTTTTTTATTCATTTTGATGGTTTACTATTCATAATGGTCATATTATTATTCCTAAGTTCAAGTTACTATTTCATCTATATAGATTCCTTAACTTCTAGAAATACCTCTTATTTCATTAATTCTTCATTTATAATGTTTGTATTGTGTTATTATGTGACTTTTTTATGATTATACTATATGAAATAATTATAAGAAATGGATTTCCAATGATAAAATTTTTGGTTGGTACATTCTTCCCCCCTTATGAAATTTCACCCTCAAAATTTTGTTTTACATACTATGGGGAAAATATGTGAGGGTTCTTCTACTCATCACTTCCTCTAGTTCCCATATTTCCTCTTTATACTTATGGTTCACTATTATACTTTGAACAGGTGAGTATTCTTATATCATAGAACTTTATATCTACGGTCCAAGATCTTCACTAGTTGTTCCTTATAAGAGAGATCATTTTCCAACTGTACCACCTATGAATTTTGTACATGTGAGGGATATGGTATTTACTTCCTTGAGAGGGATACATGTAATACATCATATACTTGAGACATGGTAAGTTAAAGTGCTAGTCGATAGGCCACAACTCCGAAATGATCAAGGATCTTGAAGGGGCCGATATACCTAGGACTTAGCTTTCCTTTCTTGCCAAATCTCATGATCCTCTTTCATGGAGATATTTGGCTGAATACCATGTCATCAACCTTAAATTCAAGGTCTCATTAACACTTATCTGCATAGCTCTTATGTCAACTTTGGGATGTATTGATGTATTTTTGAATGGTTTTTACCTTCTCTACTATTTCTTAGACCATTTCAGGTCCTTACAGGTTACATTCATGGATTTTATCTCAGCATGTCGGTGTTCTGTATCTTTTCCCATAAAGGGCCTCATATGGATACATTTGGATGTTGGAGTGGAAACTATTGTTGTATGAGAATTCAACCAATGAAATATTTTAGTCCCATCCTCTTTTTAATTCCATAGAACATGCCCTAAACATTTATTCCATTCTCTAGATATTTTTCTCATATTGTCCATAGGTTTTAGGATGATAGGTTGTACTGAAGTTTTGCTCAGTTCTTAGAGCATGTTAGATACTTTTCCAGAATATAGAGGTGAATCTCAGATCTCGATTGGATAAAATTGATAGTGGTACTACATTTATCCTTACCACTTATTTGATTTATATCTGTGAAAGTTTATCTAGTGTGAAGTCCTCTCAAATTTTTATAAAGTAGTATTTCTTTATAAGATGGTCCACAAAAACCCATATAGTATTCTTTCCTCTAGATTTATTTGGAAGTCCAGTGAAAAAATCCATAGTAATGTTCTCCAACTTCCATGTTGGTATGGCTAGTGTTTGAATCAACCCATTAGATGTTTATCTTTCTTCCTTCACTTGCTGGAGACAGTATCTTTAATTTATTTATCTAAAGGTATGATATTAATCAAAGTATTATCCTAAACCATAACTAGCTTTGGAATGATGTTGGGAAAAAGATCTTTATCATTACTAGTTCCATTGAGGATATTGTGAAAGTAAGAGACAATGTGATTTGTGATATTTTCTTCTAAATCAAGAATTTGGTCCCCCACTTGAAGATAGGCCAAAGGCCTATAAGCCTTTCTAACTCTATGAATAGAATTATAGAACTTTATATTCCTATCCCCATCATTAATCCATTTGGCTTTAAAAATTTTCTTTCAAAGGTCATACTTAATGTTGAGAAAATTGAAAAGATTAGAGGAAATGTTAATTTCTTGTTTAGATTCATGAGAAAAATTAGAAGAGGAATTATCATTTTGAAATTTAGTAAGCTCCTTTTCCAAAAGGGTGATATTATTTTCAATTTCATTATATTTGGATTTACACCAACATTTGAGAATCTTATTAAGCATTTTCATTTCACCGGGCAGGAAAATGGATCCTTTTGACCATGCATATTATCCCAAGAGTTTTTAATTATGTCCATGTATTCAGGATCAGATGACCAAGAATTGTTAAATCTGAAAGGAGATATGAATCTAGAAGGTTTATGGGAAAATGAAACCAAAATGGGATGATGATCAGAGGCAATCCTCGGTAGAGTAATACTAGCAATGTTATCCCATTTATCTAGGGCATGGATATTAGTGAACGTTCTATCAAGCTTACTAGCCATAATTCTATTATAATGTTGTCTAAACCAGGTGAATTTTGTGCCTATTAGATTTATCTCTATCAAGTTGTTCATTTCAATGTAACATTTAAATTCCCTAGAAGAAATAGAGTCATGTGCAGGACCTATTTTTTCACTACTGTCTAAGATAGCATTAAAGTCTCCAATAATAAACCAAGGTTGCTGAATAGAGTTACCTAGTTGTGTGTGGTCATTCCAATGATCTATCCCATCTTGATATCTATTACAAGAATAAACAAAAGTGGTGAAGACTATTACATTGTCTAAAATGTAATCACATGTGATGGACTGTTTTGAGCAATTATATAGTCTAACATTCTGCAAATAAGGGTGACCAAACAGACACAAAGATTCAGTAGATATCCCATTGGTGAAAGCCACTAGGAATTTGTATCTAAGAGGTTCCTAAAGGAATCTGGCAGCAAAGTTAACTTTGGGCTCGACAATCATAAAGAGTTTAGGGGAGTGAAAAAAGATAAATCTTTTTAAAACGTTAAAGGTGTCAAGGTTATCAATACCATGGAAATTCCAGTACAACATATTCATTTATACCTATTTCTGGTGGGTTTGTCCCATTTTTTTCTTCAGTAATTAGGTTCATTACATAATAATTTAAAATAGGAAAAACATCATCCTTATTGAAAACTTCCTTAACATGCTCTCACTTAAAACTGCATGGGATAACTAGGGAACACACATAATAAAGGGGTGAGATATAAAGTCCAGTAAGGGAATGTAAATGGAATAAAATTAATAAGGTAATACATGTTATAAAATAATAATATAAATGGGGAATAAAAGTAACATGAATAATAAGGCATGATATAGCATGATAATCCTAACATGGGAAATGTGGAAACAACTTACAACACTACATCATAAACATGGGTCAAGGATAACTGTAAATATATAATGATGGAGAAATTCCTATAAAGGAATAAGGTTCACTCTATTTCCCAACATAAAATCTCATGATACTAAACATTACCTAACACATTAGGGATCTATATAATTTCAGGCTCACCCATCACATTCATTTCATTCTCATACTTAAGTGTGCCACATAGTTCATACAACATGGTTTCATTCAACATCATATTCAATTACACAATAAAGGATTGTTGAATTAATACATATAATTCCCAATTAAAATAGTTATAATTTTATAAAGTTGAACACCCTTGATATGAAATGGGTATGGTATTTTCTACACAATTTTTTGTCATAGAAAAATCATGGTGAAATTTCAGCAGCATAACGGTGTCACGTAAAATTTCATAAAATGTTTTGATGAGATAAAAAGGGGTATCTCATAATTTGGATATAAAATATTTAGTAATTGGGACATAAAAATACATATCCAAACATAATTAATTTTAAATAGAAGTAATAAGATAATAAATAAACTTAAATAAAGAAGAGAATGTGAAGATCCCTTACTAAATTTCAACATGGTTACGGGTGTACATAATGGTTCATGGGAGGGATTAATGAGATTGAAAGGGGTATATCATAATTTATAAATCAAAATGATAGTAATGGGTTTATATTAAAGCATACCCAAACAACCACAATTTGAAACTAATAATCATGACATAAAATAGGTGCTTGAATGGAAATGAGAAGAGATAAGTCCCTTACTTGAGTGTGTGACTCCAAATTCTTGGGAGGAGCTTCTTGAGATATTGGGAAAACCTTGGGAGGACTATATAGAGGGGAGGTAAGAGTAATAACATGATTAAAGTATTTTTAGTAAACATAAATGGGATCTTTGGTGGGTTTATATTGGAAATGAGTGGGGAATTCTTTATTATTTCTCAAATTTAGGTTTTAGAGTCTATATAATAAAATAACCAAAAACAAAAACCATCCCATGGTTTTTCAAATGGTTTCTTCTAAATGGGAGTGTTTTTCATTATTTTATAAGATAAAGGGACGAACTTAATAAAACAAAACCCTCTATTATGTAGAAGTGGGTCATACTCTTAAAGAAGTGATTTAAAAACCTTAAAATATATTAACAATTTTGGAGGATTCACAAAGGATTTATAAAATTAATAAAATAAAAATAAAATAACATTAATTAAAAATAAATGATATATTTGGTTGTTTATACCATTTATTGTATTTATTGTATCACTTTTGGTCCATTATGATGTCATAATACACACTGTATATTTATACGATATTTAATGTTTTACCCATAAATTCGACTATCTTAGAAAATTATGAAAAATTAACTGTTAGATAATTTTAAGATTATGATTCTAAAAATAATTTTCATTTTATAAAAATAATTTAATAAATATGTGTATTTTCACTTTTAAAATAAGAATTGATATTTATTGAGAAATGATGGGTTTTTTGACAATAACAGTTTTCAAACCCTTATAAAAAATACATTTGACTTCATAAAAATTATATGATCATTTATATTTAATAAATATTTTTTAATAATAATAATTTATTAAAATATTATTTATTTTAAAAATCCATTAATTCATCAAAATAAATTCTTTAATTGAATTTGAATATTACCCAAAAATACTATTTGTGTTTTATTATAACACAATATAATTTTTATCAAACTAATTATTTAAGAATTTATAAAGTAAAAATGATAAGGAATAAATATAATAATTATTTTAAGGAAATATAAATGTCCATAATATTATTATTACTTTTTTCTAGTCTTTGATAAATTGTTTTTACACTTAATTAACATATTTTTCTTTTACTGTGGTAATTAATATTTTCTATAGTTTCTATTAATTAAGTTGACATTATTACATAATATTAATTATGATCATTAAAAATATAGAATCCATTTTATCAAAATCAAGTCATACATATTAATTAAAATAATTTAATATAAAACATGTAAGCATGGTGGAAATCACTTTTTCTGAAAAATGTATTTTTCAAGAAAATGATGATTTTACTTTAACTCTTCAATAAGTAATATTCATTATATGAATTTTAATTAATAAAGATATATATATAATCTAAAATTTTAATTTATATCATTTTCAAATAGGTGTTATTTTAATTAATTAAAATGGACAAACATTATTCATTTTAAAATAGTTATTATATAAATGTATTTTTAATCCTAAAAAATAAAATCGTATTAAAAATCAATATAAACATGATTTAAATTTACATAATTTAATGAAAAGATATATATAATACTTATGTGTCCTTGAAATCAAATTAAGATAATATTTTTAATTTTATATTACTTAATTTATCAAATGAAATGATAATTTTACATAAAAATAGAATTTTTCACTATTCACTAAAAAATCAATATTTTCTGAAAAATTCCATATTTTTACCTTGTTTTAATTCTGGAATGTTGATATAAAAATGGAGTTCATTTTATCAAATAAATTTTATGAATGTTCTAGAAAATATTTATAATATTTTTTCCATAAAATGAAATAAAAATCATTTTTGAGTAAAACATATTTTGAAGAACAAATAAACATTACCAAAAATTGATTGATTTTTTACTAAGTATTTATCAATATATTTATGAAATATATAATTAATAAATTATTTAATACTAATCATATTAAAAAATTTATTATAAAGGTTAAAATTTTCATATTTAAGTAATCATTGTTTGTTTGGGTTCGGTATTGTGTATCGCATATGTTATCGAACATAGTTTCTCTTTTAAAAACTCAAGGCATTAAAATAATTGATGATGATGCATGATTTTAATGGGAGGAATTATATAAAAAAGGATATGAATATATTATAACTATAAGTTTATCCATCATGTAGTGCTATTGGAATCATGTTTCCTCTTTTCAACCCTTCAATTAATATCATAATATGCTTGGAGTTTATTCTTGAAGAAATTAAACCATGATTAATAAGTATAGAGTGTGTATATTGAGGGGAATAAATGAAAAACTACAAAATACCTTTATCTTAGTTTATATCTAATAAATATCTAAATTACTACTTAGGGGTGTATTTGATAATTCTATATGATAAAAATATAGAGAATGAATCTTGTTATCATAGAGTTATTTTGATTATATTATATTATTTTCATGCTGAAAGATAAAATCTAAAAAGGTATAGACTTATTACTTGATTAAAAAAGGGAAAAAAATTTAAAGTAGAATAAATTATTTCACTTGAATTTTTTTAATCTATTTTTTGAGATGATTACAGAATATTAGTTCAAAATATTTTTAATAACCCATAAAATAAAGTTTTAGTGTTTGCATTACATGTTGAAGAGTAATTCAAATTATTTATAGTAAAATTGATCAATCTTGTTTTATTCATCGATTATGGATCATGTAGGCTTGGATTTGGTTAATTTTATCTATTTTATAAGTTTATAGTGATTTCATCCTTATCTGAAGTAAATAAAACTATAAGTTTTAGAATAAGAGAATATTATATCATTAAAATTAGATGATGGAGATGATAATTCCTTCCCATACTTATATATTTGCTTTTATTTTCAATAAAGTGGGAGAATATATCATTGAATTTATAAATGAAATGGTTACTTAAAAAAAGGGGGGGATTGAAGAACCCAGGTGCTTTATTGAAGATGTATTTATGTTAAAGTTGAATTTTTTATCAATAAGTTGTTAATATTAAAGGTTAATGTATTCTAATTGTGATGATTAATTAATTTTTCTTTAAGTTTAAATCCATGTTTCAATGGTGTTTAATAACTAACACATTTTTTCAACATGTTTGAGTAATTTTAAGTATTTTTAATACCATACAAAAATATTTTTCATGGGTAATTAAAGAATAATTAGATAAATTAGTTTTAGAATTTATATAAATAAATTTCATGATTTTAAAAAGGGATAAGTTGAGATTTGGTGGGTTATAATTTTATGTTCAGAATTATACGGTGTTTATAATAAATATTTGTCTAACTATTTTTATGGGAGTTTACTAAAAAAATATTCTAACCACATTTCCAGCCAAAGGGGCCTCTTGCAACCACTAATTAGGTGGGAAATGGAGTCTACCTCTAGCTATCCCTGGTAGTGGTTGAGCATAATGATAGAAAATCCTCTTCATAGGAATAGGTGGAACTATTTTATTTGGGTAATCATGGTGGGTTAATAGTTTATTTATAGATGAGAACAAGTGTTATTCAGGGGGAAAGGAGGTGTGATCACCCCATGTGGTGTGTAAAGGTGTGTTCAGGTGTTGACCTTGGTATCGGGTCGAGTGATCAGTGGAGGGAATACTATTATTAAGTGGTGCTCGACCAAGTAAATAACCATTGTGGGACTCATCCTATATGAAACACCATTCATCTGATTAAAATGATATAGATTAAATATAGGTCATCTAATATATTTTACTGAAATTGTTTGATCTATTTGAAGGGATCATCTTCAAACTTAGCCTTCACCTGAGGGTTTCACATGCATCGGAGTTCATGATCGATGGTCTTGTGATTTTACTGAGCTCTCACTTATTATGATATTTATTATACAAGATCATGAGAATATTGAAAATTATAGACAAATATTTTAGAAGTTTTCTTCAATGAAAAATTATTATTCACCATAGGAATAGTGTAGAACTCATACACGGTCACTTTGAATATTTATGTTTCATGTTTTGAGAACATATAGATGATGGGAGTTAAAGAAAATTCATACAACCTTAATTAAGGGTGAAACATGTGAAAGATTTTGTGATGTAAGATATTTTTTGTGGTCAGGGTCACTTTTTTAAATCATATTTCATGTGCTGAGTCATTGTGCATAAGAATAAGTGAGGTAGTTCATGTATAAGAGTTTAGGTGGTGGATTAATTTGGTGGGGATTATATATAAATACATCTAGATGATCTCATTTGTAGCTATGAGATTATTGAAAAACTAAGAGAGTGGAGAATACTAAAAAAATAATGAAATCCCACCTATTTCATGTAATAACTCCATGCACTCATACTATAATTTTTTATCCTTATTATTCATATATTAATGAACTAACTTCCATGAAATTTCACTTGTACTATCTACACTCAAAGTTGTTTTAAAAAGAAATTATGAGTATTCTATGAGATCATGAGCTTCATGATGAATTGAGTTTTTTTAAGAGGTAGTATCATCACATGATATACTTTCATGAAGGATGATTATAATTTTCTATATTGCACATGAAATTATATATTCATGCATGAATTGAATATAAGGTTTTATACAGTTATGATATAAGAGTATAGTGAATATGTTCTTTAAAAGAAAAGTGAAGGTGACATGAAATATAGTGAAGGTGACCTGAAATATAGTAAAGGAAAAGATAGGTGTGTATACTTGAGTTGTAAAAATAACTATGAATAAGTTTTATCCATGAAATACTTATGATTTCATGCAGATTTTTTTAGAATACCATGCATCGTATCATACATGCATGAAATATAAGAAAAACTCATGCGATATACTTTTCATGAATAGTGTTTAGTGAGTTGAGACTAAAGTCAATAAGTAATTAAAAAAGGATTCATGCCTGATTTATTAGTAAATTGAGAAAGTTTAGATCATTTAAAGATCAATGGATTGTGAGTGAGACCAGGTAGTTGTTATTCAATTGCTAAAGTTCTTGAATTTTTACAAGAATAGATTAGGTGATCTAGTTTGTTCATGGATGAAGATTTTATATCAAGGTAGTGCAGAATCAAACATAAAACAATATGTATCTATCTATCTATGGATAATATTTGATAAATTTTAAGACTTTAGGGGGATTTTAAAGTATATGTAGGAAAGTGGGATGATGGTAACATTATGGGATGTAGTATAAATATCCTACTATAGGACTCAAGAGTTAGAAATATTCAGTGGGACTTTGGATTAGCTTAAGACACAGTGGCACTATATTTCAATTGATTTTTTATGTGGGAGAATTTTATCTATAGTATTACTATAGACTTAGAATACTATGGGACTCAGTGTTGATATGAATGTGACTTTCCCTAGTTGTAACCACCTGCATATAGTGAAAAATATATAACTTGGGGGGATTAACTAGTTGTAGTAAGGAGTATACATTTTTAACCAACCCTTATAAAAATACCATGTTTTTTGTTTCATTTACTTTTTGTATTTCATATAGGATCCACTCATCCAAACTAGTGAAATTTTTTAAAATTAAAATGGGTTAATAAAAAAAATGTAAAACAAGTCACATCTAATTCACCCCCCCCCCCCACACACACACACACCCACCCTCTCAATTTGATTTCATGATCCATTGGGAACTTAACCTGACCATATTTCCACTACTATCATATGGAGTACCATTATTATGGATAGATGGGGAGATTTTGTTATTTCTATTTGATTTCTTCTCAACTGATTTTTGTCCACGGTGATGGTCAAGCTCAGGGATCCAAATTTAGATCTAATTTTATAAAATAGGGAGGTTCATGGAGTTATTATGAATAATTATTGCATTAAAGAGGTATTAGTGATTAGAATTAGAGGCAATAAGGTGGATCTCCTTAGGGAAGTGTGTTAGTTGGATTCCAGGTTAGAGGCATAGGCCCAAGACAGCTATATGCTATTAAGTAGCCTCCTTCTCATCATGTAGAGGGTTCATATAACATTTTTGGTACCCTAGAGACTATTTTATTTAATATAGGTGATTTTAATTCATTTATATTTTTTTCATTGGTTGGTAACCTGGGGTTGGTCATTATGTGTCTGTTTAGAATGATGTCTATAAATACACCCTTAGGGGTGCGATCTAAGGTTATTCAAATGTGTTTAGGATTTTCTAATGTGATCAGTATTTATGAAAATATCTATGATTTATTTATGTTTGAGATGCACAGTTTTTATGTAATCCTTAGAATGGATTGGTTAACTAATTTTCGAGACCATTTAAAGTATTTTCATGGGAGAGTATCTTTTACTTCAGTTTAGGGTGATTTTTATACCTATGTCAAAGAGTGGGATTTATATGTAAGGAATTCAGGACTTGTGAATCAGTAATCAAGGATTCTCTCAACCTAGTTTTCCAATGTTATTCTAGATGATGAGGTTATGTCTCAAGTGGTCTTTCCTTCAGTGGTTTATCACTTCCGTTACACCTTTCCTAAAAACATCTTAGAGTTACCACACATGATAGAGATTGAGTTTATGATTGAAATAATTCCAATAATTGGGCCCATATATATTATTCTATATAGGATGAGACCTATTAAGCTTTGAGAGTTGAAGTTATATCTAGAGGATATTGAGGTGAATGGATTTATTTTTCCTAGAAAATTTTCACGGGGTTCCCCTATTTTATTTTCCAAGAAAGGATATGATCCATTATATTTATGTATAAATTACAAAAATTTGAACCAATTGATAGTGAATAACTGATATCCTATTCCTTTTATAGACGATCTATTTTACTAGCTAAGGGGAGCCAAGTGGTTCTCTAAATTTGATTTTTATATTTGTTCATAATCAATTTCGGGTGAGGTTTTCTAATATTCTTTACACTAATTTTATGATTAGTTATGATATATATGATTATCTTGTTTTGATGTTCAAATTAACAAATATTTTGGTCGTATTTATGGCCCTAGATAATCGAATCTTTCATCCATGTCTATATTCTTTTTTTGTCATCTTTATCAATTAAATTATGGTTTACTTACAGTTGTGGAAGGATTATTCTCACCATCTAGATATTTTTTTAGGAACACCTAGAGAGAATTGGTATTATACCAAACTTTAAAAGTTTAAATTTTGAATTATTTAGGTTCACTTATTGGGGAATGTGATATATAAAGAAGTCATATCAATTAACCCTGATAAGGTTGGATCGATGATTTCATGGGAGCTTCTCGAGAAAATTTTTGAGATTCATAGTTTTATGAGTTTGGAAGTTTATTATATGAGATTTATCTGGAAATTATCTTGATTAATGATTACAATAATGACATTACCCAATAAGGGGAAAATTTTCTTGGGGCCTAATTCTTTTGAGAAGTATTTTTAGGATTTGAAGGGAAGAATGAAAACTGCACTGATTTTGTACTTGTCCAAGAAATGAAAGGAGTATATTGTCTATTGTGATGCATCAAGTAGAGTCCTCGGAGGATTTATGATATAGAATAGTAATACATTTGATTATAGATCTAGGTATTTGATGTCACATTATATATATTATATAACTCATGATTTGGAGTTGATGATGGAAGTGCTCGCACTGAGGTGTTGGTGTCACTACTTATTGGGTGAGAGGTTTTTGGTGTACACAAACCACAAGATACTCTAATATATCTTCCCACGGTAAAAATGAATGTTTATTATATAATTTGGTATAATTAATTTAATCCATTATATTTTAAGATAGCATACACCCCTACAAAAAGTAATGTCATGGATAATGCTCTGAGTAAGAAGACTCAGGCACAAGTGGCGCATGATGTGAGTAGCGAGTGGTATATGATGATCCTCTTCAATGAGATGTGTCTCAATATCCAAGAGTATTGGGGAAAAATTGCCCTAGTTTATATTAATATTACCTACTCATACTTTGAGAGGATAAATGTTAGGTAATTATTAGATTTATATTTTTTTATTTTGAGGGAAAAATCACTGGTGGGGAGCCACTACCTAATTGGTCCCTGGAACTGGATGAGATTATTTTCATATGAGGTAATATAGTAGCATATATGAGAATGAATGAGGATTTGATATAGTATTTACATGAATTGAGAAGGTAATTTCACCCATAGATTACAAATATGTGTCCTGACATTCATAGTAAGTACTGGATATCATAAGAAGGATATCATAGTTTTTATCTCAAGTTTCACGAACAGTCATAGGATCATGGATGAGAACCAAGGGACTATAAGTATTCTACAGTTCATACCCATTCCTAATTTAAAGTGTGATGATTTAACAATGGATTTCATAATATAATTTTTGAGGTTTCCTTGGACCAGTGTTGTGGTATGGATTATTATTGGACGATTAATCAAGGTCATGTATTCTATACCAATATGAGAATCATATTCTATTAATGAGCTAAGAAAATGTATGTTTGTGAGATAGTGTCTATCTATAGTGTACATTTGAGTATCATTTATTATCACAGTATCTATTTTACATCCCACTTATAAAAGTTTTTTTAGAAGAAATTGGATACACTGGTGCATCTAAGAACTACCTACAATACTCAGAAAGATGGGTAGTCTAAGTATTCCATTTGGATATTGGAGGAAAACTTATGGTATAAATTATTATTTTCAGTAGTTCTTGGAAGAACGATATTACTCTAGAAATTTTTTCCCATAATAATGGTTTTTAGGATTATTTTGAAATAGAACCTTTTTAGACCTTATATGTTAGTTCATTTAAATCACCTCTATATTGGTTAGAGGTAGGGGAGTATTTGATTATTGGGATGAGTATAATATAGGAGACCTAGGGGAATATCTGTTTGATCTATAAGTTTTTAGAGACTTCCTAAAATAGGAGGAAATATTATAAAAATTATTGTTTTCATCATCTTAATTTTTAGGTGCGTGTCATATTTTTCTGAGGGTGTTATCCTGATTGGTATATCATTGTATTTAGAGATAGGGGAAGTTGGTGATTAGTTATTCGTGTAATTCTAGGTTATTTATGGGATCAGTATTATGGATTACCAATTAGAGATTACTTAGTATTACAATGTTATACATGATATATATCATGTATCTTAACTTAAGAGATACCATATCAACCTATCTCATGTGATTAGCATTGAAAATGTTGAGTTAGATCCTGATGCGTCATTAAAGGAAGAACTTATTCATATCTTGGATTGGATTGATAAATTTCTTCATGGGAATAAAATACCTCTATTATGATTTTATTAGCATCATGGGAGTATCCAAGAAGAAAATTTGGAGTGTTATACTGATATATGATCATGGTGGTTGGAGTTTTTTACTGATGATGCTCGATGATGCATCATAGGAAAAAGTTTCCCTATGGTGGGGAGGTTGTAATGTCCCTCATGAATAAATATAAACTTTTAAATATAATTTTGGTCAAACCATGTTCTCATTGACCTATTTTGGTTGTATAATGGTCTAGGAAAAGTTCGGTTTTGAATTTTTGATATAAAGGGTGAGATGCTAGAAATCTAACCAAGAGCTTATTTCTAACAGAAATCCTGATGTGAATCTACCAGACTTCCAGTGGACAAGTAGTGTGTGACACTAACCACCTCACCAGACTTCTAGTGGTATCCCACCAATGTTCTAGTGTGAGCCTATGAATCCTAATTTTAAGTTGGTTTAGAATCATCCTTTGATGATTTTAACCCCCTTTAAGCCATTTCTTAGTCTATCTCACCCTTTATGAACTCAAACTTGAACTCGATCCATTTCTTGGTGATTTTGGCTCATCCCACCTTAATTCTTGTTTGAATTGAGTTACATTATTTTTTATTGAATCTAGAGGTAATTATAACCCTCCTATACCATTAAATCAAACTTTCTATTGTTATTTATGTAATATTCACTAATTTACCCTATTTTTTGGGTTTGAGGTCTAGGGATTCAAATTCATGCCATTTGAGGTCAATCTAATCATTGATACTCAATGAG
Source organism: Viscum album (assembly GCA_963277665.1). Lineage (NCBI taxonomy): Eukaryota > Viridiplantae > Streptophyta > Magnoliopsida > Santalales > Viscaceae > Viscum > Viscum album. Next base: position 1,317,583,659 of record OY728126.1, read on the forward strand.
TGGAATCCTACTACGTCAAGGTAGGTGGTTTAAAATTTTTCTTGATAGTTTATACCAGTTTTCATGCTTGTGTGATGTGAAATTCATGCCAATCATTTTACATTTGACCCTAAATTAAATAAAAATATTCTTTTTATTTAATTGAATAATTAATTATGATTATTAGGAAAATAAGTGTCTACCTCATAGTTTTATTTTGATATAATGACCACCAGCAACCATGCATCCAAATTAAAGTACCATCGATGGTTAGAGTTATAACATGTAAGAGGTATCCTTGGTGTATTTATGACCTATAGGACCTTGATAGTTTCCCATTATCCATCCTTTAATGGGAGGAATTTCTAATGGGAGATTCTAGTATTTTATACTTACCTCATGTTTAAAAAAATAATTTTCTTATATACAATATCTAGTAAATTTAGTTTTGGGGTAAGCATTCTTCCCCTAATATCTTGAACATATCTAGGTAAGGTTACCTTCACTTAAACTTGGTACTAGGTTGGACATGTGAGGACAAACCTATCTTGAATCAAGTGAGTTGGATGATATACCAACCTCAAAATAAATTTTTTATATAATGTTAATTGAGTTTTTTATTGTTTCTATATGTGATTTTGGTTATTTATGTGGGACGATATACCCTTTTTTGTTATTGATGAGTATAATTGGGGTTTTATGACCATTTGTAATATGATGTTCATGGTGAGGGGAATTATACCCATAATAAGGTATGATTATGAACAGGATTTCATTATCAATATTATGGGACACAATACCCACTAGGTCATGGAATGAAATTCTCACATGGCCTTGGCAGTGATAGGGATGGGACGAAATGCCTAATTATTTACTATTATCCTTAGAAGTGGGATTTACTACCCATGGTGTGATTCCTACAAGTATGTGTCTGATATATAAGTATGTGAAAAAAAATGGGACATTATTCCCTCTCTCATAATATTTCCTTAGACTAAGGACATTTTTCACCTTTGGGATACTCATGTTAGGACGTGATTTCCACTATTATAATATTTCTTGGGAATTTTATTCATATTTATGAATTATTGTTAATAAGATGTCATGTCCACTATTATGATATGGATTTTGGGATATATCACCCAAGTATTGATTTTTATGGTATCATGAGATGTCATTCCCCTATTATGACTTACTTATAAGGGTGTAATTCCTATGAGTTGTTTGCTATATCATGATGTGATTTTATATACATTATTATTAATTAAGAGGTGATACTATATTAATATTCTTTGGATATGTTCAAAGACACCCTAAAATTGGATGAAGCAGGTTGGTTACACCCAAGTGGTCATATCACACTCAGGGTAGTGACATATTGTTTTCAATTATTTTCTTTTACTTACATGCATATCACATTGTACATGCACCTATATTTTTTATATTTGTTGGGTAAAAAGTTATTGGTGGCCTACTAAGTTGTACTCACACCCTTATAGGTGCCTTAGTAACCTGGTAGATCTTGTGTCCATAGGTATTGATAAGGGAAATTTCCTTACTCTTTATAGGTAATCTAGTGGAGTATGGTTGGTGTTAGAAAAGGGGATTGGATAGATACTCATAACCCTATTTTATAGGACTCTCCCTTATCTAGTTTCTTAGGATTATTTTTCATATGGTTGTCCCATAGGTGACCCTACAATTATTATGTACCTACTTAACATTGCAGTTTAAATCATCTATTTATATCATGTGTTGAATTCTTTACCCTTGATTGGTCTATAACCATAATTTCATAGTATGTTATTATTATATTTGATGTTTAATACAGCTCCATCCATGATTTATATTCATCTAAATAGATATTATAGTTACCCCACCTTATGTATGGACCCTAACCACTAGTCAAAAATCTATAGCATACAGGGAGATGCACCTAATGTATTTATCACTAATGGTTTGATCATGATAGAGGTGAATCGAGTTAAGGATGTTATATTAGAGAAGGGGGTGTCCTAGAGATTCTATCAAGCACCTGATGTACCTATATAGAGTATGTGATAAACTCGAGTCTCATTTTTTATGGAATATTTTTTAAAATTATTCTCCCTACTCCATTTAAACAATTTTTGGTTCCCTTATAACCACATTTCTCTCCAAAAATCAAGATCCCCCTCGATATTTCTCTTTACTGTTCTCATTCAATTCCTTTTACTTCTTTGTTTAAGGGTACTCAAAAGGGATTTATTCCACTAATTCAAGGTACAAAAATCCCTCTCATATTCTCTTCCCATTCCCTTTCCTATCCTCTATTTCCATTTATCTTGGTTAGGGATATGGTTTTTCAATTCACCAATGCATAGTGAAATAAATTTTTTCATAGGGATTCATCCTCTCATGATTAAAGGAATATTATATGGTATATTTTTTTTATAATTGTATTAATGTGAGTTTAATGGGATATAATTTAGAGACCCAGACCCCAGTAGCTCGAAGTTAGTGACTTACATTATTACATTAGCATAGATACAAGATTCAAATCCCAAAGGGCCGATCAATTTAGCAGTCCTAAAGAAGTACATACATACATGGTACCCTTATATCATTGGAAATAAAATATAAAGCATAAAAATGAAATTAATTTCACTCTTGAACTCATACAATCATTTCATATCTATATCCTGGGGAAAAGAGAACAAATTAAAGGGTGATCTCAGATGCTCAGTAAGGGTTAAATAAAATTAAATATTTCATGAATAAATAATAAATCAAATATAATAAATATGTAAAGGTATATATAACTGAGAAACATAACATTTAATCAACAAATTTTAAATAATGAGAGGATAAATAATAACCATTGTGGAAATATAAATGATTGGAAACAAATGGCATTTAATCAATAACTTGAGCACAATCTAAATCCATGGATAATATCATGGTGAAAATATCATGAATAATAATGACTAATATCCTAATGAATTCAATGCTTAATAATTTAGAGGCCATGATATCAGGCATCATGATACCTCTACCATCAAGAACTTTCATAAGTTTAATCATTATAGGTAAAAACCCATTTAATTTGGCCAACTTTGTCATCTCATGAGACTATCAATGCATCGAGGGGTTATCTATAATCAGTCTCCACTCAGGTCTGCATGTCTAAAGCATTACTCAAATATTGAGATGATTAATTTAATTCATGAATCAGTATTACTTATTAAAAAATATCCTTATTTAATAAAAGATACAGATTTAACATTATTTCCTAGTTAATCAAATAACATTTAAAGAAAACACCATATGAAAAATGGGTATATAGTTTAGGCAATAATCATATCTATGATACAAGAAATATGGATATTTAATGAAATATTCAATGAATTGTGATCATAAATAAAAAGGGGAAGTATATATATAATGACCCAGGCTTAACATACATTGATATTACAACATTTTAGATGAATATTTAGTACATTAAAAAATACATGTATGAGGACCATAATAGGTTAGTCTCTTTGGAAATTGGGAACACATTATTCTAATTTATTGATAGATATTCAAAATATACCTTAAATATCTTACCCTTTAGTAATCCTACTTAAAACATTTATTTATAACCTGGGGAAAAGAAACATAATAAAGGGGTGAGATCAAATGCTTGGTAAGGGTAAATAAAGGAGATACATAAGAATAACATGAACGAAATAGTATGACAACATGATCATAACATTTGGAGATCATAACAGGCATATAAAATAACATAAACATTAATCATGGCATAAATATTGGTAGTTTATAAGACATGAATTATATAGGAATCAAGATGATAATCCATGAAATCATAACATGGGAATAAGACATAAAATTGTGGGATACAAATAAATATGTAATATAATTCTCTATAATTCAATCTGTATTTATAAAACTTATCAAAGAACTTCATGGGGACTAAACCTACTAATTGGGAAACAACACCATCCACAATCACCATACTTTCCTTATAATGTATTGGGTTTCCCCATCTTCCCATAGTGGATCAGGTTTCTTCATATTCCCATAGTGGATCGGGTTTCCCCATATTCACATAGTGGATTGGGTTTCCTCATCTTCCATAGTGGATCAAGATCGTTTACTTGATTTCCATCGTTATATCATGAGATATAAATCTTTCACAAATTCATTGGAGGGAGATATAGGTCCCACCTATTACATAATAAAATCATAGATACATGTTCCATAATATAATAAAACCTATAACATATCATGACCCATAAAAATATGGGTTTTAAAAACTTCATACCATAACCCATGAAAGGAAATGGGTATCATAAAAATTTCATCATATAATTACCTATAGAAAAGATATAGGTCTCATAATAATTTCATCAAAGCATAACCCTCAAAAAGATATGGGTTTCAAAATCATATAACCTGATCAAGAGAAAAAGATATCATAAACATCATTCCATTGAAACATAAACCATTCGAGAAATAAAATGAATTGTATTCTTAGATTATGTCCCCAGTAAAGAATAAACAATAACAAATTATTTAATCTTATATGGAGAAGTATTTGAAAGATCATATGGAACATTTCTTAAGGAAAATGGCCTTTATTTGAAAATATTTTTCATAAAACCATTTCAAAAATAATTTTCTTATAAATAAATATTTACAATTTCATTTAAAACATTTCTTGAGGAAAATAAATTTTCCACTTTGAAAAATTATTTTAAAAACATAAATCATTTTTAAAACCTTTCTCTTTTAAAATATATTTGAAAACATATAAAGTAATCCTGAAAAAAATTTGATAATATTTTCTTGGAAAACTCATAAATAAAACTTGAAAGCTTTTTGAAAACATTTTTCTTTGAAATACTTTGAAAATTTAAAAATAAGGATTGAAATCATTTTGAAAACCATTTTCTAGAAAATGGATTTTAAAACTTATAAAAAATATTTAGATAATTTAAATCAATTTCTTTAAAAATAAAATTTTAAAAACACTATTTTTTAAAACATAATAGGATAATATTAATCTATTTTTGAAAATATTTTTATAAAACTTGTTTTTTAAAGAACACAAATTTCTGATCAAAAGGAGAAATAAATTCAGATTTTCTTAAAAACGCTTTCTTATTTATCTTAAGTACCAAGGGGTGTAAAAATGGAACCAATATATAAATATATCATTAATAACCATAATAGAATAAAATTAATGAGTGTTATTGAGATATGGATCATAATATTTCATCAATATAAGCATAATCATAAACAATCCTAATAAACGATGAGATTGTAGCAATAAACTATTTCCACTTTGGTAACTTTGAATCATAATCCACATGAGATAATATCATTAAATTAAGATTAAAATATCATTAAATAAGTATATTCATGACATAACTTGTAAAATGTTATTATATACACCCCATATAAAAATATAGTCATATAACATGGCATGTATCTCAAAGAAGGCAAATTGAGACAAAAAATACCATACCAATTTGGTAACTTTTAAACCATAAACCTCATGAAATAAATATCATAAAATGGATATGTAAATAACCATAAATTTAATTATAAGAATAGTTTAATACATTCATGTTCAGTATGTACACTACACCAAAGAAATGAGTGGTGAATATGGCATAAGTCTCGCAAAAATAAAAGTGAGATGAGAAAACCCTTACCCTAAGTCTTGGAATTCTTCATATATGTTCAAACCTCCTGTATAATAAATATAAGTTTATTATAAATATAAAAAATAACCATATTATTATATAAAATAAAATATTTTATTTTATTATTACTTTATATCACCTGTTTATTAACAATTCCATGTTAATGTTACATTTCAGGTAATATCTGCGTTGTTTTAACATATGTTTTGAATTTTTATTCTTGATACTCTTACTTAGATTATGATTTACTTTTTTAAAGAATGTAAAAAATGATATAAATATCATATATATTTAGTATATAAATATTTATAATAATCTATAAAATATATAAATATTAAATGGAATACATCATTCATAGAGACGGTAGGTCATACATACGCTTGAACATTGTTTCCATTTCATTATCATATTTAAAGAAATAAAGTAAATGAAATATATTCATATATATATATATTATTCTAGTAGAATTATTATTTAATATATATCATATAATTTTAATAAACCCATCCTTAATAAATTTCATATAAAGTTTGAATGAATCACGTCGCTTTGAGAAGGTGGTAGTCCACACATCCATAAACGAAGTTGTCATATTTACACAAAATAGAAAGCATGAAGGTATATTTTTTGTAATAATTATAGATGAATAAATACAAAATATATATCATATATATCAAATAAAAATATTATGTACATCATAATTACCACCCTGATAGGTGGTAAAGTAAAAACGAACAACATCATTTTGGGAGCCGGTAGTCTGTCATACACACGAACGGTAAGTTTGTTACCCATTAGTTGTAATTGTGTGTATTTTTAGGTAAAAATATTAGAATAAAAACATATCAGTATATTTAGGATACTTATTTTGTTATATAATCATGTAATAAGAAGATTTTATGGGGTGGAGAATGAAAATAAAACAAAATATCTTATGGAAGGATGTTACCTCTTCTTTGGGTAACTCCTATTGTTTTGCACCAAAGGGCTTCCTTGTTTGAATTTATCCCAAAAGGTATGATTATAGGATATATTTATGGATTTTTGGATTAAATTTTTACATATTATTTCTATGATATAGGTATTTATAGTAGTAAATAATTTGTAGGGGTGAGTGTCTTTTTTATAGTGGAGGAGTGTCATTCTTATAAATTTTTGAAAATAGAATTCCACCTAGGTTTTTTTCATGTAAAGTTGTTAAAATAATGGAATAAATCCTATAAAATTGGTTATAGGGTAAAAATATTAACATAAAATTGATTTTCATAAATTTTCTATGTCATTTTGGGCCTTAAGTTTAAGGTTTAGTCTTTTATTAAGCTAATTTTTCTCTTAATCGTTGTAATTAATTTTAATCACTTTTACTAGTATTTTTTGTCAAAAACTAAGATGAAATTATTATAAATTATAAATTATTCTGATTAAAAATATTTAATCCATTTTTACAAATTAAAAACATATAATTGGCTAAGATTAAATTAAATTTAATCCCATAGACGGAATGATAAAGCGGGTTTTTGAATTAAAAATGCTCAAAAGTTTGAAATGTTTTTATATCCAATTTTAATGTGAAATTGATTCCAATTACCTAAATTGTATTAATTGATGTAAAATTGATCCAATTAAACTTTAAAACCAATTAAAAATATAATTTATCCCTATAAATTATTTATAAGAAAAATAAGTTTTGAATTAAAATTCAGTATATTTCATTATTCATCAAAAAATGAAACTTCACAGAAAAATACCAAAAGAACACCCAAATTAAATTTTGATATTTCTATTTAAAAAATGAAGATAATTTTGTAAAACTAAAAATATAAAAGTGTCAAAATTTATATTTAAAATGGTTTCTTCATTAAAAGGCAGTAAAATTACCTTTTAGAAAAAATACATCTTTTTATTCATAAAATTGGATTTATTCTTAGCTTATATTTATCAATTCTATTGGATAAGTATAAAAATATTGATTTAATATATAATATATAAATATTATTTAAATAATTCATTAAAAAAAATTTATTAATTTATTAAAATAAAATTTTGTTTGTAGATAGAAAAATAGTTTTCTTAGAAAAGTAATTTCTTTATTTTCAAATAGTTATTACATTCATTTCTAGATAATTGATAACTAAAGTATTAATTTTATACACATTTTTTAATAATATTTTTATAATTTACTTAATATTATTCATAACTTCCATTCTAATGGCTAGGTGGAAACTATAATATTATTTTAGAAATAATATTAATAGTACATTGTAGTATGGTAAAACTTAGTATTGTGTGTAACACAAGTTATCAAAGGGGATTGGTATTGTGTGTAACACAATCCAAACATAGTTTTTCATGTAATGAAATATAATCTAAGTGTTTTGTGTAGTGAAATATTTAAAAAAATACATAAAAATCAATAATTACTTTGTTCATTCATAAAATGCAAGCTATATTTAGTGTTGTGTGAAATAAAGAATATTGAAAATATTGAATTAATTTAAAAAAATATTTCAAAAAATCTTAGGGTATTACATTCTACACCCTTTAAATTTAATTTCACCCTTGAAATTCATCTAGGTTATTAATGTTTTAATACTTGAAGTTCCTTTCATTGAAACCCACATCGTAAAAATGAGAACTAAAACTTCCTTTAAAAAGGGAAAGTTAGAAACATAATGGTTACCCAAAGTGACTCATAACTAGGTTTCCACATAGAAGAACATAAGTGGAAAGTAAAAACATTGACATGGAATAAAATCATAAATAATCATAGATATTGATAAAGATCATTGATCACAAGAAAGTGGGTGATTCAGAGAAAGTTAACAATCACAAAACCATAAACTGAAGAAGCATGAAAGAGGTCATTTATATCATCAAAAAAGATGATAATAGGGAAAAATTATTTCAATAATATTTTTCTAAAGTTGAAGATTTTTTTTAAATGAATATATACTTAGATTATTTCATTCCATTTCATAAGAAAAACTCACCCTTCAGTTATGCCTTGATCAATTTCCACTTCATCTCTTACTCCAAGAAATTATGGTGAATTTTTCATTTCTGAAGTACTAATAGATCATGATATCCATATATATAATGATAATACATTCCATATATATTTTTCTATCATCATAGAAAAATGGTTAGCACAAGTTTTCCAATATGCATAAATCCTCATATGGAGAGATGATACTTTAATCTCTAAAAACTCATATGAAGTTTAACATAAACCATTCCATAAATGGATAACCATATAAACCTTCCAAAAGATGAAAGTACAAAACTTTAGAAATAAAGTCACTAAATTTCTCAAAATGATATTAACATTGATCAAACATATATCATAAAGTATCACTTGGTTATCACATAGCAAACATGTGACTACCTTTATCATGTATTCTCCTGAAACAAGGTAATAACTTGAATTACCATAAATCCTTATTGAAAACATGCATGCATACTTATTCCCAATAATATTAGATATATTCCATAAATCCAAAAAAATTAAACTTCATTAAAAATAGTATAAACCACTTTTTCAATGAATCCTTTATCAATTATGAGGTCATAAATACTATCCAATTTACTTTATCCCTATCAACCATCTATTTATCAAACTAAATAAAATTTCCTCAATATCAAGAACACATTAATGCTTTCCTTCCCTTAATCAAAATATCACATTTCCATGAAATCACTTTTATACTTCATCAAATACATTCAAAATATCCTTTCAAATACTTAACGAAAAATTTATACTAAAAATAATTATATATTTCATGATTGGTATAACAAGATATTTGAATTATAAAACATAAATAATCCATTCATACCACTTCATTCTCAAATAATTATCTAATCTTCATCATCTTATTCCTTAATACCCCTTTCCTAAAATATAAAATTAAAATCATATCTTAACATTTATCAAACTCAAAATAATCATGATTATCAAAAATTCTATTAGAACATCACATACCATTCATATGTTGTTTGTGGTCTCTTCATCGCCATTATAAAAACCATTACTTAAACCACCTTATTGATTCTATTCATGATCCTTCCACATAGGAAATCAATTTTTATAATTCTCATACTTTCTACATTTAAATAATTCATCAATTTATAATACCTTAGGGAGGACAATATTCTCATACTTTGTGTTAACTAAAACTTTAATTTTCCCTTTGTAGTTACTTGATGTGTGTCCTTATTTTCCATAGTCAAAACATCTTTTTTTCCTCTAAAACATTCACTTGGGTACTTATTTCCACATTCTCAGCATAAAGGAAACTGAATCTTCTTTCCTCAGTGATCTCTATTACCCAAACTCTTAACAAACACTTTACTTATCTTCTTTGGTGATTCTTAGAGTTGGTTAAGGTACACATTTTTAATCATGTTCCACAAAAACTGATTAGGCATGATTACAATATCATTCACTCTAGTTATTATCCCATTTTACTTCTCATCATACAATTGTCTGTCACATTCAACATTAACCCAGTTTCTTTTGGTTCCTTCCATTGACTAAAACCATAAATCATAGTATGATCAGTACTTATTGTAGAGTAAAAATACATAATCATGAAAATCACTTATAGGATGTCTAAATTATGAAACCTTCCTTTAAATATATGACACCTTAGGCTTATCCTTAGATAAATCCCTATAAATATCCTTAGAAATATCCCTATGGATCTCACTAAAGTTTTCTCATACTAGTTTCTAAATTTTGACTAAACCTTCCCTTTAATACAAACTATTATAAACCAGGCTTAACATACATGGATATTACATCATTTTAGATGAATATTCATAACATTACAAAATACATTCTCAAGGATCATACTATTTTAGTGTCTTCTGAAATTAGGAACACATTCTTCTAATTTGGTGAAAGATATTAAACATCACCCTTAAAGATATTCCCTTTATTACTCCTAATTAAAACATTTCTTCATAACCTTTGGAAATGAAACATAAGAAATGGGTGAGATCAAATGGCCATTCAGGGTAGATAAAGGATATACATAAGAATAACATGAACGTAATTATTTTATAACATGATCATAAAATTTGAATATCATACCCTACATATCAAAGAACATAAATGTTAATCATGGCATAAATATTGGAAGTTTGTAAGACATGAATCATAATGGAATCAAGATCATAATCCATGAAATCATAACATAGGAATAAGGCATGGAATTGTAGAATACAAATAAAAATGTAATATAATTCTCTATAAGTAAAGGCACAATTCCAGAAATTATCAGGGTACTTCATGGGGACAAAACCAAATAGGAAGGACAAACCACCATCCCCAGTCATAGTCCTTTCCTTATAAGGGATCAGGTTTCCCTATCTTCCCATAGTGGATTGGTTGTCCCCATCTTCTATAGTAGATCAGGTTCCCTATCTTCCATAGTGGATAAAGCATGTTGACTTAATTTCCATCATTATATCATGAGATATAAATCTTTATCCAATTCATTGGAGGGAGATATAGGTCTCACCCATCACATAATAAAATCATACATACAAGTTCCACAAGATAATAAAACTTGCATCATATCATGACCCATAAAAATAGATGGGTTTCATAAACATAATATCATAACCCATGAAATGAAATGGGTATCATAAACATTTCATCAAATCATTACCTATGGAAAATAGATAGGTCTCATAATCATTTAATAAAATCATAACCCATTAAAAGAAGTTTGTTTAAAAATCATATAACTCGTGGAATAGAAATGAGTGTCATAAATATCATTACATTAAAATATAAACCATTCAAGAAATAATATGAATGGTATTATTAGATCATATCCTCATTATCCTCCAATGGCCTGAAGGCCTTCATTTTTTTATTGATTTTGATAATCCACCTTTCAAGGGGTGATGTGTAACCCTTAAAAGGCTCGTAGGTATAATTATTACATGGACCATAGGCCTTAGATTAATTCAGTGCCCATATGCTTCAAACATTACATACATCCCAGACTAACTACTTGGAACTTCTCCTCCCCAGCATCTTCATCATGAAATTAGCTCTCCACAAAGTATGTAATCCTATATGGAGAGGATTTTAAAGATAACATGGAGAATTTCTTAAGTAAAATAGCCTTTCTTTGAAAATCATATTCATAAAACCATTTCAAAAATCCTTTTCTTATAAATAATGATTTAAGATTTCATTTAAATCTTTTCTTGAGGAAAATAAAGTTTCCTCTTTGGAAAAATATTTCTAAAACATAAATTATTTTTTAAACCTTTTTCTTTTAAAAAATATTTGAAAACTTATAAAGGAATCTTGAAAATGTTTTAAAAAACTTTTTCTTTTAAAACACTTTGAAAACTCATAAAGAAAGTTTGAAAAAAAATTGAAAACATTTTTATTTGAAAATACTTCGAAAATTTAAAAATAAGGCCTGAAATCATTTTGAAAACCCTTTTCTAGAAAATTTCTTTGAAAACTTATAAATAAATCATGAAATCGTTGAAATCATTTCCTTTGAAAATAACCTTTTGAAAACATATAAAGGAAACTTTGAAAATCATTTAAAATGCTTTTTCAAAATAAAACCTTTTTAAAAACCTTTTTCTTTGAAAACCACATTAAAATAAAAAAACAATAGTATTAGGAAAAAAATTTCTTTAAAAATAACCTTGTAAACTTACAATGGATTCCTCAAAGAAATGACATACATGATAGGGGGTAATTCCGTACATGCCAAACATTCCTTTTTCACTTTAAAAGTTTAAAAAATGACTTGATTGGAAAAAGACAAGAATATTCCTTTTAAAAACATTTTTAAAAAGGTAATATATGGGTATAAATTTCCTTTAAGACATATAGGATAATAATAAAACATTTTTTAAAACATTTTTAGAAAACATAGTTTTGAAATAACATAGATTTTCGATCTAAAGGAGAAATAAAGTCAGATTTTATTAAAAACACTTTATTATTTATCTTAAGTACCAAGGAGTGAAAAAATGGTACCAATACATTAATATATCATGAATAAAAATATTATAAGAAAATTCATGAGTTTTATTAAGATATGGATCATAATATTTCATCAATGGAAGCATAATCATAAAAAGTTCCAATAAACGATGAGATTGTAGCAATAAACAATTACCACTTTGGTAACTTTGACTCATAATCCACATGAGAGAATAAAATGAAATTAAGCTTAAAATATCATTAAATAATTATATTCATGATATAAAATTTAAAATAGAATTATATGCACCCCATATAAAAATATAGGTGCATAACAATATATGTATCTCAAAGAAGGGAAATTGAGACAAAAATTACTATACCGATTTGGTAAATTTTGAACCATAAACCCCATGAAAGAAAGATAATAAAATGGATATGTAAATAACCATAAATTTAATTATAATAATTATATAATACATTCATGGTCAGTATGTACACCACACCAAATAAATGAGAGGTGAATAAGGCATAAGTCTCGAAGAAATAAAAGTGAGATGAGAAAACCCTTACCGTAAGTATTGACTTTATTCGTACACATTAAAACCTCATTTATAATTAATATAAGTTTATTATACATATAACACATAACCATATTATTATATCTAATACCATATATGATTTTATTATTACTTTATATTATCAATTTATTAACAATTCCATGTAAATATTATGTTTCGAGTAATATCCATATTGTTTTTTGCATATGTTTTGACTTGTTATTATTGATACTCTTAGTTAGATCATGATTTAATTTTTAAATAATGTAAAACATGATATAAATATCATATATATTCATTATATAAATATTTATAATATTATATAAAATATAGAAATTTAAAGTGTAATACACCATTCATGGAGATGGTAGGTCGTACGTAAGCATAAACATTGTTTCTTTTTTATAATCGTACTAAAAGAAAGAAATTAAATGAAATATATGTATATATATAATCATTAAATTATAATTATTATTTAATATTTTTATATACTTTTAATAAACCCATAATTAATACATTTCATATAAAGTATGAACGAATCACATTGCTTTGAGGAGGTGGTAGTCCACACTTCCACAAACAAAGCTATTATATTTACACAAAATATGAAGCATAAAGGTATATTTTATGTAATAATTATAGAAACATAAATAAATGATAAATATAATATATATAATATGAAAATATCATGTATATAATAATTCCCACCATGATATGGGGTAAAGAAAAAACAAACAACATTGTTTCGCGAGGCAGTAGTCCTCCATACACATGAATGGTAAGTTTGTTATCCATTAGATGGGAGTCTGTGTATTTGTAGGTATAAACATTATAATTACAAAATATCAGTATATTTAGTATACTTAGGTTATTATATAATCATTTAATAATAATATTTTATGTGGTGGAGAATGAAAATTAAACAAAAGAGCTTGTGGAAGGATGTTACCTCTTCTTTGGGTAACTCCGCTTGGTTTGCACAAAAGGGCTTCCTTATTTGGATTTCTTCCAAAAGTGGGGATTCTAGGATAAATTTGGGGATTTTTGGATGATATTTGGAAAAAAAATAGATCCAAATTAATTTATAGGTGTGAATAAGTGGTCGGGGTGAGTGCCTTTTTATAGTGGAGGAGGAGTGCATTCTTGTAAATTTTTTAAAGGGAATTCCACCCACATTATTCACATGTCAAGTGGTTCTAATAATTTTATAAATATGATTAAATAGATTATAGGGTATAAATATGAACAATAAATTTATTTTTTAAAATTTTATAGGTCATTTTTGTCCTTAAGTTTAAGTTTTAGTTCTTTGTTAAGCTAATTTTTCTCTTAATTGCTGTAATTTATTTTAATCACTTTCAATAATTTTTTTAAACTAAATTAAACTTGTTATACATTATAAGTTATTCTAATTATAAATATGGAATTAATTTTTTCAAATTCAAAAAACATAATAGGCATAAATTAATTTAAATTTTATCTCATAGATAGAACAATAAAGCGGGTTTTTAAATTAAAAATGTTCAATAGTTTGAAAAGTTTCTATATCAAATTTCAATGTGAAATTAATTACAATGGCCTAGGTTGTATTAATTAATGTAAAATTTATCTAATTAAATGTTAAAACTAATTCAAAAGATAATGTAACATTATATATTATTTAGATGGAAAAGAGTTTTTGAATTAAAATTCAGTATTTTTTACTATTCATTAAAAAATGAAACTTCTCAGAAAAATACCAAAAAATAACCCAAAGTAAATTTTTATATTATTATTTCAAAAATGAAGTTTATTTTTTCAAATAAAAATTATAAAAGTTTAAAATTTATATTTAAAATGGGTTCAACCTTAAAAGGTGGTAAAATTATTATTTAGAAATAATACATATTTTTATTCATAAAAATGGATTTATTCATATCTTATACCTATAAAATATATTGGATGACTATAAATAATATTTTTTGAATGTATAATATATATAAATTTTATTTAAAACATTCATAAAAAATGGTTTTTTTAATTTATTAGGATAAAATTGTGTTTTTTCATGGAAAAATTAGTTTTTTAGAAAAGTAATTTTTTTATTTTCAAACAGTTGTTACATTAATTTCTATCTAATTTATAACTAAAGGATTTATTTTATAAACATGCATAAATAATATTTTCAAAATTTATTGAATATTATTCATAACTTCCATTATAACAGCTAGGTAAAAACTATAATAATATTTTAACAATAATATTAATAGTATGTTGTAGTTCGGTAAATCTTGGTCTTGCATGTAACACAAGTTATTGAAGGGGGTCGTTATTGTGTGTAACACAAGCTAAACAAAGTGTTTTGTGTACCATAATATAATATAAGTTTTTAATGTAGTGAAATATCATCATAATGTTTCATATAAAGCAATAATAACTTTGTTCTTTCATATAACACAAACTATATTATGTGTTGTGTGAAATGAAGAATATTGAAAAGATAAAATTAATTCAAAAAAATATTTCACAAAATCTTGGGGTGTTACAATATACACCATGGAAAAGAAAATAGGTTCATAACATCAAAAATATTCCTCAATGAAATAAAATTGAAATGAATTCCCTTATAAGGATCATATCATTAATTAAATGAATAGATTATGTGTATTCACTATAAATCCATATAAAATAAGTGGAAACATATCATTAATCAAATGAATATATTATTTATAATCACTATAAATCCACATAAAACAAGTTTAAATATAACATAATATAATAAAAATTCATTTTATACATAACCTTATCATGACATAATCAATGAAATATAAGTTTAACCCAATGAATGAAAACTGAGTTAAGAAAACCCTTACCACATTGTAATTAGTTGAATCGTATTCCCCATAAAAATTAATAATTATAAAATGAAAAACTGAAAACCATTAATTTAATGATATTAATGATATTATATTTCAAAGTTTATTATATACACCACAAAAAAATAAATTAGTAGTGAATAAGTCTTATATCTCATAGAACTAAAAAGTGAGATGAGAAAACTCTTACCTTGTGTCTGAAAGCATTCTTCACTTTTACTTAATGTCATGGATAATAAAATTATATTAATTAATTACTTAATTAAAAACCTATTAAACATATATTTTATTTATTATAATTTTATTAATTTAATTTATGGTCATTACGATGAGTTATAATGTTTAATTTTTTTGTTTAGGGAGCGTATGTTTCATGGTTTTATGGTCGGTTCCCTTGTGTATAATTATGAGAGTTCTTGTAAAATGGAAGAAAAACTAAAAAAGTGAAATGAAATGGTATTAATATACTTATATTATTTTAAATGGTATCATATATCATTTTTTTCTAGTATGATTATGATTCATTTGATAAAATGTTAATGATAAATGTTCAATTTATTTTGGCAGTTTTTTTATCTGCATGAACTAGTTTTGTTTTATTATTTAATATTATGTATATATATTAGTTATAGACCATAAAAAAAATTATAAGATAAATATTAAAATATTTTTTAACCACAATAATGGTTTTATGATCAGCCTTGAAGGTGGTAATGGAAAACTAAAACTTTCCATCCATGAAGGTGGTGAATTAGCACATCACGGACGATGTTTTCATTTTTAGAATAAAAGGAGAAGAGAATAGATTTAATGATGGATATTACATTTAAATAATAAAATTATAGTATATGTATGATAATGTAGTAATCATGTTACTTTTTATATGGTGGGTTAGGATAATATAGAAGAAATAAATAATTTAAAAGAGAAAGAAGGAGGATTTTACCTCTTAAATATTATCTCCTTAGGAACCTCCTTAAGGAACTTGTTTTTGGTATTTAGGTAAGACAAGAAGGTATTGGACATGGGGAAAAGGATTTGGAAGGTAATTGGGGATAATTTATAAAAGATAAAATTCTTTGTTGGTGTGAGGATAAGGGGTGGTGAGGGGAGGTATTTATAGGGGAGAAGGTTGTTTTTATTATTTTATTCATTTGTTTATTATTTTGGATAAAGACTATCAATAGTGTTTATTTCCATAACTAAATTAAGTAAATAGAGCATGTGAGTTCAAGATAATTGTAACTTATATCATCCATGACTCAACCATGACTCAAAAATAAATTTATTTTCTTATAATGTTAAATATCATAAATTACTGTATTTCACTATTCACTAAAAATTCAACTATTTTAGAAAAATCACAAAAAATAACCCTAAAATTTTTTTTACATCTATATATAAAAAATAGGCTCCATTTTATGAAATAATTTTCTAAATATGATCAATTTAATTTTTAATTAAAATCATTATTTATTCAAAAAATACCGATTTTATTATTATCACTGATTTTATGACCCTTTGAAAAAATAATTATGGTATCATAAAAATATATTATAATTATAATAAAAAAATATTAATTTATGAATATATTTTATGAAAATAAATTTTATTTTAAATCATTAAATTAATTATAATATTGTAAATAAACATTTACATTTCACAAAAAAAACCAACACTTAATTTATCATTTTTAAAAAATTTATTTACTTATTATATGATACAAATATATCATATTTTCATTTATGAGATAACTAAATTTTATTTATAATTTAATAGGTGAGGTTATTATTCTAATGGTCTGATTTCTATTTCTAAAGTCCATATTACTATTCCAACGGTCGTGTTAAAATAATAATATTTAATAGTATATCTCAGTTCTTTTAAACTCGGTGTTTCATGCAACATAAGATATAGAATAAATTGAATTTATTTAATAAGAAACATACCATAAAATGTTGGGGTGTTATATTCTTCCCTCTAAAAACGTTTTCCTTTAAATTTTTCAGGAATACTATCTTCTAAACAGATGAGGTTGGTTCTTCTTCATAACATCATTGGGTTCCCACATTGCTTCTTCCATTTTATAGTTTCTCTAAAGAACCTTTACCAATAGAGTCATAAAATTTCTCAGTACTTTCTCTCTAGTATCAAGAATCTCGATAGGCTCTTCACAGTAAGAAAAATTAGGTTCCAGTTCTATTTCTTCATAGGTGAGTACATGATTTGAGTTTGGCATGTACTTCCTTAACAATGATATAAGTAACAAATCATGAAATTTGGATATACATGGTGGTATTATTGATCAGTAAACTATAGATCCAATTATTTCCAGAATTTTGAATTTTTTGATGTACCTGGGGCTCAATTTTCCATTCTTACCAAACCTTTAACACCCTTCCATGGAGATAATTTTATAAAAACATGATCTACCACATTAAATTCTAAATCCTTTATTTGGTTTCCAACATAACTATTTTTCCTACATTGATATACTTTAATATGATCCTAAATAGTGTTTACATTTTTGTTATTTCTTCAATAAGTTCTAGGCCTATAAGTTTTCATTCACCAATTTCATCCCAAAAAGTTGGAGTATGACATCTCTAGCCATATAATGCTTCATATAGAACAATTTGAATACTTTAATGGAAACTATTATTGTATAAAAACTCTACTAAATTTAAATAATAATCTCACATACCTCTAAAGTAAAGTGAGAATGATCTCAACATGTATTCCAATGTTAAAATAGTCCTTTTAGACTATTTTTTGGTTTAATCCTTCTAAATAATATTCAAAAAATTTGATGTAAAATAGGGATCTCGATTAGACACTATTGATAGATTTTCACCATAAATACTTACGAATTCATTAATATATAGTCTTTCTAGGCACTCAAGAGGTAAATATTCTCTTATAGTAATAAAATGTACTGATTTTTTAATCAAGTCAATAATAAATCATATCATTTCATTATTTATTGGGGTATTTGGTAATCCAGTGATGATGTACATAGTAATGTAATCCCTATTCTAAATAAGAATGGGTATATGTTGCATCAATCCTCTAGGATGTTGTCTCTAAACCTTAACTTGTTGAAAAACTAGGCATCTTGACACCTATTCAGCAATTTCCTGCTTCATATTATCCCACCAAAAATGTTCCTTCATATATCTATACACCTTGGTACTAAAATGGTGTATAGAGAAATTTGAGCTGTGAACATCATCCAATAGTTACCTTTTTAGATTAGGTATTGATGGAACACATAACATCTTTCCAAATTTCAAAGAAAAATATTCACTAATATATAATTCCAATTTTTCATCATTCACATCTTTAATTTTATTAAGAAAATATTAATCATTATATTGAGAGATTTTTATTTTTTCAAGTAAATATGGTTTCATAATAATTTGAAAAATGAGTGGTGTCTCCTCTTTCTTAATAATTCCCATATCCATATTTAATAAATCCATGAACATAAGATCTCTCTCAATCTTCATTTGGGTCAAAACTCCATGAAAGTTTCTTCTTAATTCATATGCTACCTTATTTTATTTTTTGGCTGGTAGTTTCTTGATAAATCATTATCATTGAGTAACTCAAGTCATCATTTTTTCCTTATGTTGAGTTCTTTCCATGTAAATATGTATTTAAAACTCTTATGATTCATATATATCTTACATATTTCACTATAGATATAGTGTCTCCATATATTCAGAGAAAATATTATTACTACTAACTCAAGATCGTGATTTAGATAATTTTGTTCATGAGTCTTCAACTACCTTAATGCATATGCAATAAATTTATCATTTTTTATAAGTACATAGCCCAGTATTTTCTTCAATGCATCACTGTATATCACAAACCCATCATTTCATGATGGTAAATTAAAATTGTATCATTGAAAAATCTTATCTTTAATTCTTCAAAACATTATACACATTCTTTTTTCTATGTGAACTTAACCCCTTTACGTGTGATCTTGGTTAATGGGTTAACCAATTGGGTAAAATTCTAAATGAAACACCGATAGCAACTTTCTAAACCAATGAAACATTATACCTCAGTTATATTCATTGGTTTAGTTCATTCTTGTACTAACTTTATCTTTATAGGATCAATTGAGATTTCATCCTTAGAGATAATATGGACAAGAAAATTTCCTAAATCCAGAATTCATACTTGATAAATTTACCATATTACTTTTTCCTCCTGAGAGTCTCAAGAATGATATTCAAGTGATTCTCATGGTCTTCATAGGTTTTATAATATACCATAATATCATCAATAAATATCATAAAAATCATCAATATATTCCTTTAATATTATGTTCATCGAATCTCTAAAAAATGGGGGTGTATTGGTCGATCCAAATGGCATTACTATAAACTCCTAATGTCCATACCACATCTAAAAAGTTTCCTTCAGAATGTATTCCTTCTTTACTCACAATTTATGATATCTAGAAAAAAGTTAAATCTTAAAAAAAATATTTGGATACATGAATTTGATCAAATAAATCATTAATGTGAGGCATGGGATACTTTTTCCTTATTGTAATTTCATTTATTTCACTATAATAAATGCATAGTCTCATGGATCCATATCTTAATAAAGAGAACAAAGGATCCCTGTAGAGAAACACTAG
Organism: Viscum album; assembly: GCA_963277665.1. Lineage (NCBI taxonomy): Eukaryota > Viridiplantae > Streptophyta > Magnoliopsida > Santalales > Viscaceae > Viscum > Viscum album. The sequence goes on from OY728126.1 coordinate 1,317,604,370, forward strand.
GGAGGATAAATCCCATATTACTAAACTCCTCTAGTTTTATTCAGGTCTACTAATTCCACAATTTCCATTCTATAGGCAGTCTTTGATATTGGTCTTGTATCAAGGATTAAATCAATGGAAGACTCAAATTCACATTTGGGAGTATTCCTAGGTAATTCCTTAGGAAATACATCAATGAATTATTATACAATAGGTACATACTCAATTTAAATATTACCTTCTTCATCCCTAGTTATTTTTTTATCTTCCTCTCCAATAATTTCATTCAGTATAGCTACTAGGGTGGAACTATATAAGAGTCATATAATGAAGTTTCTGCTCTAAAGATAAGAAATTCTACATCTTCCTCAAAAATTGTAATTTCCTTCTTCTTGAAATAATTTTTCACATAATATTTTGAAATCCATTCCATACAAAGTATTATATAAAAATAAAACATAGGTATGATGATAAGGTCAGAAAATATAGTGTGTTTATGTATCATAATGGGGACTACCAGATACATCTTTGTTGAAATTATATTTCCCTTATGAGTTTGGCTGACAACTCCCTTAATAAATCAAAAGGAAAATGTATAATTTTCTTGGAAAACTAGGTATATATAAAAGAGTATGATGATATAGAATCAAAAAAACATTGGATAAATTTGAATATAGGATTAATGTACCTTCCACCACTTTATTGGATACTTATACCTCAGCTATAGTGATCGCATAATCTTGGTCATCTCCCCTTAGCCTCTTCTATGGTATATTACCTTAACACTTGAGACATTGGTTTGAATAATTCCCCACTTATTTGATGTTGAATCACTTTATATCATTAGTTTTTTTCCCTTTCACTCATGATAGAGACAACCCTTGTCTCCACACTTGTAACACACTCATGTTCCCTTCATGCATTTTCCCAGATGTTTCTTCCTATAATTTTCACAAGATTGAAAATGATTCATTCCTTTATTCTTATTTATGGATTTAAATTTTTTATTGTTCGTATCCATCCTCTTATTCTCTTTATTTACTTTGAATATATAATATCTAGAAAATTACTTCTCTATTTTTATGGCACATAGTACTATTTCATCATATGATGAAAAAGTTTGGGAAACTAGTACCCTTTGTAGTTTTGGATTAAGGACTTCAAAGAAATGATTAATCTTACTCTATTAATTACATATGTAATATATAGCATACCTAGATAGTCTTTTAAAGATATCCCCGTGCACTATAACACTTTATTATTCCTTTTTCTTTAACCTAAGTAATTTTATATTCATTCCAATTCATTGATCATAAAGGAAATATTTTTCGAATAATGTTTCTTTAAAATTTCTCCACTCCATGTGTCATATTTCATCTTCCTCCCTAGTATTTTGGATCAATGACAACCATTGATTTTCATCTCCCTTGATAAAATATACTGTTAGTACTACCTTTTCATTTTCATTGCATCCCAATACGAGAAATATCTTTTCAAGGGAATTGATCAATTTCTTAACTACCAATGGATTAATAGTCCCACTAAAAGATAGGGTATTCTACTGCATGAAATGATCTAACATAGGTGTATCATGTTGTGAAGCATCATGCTAATCCTTTTAAGTAAGGTTATTCTTCATAACTTGAGTAATATATCCTAATATGGTTATGATCTACTCAACTCCAACACTAAATACATTTAATTTCTTAATGGGGAAATCCCTATATTTTTTGTGGGTATTGATTCTCTTCCTTCCATTAGGCTTTATCACTAAATAATGGCACACACTAAGTCAGTCCATAATCATCATGAGCATTGATCCACAGAATAAAAATTAATCTAATGGTAAATGTTTTTAAATACTATAAGGAATTATTATAGTTCTCAAATTGGTTATGTTTATTTTAAAATCTTATTCCAAAGGTATCTACTAAATTTTCTTTGATACCAACTATAAATACCCAAACCCCAGTAACCCAGAGCTAGTGCCTTTATTATATTAGTATAGATAGAAGATTCAAATCCCAAAGGACTAATCAGTTCAGAAGTCTTTAAGAACTAGATACGTACATGGTACCCTTAATACATTGGTAATAAAATATAAAGCCTAAAAAATGAAATTAATTATATCATTTAACTAATTCAATAATTACATCTTCATAACCTAGGGAAAATAAAACAAATAAAAGGGTGAGATCATATACTCAGTATGGGTTAAATATAGAAAAATATTTCATGAATCAATAATAAATGAAACATAATCAATATGGAAAGGTATATATATAACTGAAATACATTCCATTTAATAAAAATAGTTTCAATCATAAGAGGATAAAGAATAATCATTATAGAAATTTAAATTATTCGAAACAAATTTCATTTAATCAATAACTTAAGAACAATATGAATCCACAGATAATATCATAGTGAAATTTTAATGGATAATAATGATTGAAAACTTAATAAAGGAAATTATTAATAATGTATATACCATGATCTCATTAATCATGTTACCTCTACCTTTAAGACCTTTCAAAATAAGATTAATCATTATGGGAAAACCCCATTTGATTTTTCCAACTTGTTCATCTCATGAGACTACTGATGCATCTATGGGATATCTATAACTAGGCCCCACCCATTTCTACATGACCAAATAATTACTCAAAAATATAAATTATCAATTTAATTCATGAATAAATATTTCTTATCAAAAAATATTTGTATTGAGTAAAATATATATATTTAACATTATTTCCCCATTTAATCAAATAACTTACAAATTAAACAGTGTTTGAAAAAATCGTATATGGTTTAGAAAATAATAATATCCATGATAAAAGACATATGTATCATTAATGAAAACTTAAATTAATTATGTTTATAAATAAAAGGGGTATTATATACACCATAGAAAATAAAATAGGTTCATAACATCAAAAATATGCCTCAACAAAAGAAAATTGAAATGAAGTCCCTTACAAGGATCATATCATCAATTAATTTAATAGATTGTGTGTATTAACTATAAATCCAAATAAAACAAGTGTAAATATAACTTAAGATACTCAAAATTAATTTTACACATAACCTTAGCATGACATAATCAATGAAATAGTATTTTTCCACAATGAATTAAAATTTAGTTAAGAAATCCCTTACCAATTTGTAATTAGTAGAAACGTATGTCCTAAAAAAGTAATAATCAATAAATAAAACATTGAATAACATGAAGATAATTAGATTCATGATATTATATATCATAGGGTAGTATATACACCACAAAAAAAATAGTGGTGAATAAGTCTTATATCTCACCGAAGTAAAAAAGTGATATGAGAAAATCCTTACCTTATGTCTGAAAGTGTTCTTCATGTGTACTTAATGTCCTATATAATCAAATTAGATTAATTAATTACTTAATTAAGAACATATTAAACATATATTTGATTTATTATAATTTTATTAAGTTCATTTATGTCCATTATGATGAGTTATAATGTTTAGTTTTTTTGTTTTGGGAGCATTAATTTCATGGTTTTATGGTCGGTTCCCTTGTGTATAATTATGTGAGTTCTTCTCAAATGAAAGAAAAACTTCAGAAGTGGAATGAAATTGTATTAATATAATTTTAGGATATTAAATGGTCTCATATATCATTTTTTTGGTATGAGGATGATTCATTTGATAATATGTTAATGATAAATGTTTAGTTTATTTTGGTGCTTTTTTTATCATTATGAACTTATTTTGTTTTATTATTTAATATTATGTATATATATTAGTTTCAGAACATAAAACAAATTATAATATAAATATTAATAAAATTAACCATAATAATGGTTCTATGACCAGCCTTGAAGGTGATAATGGAAAACAAAAAACTCATCATCCATGAAGGCAGTGAATCAGCACATCATGGATGATGCTTTCATTTTTAGAATAAAAGGAGAAGATAAGAGATTTGATGATGGATATTACATTAATATAATAAAATTATAGTATATTTATTATACTGGAGTTATCATATCACTTTGGATAGTGGATGTAAGGATAAGGTAGAATAAAGAAAGAATTTGAAATAGAAAGGAGGATTTTACCACTTGAATATTGTCTCCTTGGGAACCTCCTTAAAGCACTTGGTTTTGATATTTTGGTAACACCAGTACATATTTTATGTGTGTAAGAGACTTATTAATTTAATTGGGTATAATTTAGATAGGATAAACAGCTTTGGAGGTATGAGGATAAGGGGTGGTGAGGGGTGGTATTTATAGGGGGAGATGGGTTTTTTTTATTATTTTATTCATTTGTTTATTATTTGGGTTCAAGAATATAAATAGTGTTGATTACCTTGAATAAATTTAGTAAATAGAGCATGTGAGTTTGATATAATTTGAACTTACCTCATCCATAACTCAACCATGACTCAAAAATCATTTATTTACTTATAATGTTAAATACCGTAAATTACCATATTTTACTATTCACCAAAAATTGCACTATTTTAGAGATATACCAAAAATTTACCCTCACCATTTTTTAACATGTAGATTTCAAAAATAGACTCCATTTTATGAAAATAATTTTCTATAATTTGTAATTAAAATCATCGTTTATTCAAAAAATATTGATTTTAATGTTATAATTGATTTTACAACACTGAAAATTTAATTATGGTCTCATAAAATTATCTTATAATTATAATACAAAAAAAATATTAATTTATGAATCTATTTCATGAAAATATTTTTTTTTCAAATCATTATATTAATTATATAATTTTAAATAAACATTTACATTTCACAAAAATACCAAAACTTAATTTATCACTTTTAAAACATTTATTTACTTATTCCATTATATAAATATATCATGTTTTAATTTATGATATACATAGATTTTATTTATAATTTCATAAGTGATGTTATTATTATAATGTCCAGATTACTATTACTAATGGTCACATTACAATTTCAATGGTCATGTTAAAATAATAATGTTTAATATTATATCACAGTTCGTTTAAGATCGGTGTTGCATGAAATGTAAGCTATCGAATAAATTAAATTTATTTAAAAAGATACATATCATAAACTTTTATGGTATTATATATAATTTATTCTAGTGATTTTATGAAATTTGGATGAATTTGGAAAAAATTTAGGTTATTTTAATTGAGGATTTTGGTCGTGATGGTATTAGATAAATTTTAGGATCTATCTTCTTGTGTTTTCTGTGATTTAGGGGTTCTTTGATTTTGGGGGATGTTTATTTGGGATCCTTTAGTTATGTAATTTTTTTTTTGAAGGATATTAAGTACTATAGTTAGTATTTATAGTATTCTTTATTGATCGTTTGAATTGATGAATCTCATCAATGGTTATGGTAGGTGGTCTCAACCCATTGATTAAATTCTCAAGTTATTCCTACGGCATGCTTTCTACTTGTTTTCTAAATTTATAATAAAGACTAATTTTTTAAAAAACCATGAACTGGTGTTTTTTCAATGATATTTTGGTATAAAAATTTAATTTTTATCAATTGATTTTTATATAAACTATATATTAGTGTTTATTTATTCTTGTCTCCTTTTATAAATATTAATATATAATACTGTGAAAATTGATCTTTTACAATAATTTGGTCACTCATGTTAAATTTTAACTCGAATGATAATGATTTTGTATATATAATGATTTTTTTTTTCTTTCCATATTTATCAATTCTTAACTTGGTAATATATGAGGTTTTATACTTTCTTCCTTTTATAAAGTATATAAAGAAAGTTTCATTTCCTTAGTAGAAATTTTATATATAATTGAATCATATTCATGCTTTATTCAAAGGTAGAGATGTCTCATATACATAGATAGTTAATATTTGAATTTGGTTCAACATGTCAGGTGTTCCTTGATTATGTCATGACTAAGTGTTATACAAATTCTTTTAACATGGAATTTGGGCCTATATGGAAATCCATAGTGTTTCCTTATGTTCAGACACTTGATGAATGTTTCTGAACATGGAATTTATTCTCAAAATGAACTCTTATGAGGTAGTAATGTTTTGTATAAAATATAATTTATCAATCCTTTAACATATTTTATAAAGTGATATCAATTCCACTCACTTAAACTTGAATAAATTATAATTTATTGATCTATAATTAACCCTAAGTTAAGTGAATATACCAATGATGAGATAATTGAAAGTTTTGATCCAATGGGGATAAATGATATGTAACTTAATATTATTTGGTTTTTAAAATATAATCTATAGTTTTCTACACTAATTTATTTTTTTAAAAAAAATTGATTTTAGACTTAATTTTTTGAAATGGCCTTCATTTTGTAAAGTTTATATTTTAGTAAACATTTCCTTTGGTAAAATATATTCTTCACTAATAATGTATTTTCAAAACTCACATATCTATTTGAACTAAAATTTTAATGGAATGGTTAGATACATTTTTAAATAAGGGGTTAAATGTAAAAAAAAATTAAACTATCTCTTCGATATTTTCAATTCCAATTATTAAAGGTTCCAGTGGAGTTATAAGTATCAAATTGATTGTCAATGTGACACCTTAAATTGAGTAAATAATAGTTGTTATAATTTAATAAAAATTTTAGTAAAAATGTAGTTCTTAAGATAAATATTTATTCATGTTAAGTAATCCATGTATAGGTATAATCTTTGGGTTGTTACCATGGTTTTTATATTGCTAGCATACACTTTTTCACTTTTATATCATGAATAGCACCACGTTTTTTATATTGTTATTATATTTCAGATATAATCTATGCTCTATGATTCTTTTGGATTGATACTAGTAAGCCTAGTTGATTACCATGTGTAAATTTAATTATAGATTAGTCCATTAGTTATTTAAAGTTCATAAAACATAAATTTATGTGATGTTGTGAATGTATAGAAGATAACATGTATAGTTATATTATGGGAAGAAAGTCTATTGTTTTTGTATTGCCCTGTTTTTGTTATGTGTTGAATATAAAGGTATTAAAACCTTTTTTTTAGGATTTAGATTAATCCTAGTGTATTAACTAAAAATGTGTGTATATATATATATATATTCTTGTTTCTTTGTTTATTTATTTATTATTTTATTTATTTATTTAGTTCCTCCCTATGAATAGATGAGTGTAATTCTAGGTGATAATGATATATATATATATAGTTTCTCCCTGTGAGAAGATTTCTAGCCTCCCAAGGAAGATTATTATAAGTACACACATTTATATATATATATATATTGGTATATATATATACATATGTGTAAACTACCACTTATAAAGGAGGGAACCGGTATTACATCTCATATTTTTGGTTTGTCCTAAAGTAGGTATGTAGAGGTATGGATCCTCCTAGTATAGGGAGTTAATTGTTACTTATAGTACCAATCTTTGACTTGATTTGGTATTGATTGCTTCCATGCTTTGATGACCGGTTGTAATGGTATTATTTATATATAAATTAGTAAACATGTTCATCCATATATGTTTATATCCATTATTGAGTTGAGACATAGTTAGTGGTGATTTACTGATTATTTATGATAATACCCTACATGATCACCTCAATAGGAATATAGTGACACTTACTGTATTTCATGTATGATAGTTACATTGATAGTTCTTGGAAGTTTTTATGACTGAAAAAATGAAAATATTGATTCTTGTATTCAATATCCATGAGTTATTGGAGTGGGAGGCCAGGTTTGGTAAGAGTAGTGTTATCACGTCATATATTATATTTAGTTATGTTGAGTCTATTTAATTACACATGTCTTTGATAGAGGGTTTATATCTAGACTAGTTTTATGATTTGACACATTTATCTAGAAATTTAGTTGCTTAATTTGTGATGTTATTATATTATAGTGGCTCATCTTAATTATTTTTCTTGGAAATTTCCAATATATGGATGAGTCATACCAGATTCCCCAAAGATTCTAGTCATGACTTCTTATGTTAATAAAATAAGGTAAATCAATCCTCTAGATAAACAAAGACTCTTGGACCTTGTTTTCATCCCCTAGTGATCTGGGAACTCTCTTGGGGTCAGTGATTCAGGAACTGTTTCAGTATCCAGGTTAGGTTTATTGCACTTTACTTCTATTATTCCTGATATATCAATAATATACACATCTAACATACCTTATTTATCTTATAAAAAGCATATATACACACAATGTCTTCTTCAATAAAATTAATTTATATTCTTATTTTTATATTTTTCAAATATTTGGAAATTAAATCTCTATAAAATTTTGACTAATCTTTTTATTTAAAATCCTTTCATAGAAGTAACATCATTTAACTTGATGTTTTTTATAAAAATATTATTATTAAAACTTTTATAAATCTCATTCAAAGTTTTTTTAAATATATATTAGTTTTCACCATTAATCCACCAACAAAATTTTATCAATATATATTCAAATTAATTTCGGTTATTTTAAGAAAACCACAATTATATAGTTTCATGTTATTTTTACACAGCCCTGAAATCTTACATATGAAATATTTGGAAATACTTTTATACTTACACATCATCACATACATATTTAAAATAATTATATGGTTATATAAAAATTCAAGAATCACATATGAAACTTTTTTTCATGTATTCACCGTTACACAACTTATTCATATTTAAGATCTTGCTTACATAGAAACTCTTAAATAACTTAAACACTTATATAGTCATAGTAATTTTTACTTTAAACTTCCATAGAACTAAAATAATTATTATACAGAATTTATAAAAACCTTTTTAATATTAAATATATAGTGAAATTTCTACATCTCTATTACATATAAACTTTACCTATCACCAAAATTCATAAAAAGAATTCAGACCATTCACTCATTTTAGAAAATACTTAAATAAGAGAGAATGAATATTAACCCTCATTATATAGCTGTAAAACTTTATCATACTTATTCAATAACTACTAATCAATACTATATTAAATAAAATTAATAAAAATTTCCTTTAATTCATAGTTCATTAATTAACCATCTTTGTATTCTTAAACTAATATCATCTAGCATAGGACATATTCTTCCAATGTAAAACATATTACTCTCTATAAATTATCCCCATTGTAATGTTTCCAATTTGTACTCACTTCTTCATGATTGGAAATACACCCAAAATATAACCTTTAATTAAATTAAATATATATAAACCATATGTATTCATAGGTTCTGAATAATTACAAAATGTAACCTATAGTTGTAACATTTCTCCATTCAAATTTTATATTAATTAATCTCTTTCTATTATAATTAAAAATTTATTTTTGATTAATATTATTTTAAATTTTTATTTTAAAAACTAATCATAGCTTTTGATTTTAATAAATATTTGTATAATTTATTTAATATATAATTTTTGGTTAAAAATGGAAAACCTACTAAAATAAAACTAAACTATAAAAAATAAATTATAAAATATGTTAAACCTAAATTTAACTTATCCACTAATTTAAATACAATTTTTTGGTTTGATTTTTTTTAGTTTAGTTAATTTTAGTAAATTTTATTAAACTTACACAATACTTCTCGAGTGGTGATATAAGTTCTCATACTCTGGTGTAAATTTAACGAGTTATGAGAAATTATGGTTTATGTCAAGAATTTTTTGGACCAAGAATAGATTTATGGGGCCTTGGTGGTCTTTGAATATGTGTGTTCACCTATATTTGTTTGTAAGTTAACAATTTTTCACAAAATTATAATGTTTTAATAGACAATGTTCATATAATATATAATTATATAGTAAGAGGGGTCCTCCATAAATGCAATTATAGTGGTTTTAGGGGTATTTAAATGTTTTTGGTAATTCTTTATATCAATTTCATCTAGGTGAATGGCCTTATTCTTGAGATATCATGTTATTATCAAGTAATGTAGTTTTAATTATCATCAATATAGTGTTGGTGGTTGATAATATTTTTTTGAATTGCTCAAAATTTCTAAGAGGTATTTCATAATGAAACATATTTTGTCTGGTATTGGAAAATAGAGTATTTTTATTAGTATTCATGGTTGTCTTTATAATGTGTTAACTTGGTTATGAAAAATTAGTTGTACATGGTGAGAGAAAATATGGTTGAGTAGATCCATTTAGTGTATTAGTTTAGGATAATAAATCATGGTGTTAGGTGAAAGGGTTGTTGGATTTGGGAAACTTGATATTTAATCAATGGGGGTTCATGTTTAAATGAGTTCTTATATAGAACCATACATTTCATATATAGATATTACATCTTATTAGAAGAATATTCATTACATAATATAACAATCTATGCTAGAATAGTATAGTTCTAGTATCTTTTGAAACTTAGATACATAAACAAATAGTTCATAAGTGTAATACATAATCTCCCACTAAAATCTTCATAACTAGAACCCTTATTAGGCATATCATACTTAGTACATATCTTCATAACCTAGGTAAAAGGAACCATAATAAAGGGTGAGCTCAAATTCTCAGTAAGAGTAAATAAGGGATATGTCAATGATCAGTTGATAATAACATAAGTATAAGGGTATGAGAACATGAGCATAACATTTGAAAATAATACCCTAAATATCATATATCATAATCATGAGTCATGGAATAAGTATTGGAAATTCATAAGACCTTAATCATATAGGGATCAAATAAAATGAGCCATGAGATCATAACATTGGCATAAGACATAAGTTTATGGAATACACATAATCATATAAAATAATTTACATTGTAGTCAAGGATTACTACCAAAACAATCATAGTGGATTGGGTTCACTCCCCAAACCATAATATTAGTCAAGGTTTTCTCCAAAGACTATCATAGTGAACAGATCCCCTTACTGAACAGGGTTCAATCCCCATTCTAGTCATGTTTATCTTATGAGATATCAATATTTACCCAATTTATTTTAGGTAAATATAATTATGGTCCCACCTATCACATAATGAAAACAATATATATGTTTTCCATGAGATCATAAAACATTAAATATATCATAACCCAAAAAAATAGTTTTCATAATCATTTCATCATGGGATATCCCATGAATGAGAAATGGGATTCATAATCATTTCATCAATTCATCATAGAATAACCCATGGAAAATGAACGGGTTACATAAAAAAACTTATCATCATAATAATAAACTATCTAGAGAAATAATAAGGATGGTTTTATTTGATCATATCCTCAATAAACTATAATTAAAATAAATGGATATTATCATAGTTTAAAATTCATTTAAAATAATCATTGGAATATTTCCTGAGTAAAATACACTTTTCACTTTAAAATCACTTATTTAAAATCTAAAAATTTCCCAAATGTTAAGGAAAACATTTTATTTTAAAATAACCATAAAAAATTTTAAATTAATATTCAAATCATTGAGTGTTCATGATTTTTTTAAATTCCATTTCTGTCATATAGTTTAAAAGAAAACATTACTTTCACACTTTTGTAAAAAGTCAAAAGGTACCTCATTCAAAAAAACAAAAGAAGACTACTTTTAAAAAAAATTTAAAAAATTAAAACGTGCGTAAAAATGAATTTAAAAAATAATTGGAGAATATTAAAATATTTTTTAAAAAAAATTAGAAAACATGTACATAGAAGAGAAAGGATTTTTTACTAAAGTGAGAAATAAAGCTGATATTATTTAAAATCATTATTTAAGTCTCTTAAGTACTTAAATAGAGAAAAATAAAAGAAATACATGTGATTTAAATAAATAACAAAAATAGAGGAAAATTAATTTTTTTTATTGAGAATTATATCATAATAATTCATCATCATAAACATAATTATGAATAATCCCGATAAACAATGATATTGTAACAAAAAAACATTACTACTTTGGTAACATTTGAATCATATGCCCCATGAAATAAAGAACTTAATATGGATATGTTAATCCAAATAAACTCAATAATAATCATCCTAAAATATATTCCTAGTCATTATATACACCACATAAAAGAAACAAGTGGTTAATATAGCATGTGTCTCATAGAAATAAAAGTGAGACGAAAATCTCTTACCTCAAGTTCCACTTTCTTTGAAAGCACTCTAACCACATGTATAATAAATTTAAATTTATTATAATTTTTTTCCATAATAATATATATACTTATAATATAATATATTATCCCTTTATAACATTTCAACACTCATTTATTAATAATTCCTTGTTATAATCATCGTTTCTAGGTGATAATTGTTTTGTTTATCATGTGTATTCTAGTTCAGTAGTTCTAGTCATTGTACATTGATCATGGTTCCATAATCTTCATAATTTTTATTATGATTTAAATATCATATATATCCATTATATACAAATTTATAATCATTTATAAAAGATAGATATAGGGAAATTAATTACACCGTTCATGGAGATGGTAGGTCGTACGAACGTATGAACGTTGTTTTCACTTTTCAACAGATTGAACAAAATAAATTTAAATAATAATTCACCATTAAAAAATTATTATATAATAAAAATAATTTATATTAATTAAATATATTCTTATTACCATCCAACTAAAATGGAAATAAAAAACAAATCACATCGCTCTATGGAGGTAGTAGTCTACACGTATGCACGAGCGACATTATTATTTTTCAATGGATTGTAAGGTAAGAAGTTAGATGTGATAGTATAATTAAATAATTATAATTAAGTCACAATTTTAATATATAAACATTAAACCTATCATAATAACCATCCATTAAATATTTTGGTGTAAAATGAATTGTATCTCTATGTGGAGATGTTAAGTTGTATGTACGTGTGAGTGATAATTTCACTTCCCATTTGATGGGAAAGAGGGTGGATAGTGGAAATTTAATAATCATAATAAAATTTCATTATATTTAGTATACTTAATTTATTATTATTTTTATAAATACCATATATTTATATGATTTAAATAATAAATAAAAATAAACGTGATCGGTTATGGCAATTACCTCTTATGTAAAAGAACTCCTTTAGATATCCTCTTAAGGATCCTAGGGTTGGTTTTTTGGGAAGAAAAACACCTATATATTTTGGATAAGTAAGTTTAGAGGGTATTTTGGTAGGTTATGGTTTATATATAATTCTCAAAGTTGTGTGAAGAAGAGAAAAAAAGGTTTCCCTTTTATAATTAAGGGGAGGGTCACTCTTGGGATTTCTTAAAAGATTAAAATATAATAAATTCATTCTCTAGAAATATTCTTAAAAATGGAGAGGTATTAAAAGATAAGGTATTATGGGGTTGAAATCCAATCAATAAATAATTTTTTTTATAGTTTATGGTGTCATTTTAAACCTTATCTTTTTGATTAACCACTTGGTTAACCAATTTTAACATTAATTGCGATAACACCCTTCTTACTCTTAAAGAGTTATAATTTTACCTATAAGGTAAAAATTATTTTATAAATGGAAAGGGGATAAAATTTCAGACTATATATTATCCAAATTGTCCTATTTCAACATTTTTATGGTTTTTAAATAATTTAATAAAATGTCATTTTGATAAAATATCATTAATGCCAATTTCGACACTATTCATTTAATTTGACTTAAAATACATAAAGACAAAATTTAAATTAGAATATAATTATTTTAAAAACACTAGTATGTTATATTTATCTAAAAAATATTATAAATCTATAAATAACTCAAATTATATTACTTTTAATATTTTTAAAATTATTTATTTTATTTTTCTATTTACTGAATAAAGACTATATTAACATTGAGAAAGAATTTAAGGTAATTATTTAATCACTAAAAATTATAAATAAATTACCATAATGAATATAATTTCATTATTCTCAAAATATAAATTTATATTCATTAAAAACATGTTTTTGTACCTATGTGTACACATAATAGATATTTCAAAGTAAGATTGGCATTATGTATTATTCTTTTCTTTAAATATTATATAGGTAATTCTCATGGGAATGTGTCCTTTAAAAAAATAAATTTTAAGAATAAATTGATAATGGTATAATTAAATTCATCAAATAATAATTAGGATAAAAAATTATGGCCTTATCACTTAGTTTTAAACTAGATTAACCTGATTTACCCTTTACCGAGGTGATAAATTTTACCACAGTTACTGTTCATATTGACCAAAAATAAAAGGGGCCTATTTACCGAATTAGAACCTCATTATTCCAAATATATAATACATTTTTTAAAACTCAATTTATATAATTATCATAAATTAATTTTAAAAATAATCAGACAAAACACGTTGAAAGCCGGTTTTTAGAAAAATGTTCAAAAATATCTTTATAACGAATTTAAGTATAAAATTCATTAAAAAGAGTATAGTTGGATTATTTTAAATAAAAATGAACTAAATATATTTAAAAAATAATCCAAAATATTATTTTACTTTATAAATACTTTAAAATAAAATACAGTTTTAATAAAAATAATTTTTTTCACTATTAATTGAAAAAACATACTTTTTAGAAAAATCTAAAAATTTCACTGTAATCTAATTTTGGTATGATAATTTCAAAAATTATATTCTTTTTATCTAATTAAATTTATAAAATATTTACAAATTAATTATAATATTCTCTTACAAATATCAATAAATACCATTTTTAAAGAAAATGTATTTTTTAATAATAAAATGTCATTTCTAATAATTGAGTGATTAATTCCTGAGAATTAGTCAATACATTTTTTTTATTAGTAAATTTATATATATTTCATAATTTTATTAATATTATTCATACCCTCCAATTAAATGACTAGTTTATAACAGACATATTTAAATAATAATATTTTTTGGTTTATTTAAGCTAGGTGTTATGTGTCATATATGCTATCGAACATAATGTCATTTTTCAAAATCTAAAAGGGTTAAATTTATCATATTTTGAATTGAAATTTGTGAGTTTTAAGATGGATTTAATTTAGTTTTATCTAGGTATGCATGTATATGAAGTGTATTCCTTCCTTGTACACATGAATCAATGCATTTACTTTTTTATTGTGTATGTGTGGGCTAATATTTGAGATAATTATGATAATACTACTCTAATATCAATAGAAATTTTTTAGTAGGTATACCTATAAACATACATATTTTTTCATATTTTAGGTTTTAGTATGGTTTAGTGTATAATAGTCCTAGATCATATTGTATTCTATGGATTATAAAGCAATTCTTGATGATTATGTATTATATTAGTGATTGAATTTTTCTTTTTGATGAATTTATTATTATAGATATCATTATCTATCATATACATTCATGAAAAGTGTTTTTAATTTAATTAAAACTCATAGTGTAATAATTTCATAACATTCTTCATTTCATGAAATTTTAAATATTTTTCATAATAGCTCTATTCTTAGGATGGTGCCTAATAAAATTTTATTGATTTATTCAAACCAATTTTATGGTAGATAGTAAAACAATATTGACACATCATTGAGAAAAAATAATATAATGGTAAAATCTATATAATTGTGGCATCCCAAATGAAACAAACATAGAACAAAAAGTTAAACCCAACAAAAACATCACCATAATAAGAAAAAATTTATATTTGAAGAATATACATAAAATTTTAGGTAGGATTATGCTAATACTTCCACAGAAGATTTAAAACTAAAAAAATTATATCTCTATTAAATATATCTTCTAAATTAACAATTAAATGATCTCTTAAAAGAAAGTATTAAAAATTAAGAAACTTATATTCTTTAATAAGAAGTATATTTATGGCCATATATGACATCATTGGATCTTGTTTAATATCCCAAAAAGTTATGTAAATATTTTAAAATTGAAGCACTTAACCCTCATCAATAGAAATTTAAAAATTCTTCTCAATAAATTGTTCTGAGTGTAATAAAGGAATCACAACTTCCTTCTAAGGGATATTTTTTTAATTATGTGATAAAAATTCCTTATTTTTTGAGATTGAATTATATATAACATTAAAGATGATAATATCTAAAATTTTATTGATATAATTTTTTAATTCAATGGGGGGAATTATCTATTTATCTTCCTTAAGTTTCCCAAAAAACTATGGATAAGATATGTATTTACACAATGATCTAGTGTTCATCATTTTCTATATTGAATAGTAATCTTATCTTGGTCATAATTTTTTTTCATGTAATATAGTTAATCCATCATAAGTAAACATATAATCTATCCTTTATTATCAAAATATAGAAAAAATATATCTAGAAAGACTTTGTATAAATAGACCAATCATATTTGGAATCCAAATTTAACTGATCATGAGCTATTCTCATCACCATCTCTCATTGTATAGGAACTATCTTGTCATCAATGGATGCAAGAACTGTATTTTTGTTTAGAATCAATGATGATTTTATTATATGATTCCTTTTTTAAGATTTTTATAATTGTAAGACATCACACATAGAAACAAAAACTTCATTTCCAATTATTCCATCAATATAGCACCTCATAAATTCTAAATTAATTAACCTAAATGGCCTGAAGGCCTTATTTTTTTATTGATTTTGATAACCCCCTTTCAAGGGATGAGGGGGAACCCTTACAGTGCCCGTAGGCTTAGATATTACATGACCCGTAGGCCTTAGGAAATTATACAGACTATACTTGGAACTCCTCCTCCCAACTTCTTTATTGTGATATCATCTCTCCACATCCGCATAGATATTCAGCTAGTCTTTCCATGAAAGCATAGGCTAGTTCTGATGGCAATGGAATAACCTCTCTTTCTGAAAAATCCTCTTAGATTCTGCTCTAGTGGATGCACCGGCTCTGATCCCCATCTGAAGTCTTCTCCTTGTAGAGTCTGTCTAATCATTAAGCACAATTTCAGGCATCCCGAAGGCCTTAAGGTGGCCCAAAGGCCTTGAGGAGTCCCTGAGGCCTTGAGGTGGCCTGAATACCTTGAGGTGGCCCGAAATCCTTATTGTCCTGAAGGCCTTGGGTGGCCCGAAGGCCTTAAAGGATCCAAGGCCCAAACCGGTGGCCCAAAATCCCAAATGGATGAATATTTTTGGTTGCTATAGTAACGAACAATGTTTTCTATAGTTCCTGCTATAATAACCCAGAAATATGTCTCCACCTAGTTTTGAACTCAGGTCTCTTGGATGCACTTGTCGAGTCCTCACCAACTGGTTTGAGGTTCTTGTGCTTCATGATTAATTTATTTGTGAATTTTCAAGGTTTTTTAGGAGAAATAATAGTTTAAAGTGATGGAATAAAATATATAAATATGAGCTCTAGGTGAAACCGCATCATGTTATTCCCCTTATTATGTCATGGTTTTATTATTAAGACATGGTTTGAAGCTTATAACATGGTGTAAAGTCATGGTTTGTGGGAGGAATGGTGAGGAAGTTTTTAAACGCCATGAGAAGTGGAACTACATCATGTATTTTTCAGACATGATGTGGTTTTTAAAAAATGTTATAGTTTATGTTGTGGTTTGAAAATTTATTTTAGTTAATATAATATTTAAAATGGCTCTAAATAATTTTTTTATTCTCTGTTATGGTTTTCACAATGATGAAGTCTAGAGGGAGGAGGTCACCATTTCACAACATTGTTTAAGGAGTTTTGAAAAAACCATGTCATGGTGGATTAAACCACATCATATTTTTTTGTAAAATGTGTAAAATTAAGAATGAAATGAGAGGTAAAATTATAGGGATATTGTAATATGAGTTCCATGGTTCTTGCATCTAGGTTTTTTTCCCCAAACCATGTCATGGTTTAGAGAACCATATCGTTGTTTGTACCATTTGTATTTTATTATAGATTTAAATTCCTATCACTCCATACATTTATTTTTTCCCTTCTATAGATACCCTAGACATCCATTCGAGTATTATAAGTGTTTTTGAGTTCCATTTTATGGATATTTGAATTCCTTCCCTCATGAGATTTATTCCATATTACTTAAGTTACTCTTTTTCTTATTTTTATATCCTTATATCTATTCATTATCTTGAGGATCTATGGATAGTGGTTAATTTATTAATCTAGATGATAATTGATATATGGTTGTAGATTATATATTTTTTGTGGGTAATTTATGGTTATGTGAGTATTTGAATATTCAGATTCATTTTTTGATGATGTGATGGTTCAAGAATTTATTTAATATAGTTAATTCTGTAACTAACTCTATTTTATTATTTTCGATGTGTAATCTCCATTCTTCAAATTCTATGATTAAGTGGATGATATTTTCTTGATCATATAGAGTGAAATTTAATAGGATATATATGATACCTTATTGTTATATTCTTATGTTGTCGGAATATGAAATTATATTGATATTTAGTGATGTTGAATCTATATTACTATGATTTTGAGAAGGATTTTTAGTGAGGTCGACATGATTATATTTATGAGGTTAGATTTTACATATACATGGAATGAATAAATGAATTTAATAATATAAACAAAATGAGATGTATAAAATTAAATGGGTATATCATTGATATAATGGATATTTAATATAGAAATTGATAAATGTGGTGAACTGATAATTATTAACAAATAGAAATATTAATGTGGAACTTGTTAAATTTATATTTATGTGTTGTATTTCTATTTTTTACTTGGATAAATAAGTGGAATTATGTGATGAGGATAATGTATATAATGGTTTCGGGTATAGATAACCATATTATAATATAGAAATTAGGATGGAATATGGGAGTCTATATAAATCATTGCATGTTTTTTTCCAATAAGGGTTTATGTAGAATTATATATTTTTACACACCACAAAATGAGTTAGATAAACTTACCAAGGACCATATGTATTTAGGTACATAGTAAAATCCCATTATCTAGAATGTTGCGGAAATGGTTGGAACCCCCCCCCCCCCCCTCCCTTGATCTCCCTTTTATATGTTGTGTTATGGTATTGGATGTGATTATATAGTTATAGAATTAGGAGTACTTGGATGTGGTTTTAGTATGACGAGGTCATATGTGTGGTATGATGTTGTATATAGAAATGATAAGGTATAGGAGAGTCATGTAATATAATGTTAATAAGTGAGGGTGAATAAATCTATGGGGAAGTTGATGTGGTCCCTTCTCTTACAATATTTTTTAAATTTATATTATATTTATATTATACATGGATTTAAAGAGTTTTTATGGTAATATGGGTTGTATATAAACTAGGATGGGATCACATTAAAATTTCATTGTTTATTAACTAAATCTTTAGTATTCTTCTTCCACATTTATATAAGAGTTCTTATATATTAACCTACTAAGTGTATTCATATGATCATTCCTTATTCTATATACTATTTTTACATATTTATAAGACAGTTTTTTAGATTAATCTAGTAATTACTATATTATGATGTGGTAGTTAGGGAATGTTAGAGAGGTCATTATTTCATTTAGGGGATGCTTTATTTCTTGATAATGACTTTTGTAGTTGTCTTATTTTGTTGTGATCGTCTGACATCACATGCATTTATAATATTGTTAGATTATTAATCATGATTTATTTATTATGGTTGGGTTTTTATTAGTGGTTTCATTTTTTCTAGGATTAAAAATGTAAATTCCTCCCAATATATGTTTCATTCCCTTGATTTCAACCTCCAACATATGTCCTATTGGAGGTGAGCTTCAAGGGCCACTTGTAATCTCACCACTAACTCCACAGGGGTCTTATTAGAGTTGGGTTGTGATGGGTGATTTATCCAAATTTTTATATATTTTTATAATTTTTTTCATTATAAATAAACCATGTATTATATTAAATATATAAAATAATAATTTTTTAGTTTTATAGAATGCCTCTGGAGCTTAATGGGAAATGGCCTAAAATGGATTTGTTTAGTGATAAAATGTTGAATTTGTGATTAAGTGATTAATGTACAGATAAAAATATATATGATGTATTTTAGGAGGAGTTTTCCATGTAAAATTTTGAAAAAAAATAGGCTCATCCACTAGTAATTAAACCCATCCCATGGACACCCATGAAGGGAAGGTCAAAGAAGCCCAAGGATAAGACCAAGGTGAGAAAAGGGGAAACAATCAATGAAATATTTCATAGAAATAGAGAAAAAATAGTCCAGATTTAGTCCCTTGAGAAAGGATACATGGGGTGGTAGCCCTGGTAACCCATACACTGCACTACACTCTTTGTTAGAGTACCATGCACCCAGTCTTGCAAGTTATGTGGCCTTTTATAAGAAAAATCAATGTTGGGCTTGGATAAAATAAAATTTAGTGCTAAAAATTATTAGATTACACTATTAATAATTTTTAACCTATACCTCATGAGCCAATATTTCCCCAAAAATATCCTCAAGTCCAACCAATGGAATCTCGGCCTCCCAATTCACCTTGTTAATGCATCACAATGTAACCAGCATTATGATGCCTTGTTTTGGGGAAATTCATATATCACACCAACACAATATTAATTGTACATTCAATATACTCTCAATCACTAATTCACCATTCATCCATGCTCCAATGTATTGTCTATAACATCTAGACCCTGAACTATTGGTTTAGGTGGGGATGAGGTGCCACTGGCCTTACATAACATTCCCTCATACACCGAAGGCTGGTAATAAATTCCAAGGTAATAATAAAATGTTGGGGGATGATTTTCCCTTATACACATACACAACCTAAAAAATAAAAATAGTAAAAATAATGACATGGTACTATATGATTCATGAAATTAAACCAATACAACTCAATATCCAAAATAACTAAATAGTATCAGAGTAGCAGAAAAAAATGATGAAAAATAAAAAACTATAAATCCAAAGACATTTAATACTCAAGGTTCTAAGGTGGAACAACTCCACGCATAAAAAATCAACTGAATCCTAGGAAATATCACCAAAAATACACAACAATAGCATCAAAAATCTCTACTATTAAAATATGAAACCTTCCCCTTACCTATGTCATGATAAATAGCATCTGTATATACACAAAAGTTCATTTGTAGGGGGGTCACTATATCAAATCAGTAGGAAATCACCAAGACTTCTCATGCACTCCACTAGGACAAGAATAAGTTAGCTCACAATTTTATATAAAAATATGAAGGAATAATATCAAAGTAGTCTTTTCCAAAATTAGATTTTAAAAATTAGTATAAATATTTTTTTATATATGGAATTTCCAATACAAAAATCACATGTCCATGCATGGAACCTTTCTTTGAATAGTCCTAACTCACAAGTTGAAAATTTTTCCTTCCAGAATCAAGTTGTCACTTGGCTATGTACCCATGTGTTCCCCAAGCTAGTACTAGTGGAAAATTATAAACCAAAAAATCCTTATGTATATAAAATATAAATTCATGACAACTGTGTTTATACCAAATTATCACACCCAACATTTCATATGAAAATAATTTTCCTTTTTCTAATTTAACAAAATATATTGTGGTTGTCACCCATGATTTACAATTTCAAGTCATAAAAAAAATTCTAAAAATAAATTAAATAATGTTTCCATCAAAATAATAATCATTTAATTTAGAAATATTAACCTTAAATTTCCATAAGAAATTGTATAAATAGAGAATCCACATAACTAAAAATGGTTTTTGTTCTTAAAAAATCACACAATGATCTAAGAAGATTCAGGTTCCTCCTTCCTTTCCATTAATTAGTTGAAAATACCTATCATCAAAAGATTATCCAAATCATGGATCTGGGCATAACTTCCCCAATCTAAAGTTCTATTTAAGTGGAAATAATGATATCCTAAAGAAGAGAGGAATGGTATTCATACCTTTTATTTCCTATATCCAACACTCTCCAATTCATTGAAATTAATCTTTTAAATGAATAATATCACTAAAATCTCCTAGAGGAGGACTAAGGGTTGTGATCCTATGAAAAGAGAATAAGAATGATGATTTTAGTGGATTTTTGGGTAAAAAAATATTTTTCATATTTAATTAATATCATCGCATACTTAGGTTACATAGGTTAGTAAATTGTGTTCCAAGAATTTGAATGCCCACCACCTTGAAAATTAGTAAGTCTCATGGTTACAACACAGTTTGTCCAAATTGTGCATTAACTGTGTTCCTACCTAGAGTTTCATGACCCCCTCCCTCCAGATATACCTCTCATGGGAAGGAAATGAAGAAAGGGATATTATGAACCCTGAGTCTCGCCTCCAGTAGGCCCTGGGTTGGTGACTATCACAAAGGGTATACAGATCACACAATATGGAAGGCATTACACTTTTTTTAAACAAGATTGGGAGATATAATGGATCATAAAAAAACAAATCCAATACATAATATAAAAGAAAACAAAAATCCATCCCATTTTCATGTGTAAAATATAATTGATATGAAACAAAAGTCTTCAAAGTAAAGTACCCAAAAGCAAGCTAAATCAGCGACTCAAAAACTGTCCCAAAGCCCAATCTAGTAACACCCAACACTGTCCATGTAATCCTCTTGTAAACTTGAAATAAGTTTTATATACATAGGGTGAGCATAAAGGTATACTCAATAGGAAACCTAAAGTATCCCATGCACATGTGAAAGGATTATACTAATTCCCCCATGAGAAAATAGCATAACCAAACAGCACCTAACTGGTATACTAACCATCCCAACCTCACCAATGCACATTTACCAAATAACGTAAGTAAAGTAATGTAATATAATGAACATTGATTATAGGGTACCCCACACCACTTACCACTTATTATCTAATCTTTCCTAATGTAAAATGTCCTCATACTCCCACATCTTCCGAAAGTACCACATCGCAACCCACTCACACACACCTGGTCCCTACAAACCACATCACATACCACCCAGAAGCACCTAGGACACATACCACGTCACATCCCACCCAAAAACACCCACATATCATCCTGAATACACCTGGGAAAGCATAACTCATCTCATCCTGAAGACACCTGAGAAAGAACAACTCATCCCATCCCGAAGACACCTAGGAAAGCACAACTCACCCTCACACACCAGGGCCTCACAAACCACAACCAGCCTAAAGAATCTAAGTCTATCACCACCTAGAAGAGGGATTAGGGAATAGAAAGTGTCCATATATCCATCCTCTTGCTGGGATGTTTGGGAAAAGACACCATCCCCATGATGATGGGGGTGTTCGGCATGTAGTGATAAACTAGGGTGGGGTGCATATAGAATCACAAGTAAAATAAAAATATGTGTATATATGATACCAAACACTCCTTTCCAACCAATGGGTTCTCAAAAAAACAATTATCTCACAATACTTCTTACTTTTCTACTACCTCTAAATTCATAACACCACACAACAAACCACAACTTATTCTCAATTTCCAACCAATCTCATCTAACCACCCCATTTATTTTATTTTTTATCATTAACCAAAAAACCCATCATTAATTCATCCATTAACCATTTAAATTTTTTTATCCAAACCAACTCAAGACATTCCACATTTTATTAATTAATTAATTATTCATTCCATCACTACATGGGCAATCAATAAACACGACACATCGCAAAAAACACAAAAAAGTCATTTAAAAAGGTGAATATATAGATAAAAATAATAATAAGGTAGATCCATATTAAATACACATCATTCCATGTTCTTCACGTTTAATACCCATTCATGGTATATCATAAATCAATGGAACCAACCCCTAACTCAACCCTATATGGTAACATATTACCACACAACCAGCTCACAGCCATGCTGAACAACCCCTATAATATATTCTACAATCAATAAAAATCTCAAACTAATATTCCATTACATATCCAGGTTGATGTATCATATACAATTTTATCTATAACACCACACAGACCAACCCACAATACACAATTGTGCTCACATACCCACCACAGCACAAACCAGATCAAACCCACACATCATGACATAACCACTTCACATTTCATTTGTCCCATGCATATATCCAAAACCATTCCACACATCCCACCATAGACCAAGACATAACACATTTTCATATTTATTAGTGGGATGCTTATTTAATTCAACTTCATTATTTAAGGGATTTATCACACAAACCAAGTCCTAGAACGTTCATTAATTAAACGGATTTACATGATTAACCAAATTTTCATATATAAGTGTTCTACATTAACCAAACAACCTTAAACCCATTTATTTCACAAACAAGGTCCCCCAACTACCATGATTTTCAATGGGGTATCAATCTTGTATAATTCACAATATCACAATCATAATATCAAAACTGTAAGTGCATGAAAAATAAATCCAACTACCCCTTTCAATTTCATTTAAATGATTCTAATATTTGATTATCCAAGAACAATCATGATCCATAGGTGAATAAAAGTAAATCCATCTCACATGATGCACAATTTAAGAGAAACAAAGGAAATCCTACCTTGAATAATATTTTCAACTCGTCCATGCATCATATGGGTGAAGAAGAATGACCACAAGCAACAAATGCACTACTAGAAATGTGGATAAACTTATTAAGAATCATAATATTATCAAAATGCTGTCCAAACATCTATCTCAAGCCATCACATATCATAGCAATGAGTCCCAAGGGAAGAATAAGTGGAAACGGATGATAAAGAGGAGAAAAATCACCATGAATTGATCACGGATCACCAACGAACAACCACTAGGATTGATAGGTCAAGGAAGGAGGAGTGGGGTTCGAAGGACTCTTTGGGGTGCCTAGGGTTCTTCTGGAATGAGAGGAAAAAAGAAATCATGACTGAACAAATGAGGGTTCAACCGAAAAAAGAATTTGAAAATTGTACATGACCAAAGTATTACATGATGTGTAATCCCCTTTCACATCGTGTAATAATCAAGGTTTGTTTTTCACTGAAAAACATGTCTCCTATTTATTTTATTTTATTTTTCTAACCCTAAAATATTACATGCTATGAAACTCTTCTTCACTCTAGGTAAAATAGTTACACACTGTGAAACTTTCTAGATAAGCCATGAAACAGACTTTCGCATCGTGTAATTGTAGGACCCCGGGACACCCTAAGAGGGGAGGGGTGAATCAGGGTGTCAAGTTTTTCTTTTAAAGTGATGGATATTTTTCGCACTTTGGTAAAAACTTGTTAAACCTGTATGATGGATATGAATAGAAAGAAAATATTCACATGTAGAGAGATGACACAACACTTTTTACTTGGTTCACCACTAAAGGCTACGTCCAAGGAGCATACGCCTACAGGTTTTCAGTCATACCAAATTACACTAAACTTTACTAGCTGTGGACTAAAAAGGTTTGGGAATAGTCACTATATCCCAGGCTCACTCCCTTTACAAAAGGTTCAGGGATAGCTCACAGCGTCCCTTGGGTCACTCCCGTTGACTCCCCCTGGCTCACTACCCTTGGTGTAGTCACACTCAGTTTATAGATGTGAAGGTCTCTTAATCATTTCAAAAGAATGCATCCTCTATTGTATGTAGATGCTCTGTTGAAGTCCAACTTTCACTTGTAGACAAATCTCACTTTGCACTAAAGGTATCAGGCAATCTTTCAGCTTTCGTGCATCTCCAAAAAGGACAGGCATACTTCAACCTCACCTGGCGCACTTCTCCAAGACCGGCGCGCAAGTTTCAAGACCAGCGTGCAAGTCACTTGTGCAGTACAAATTTGGTATGAAGGTGACACCAACCCACTTGCACGAAACTTCCTCCTTCAACTCTAAACTTGCGCGACTCAGCGCCTTTAACTCCCAAACCACTTTAGACGTGCAGCCAACAACAGGCGCGTAGCCTCTACTTGCGCGGCCCAACAACCACTTGCGCGACACAACCACTTGCATGATGAGAGCTCAAAAAATATCTAAGTCTTGAACTTCCTTACAAATGAGGAGGGGTGGTCCTCTATTTATTGGAAAACTGGACCCCCTGCGCGGTGGCGCGCAAGTCCCAGCGCGCAGCACCAACTGCCCTAGCCTCTATCGTGCTAATCACTTGCGTGACCACACCAATACTTTCACGACCCTATTTCCTTTTCCATATTTTGAATCTCTGATATCGAAGAACAATAGGTGCGCAACTTTCCAACCTCCTAGTCATCGGCGTGCAGGTCCTTTCTCAGCGCGCAAGTCACTTGCGCGACCAGCCCAAAACTTGTGTGGCCCTTATCCCTTTTCCATTTTTCCATGTTCTGAGCTTGAAAAACATATGGCGCACAAGTTTCCTATCCTTAAAGTACATGGCGTTCAAGTATCTTTTCCAAAATCACTTTTCTCTATTTGTCGATTTTCAGGCCCAAAAATTTGGCAAACACTAGAAAATGGTGCCACCTTCAATATTGTAATCTTCTTGACCTGTATGATCACTTTGCTGTAACAAATTCTGAACTTCCTCTGAGGATTGACAACAAACACAAACCATACTCCAATTCATGAAAAGATGACCATGGTTCCAACAGTAATCTGGTTACATGACATGTAATCTACCTTCTTCCAGACTTTATCAACTGAACTTCTCTAGATGCCTTTTGAGCCTCCTTCAAACACTATAATAACCAAAAAAACTCAAAGTAATGGACTAGGAAGGTACATACCATTGTATTAGATACCTCTCAAATAATTCTCGCCTCTGAGAATCCAAAACCAAGACCATAAGAAATAGGGGTCCAAAAACCCACCTCGCGAGATACCTCTAAAGAACCTTGCTATACTTGAAACATCACTAACAACCAAACACATTAATGTTCAATGATAAACCACCACGTGTTTTTTTAAAGATGGAGTGGAAACCTCCACATATAAGAACACCTCCTCTGATATCAGTGGCCAGATCTTATCGTGTCAACCCAAATAACCACGAAACACACCACTCAAGAACAACAACTACACTGTATGAATATCCAAATCAGGGAATTTTTTCCTCTATGTCAGGATATTATCTGCTCTGGGTGGCACTAACTCACCTGCATAGGTTTAATCACTTCGCAATTAATTCATATTTATTAGGAATCAGTTCCCCCACTTTCCACATGTCAATACTTTATCACACAGTGCACCGCACATAAAACTACCAAGATAAAACAACTCATCTCATATAAAACATGGTTTAATAATTTCAAAAAATAAAATAAAAATGCAATGCTCAAAAAAACTATAGGTACTGTGCATGCATATGTGTTTCTCACTCTCAAGTAATCTCCTCCTGGCCACCATGCCTCCACAACACATGAACCAAAGGAATGGTTCATCAATACAACACCTTATCTTGATGATCCAGGATCTCCACAGGTCATTCCACAAATGTCGCATCATCCTCGATATCCAACTTTCCCTAGTCAATAACATGGGATCCATCATATAGATACTGATGGAGATATGAGATGTGGAAGACTTCATGGATCCTTTCCAATTGTGGTGGAAATTCCAATCAGTATTCCACCTCACTAACTCACCCTAACACCTCAAAGGGCCCAACAAAATTTGGAGAAATCTTACTCCCTCTGACAAGCCTTCGTTGCCCACGTTGAGGGGAGACCTTCAAGGAAACATGGTCCCCAAACTCAAACTCCAAGGGCCTCCTTTGGTGATTGTCATATGACTTCTTATGGTCATGTGATTCTTTCATCATCTCACGAAAAAGATGAAAATTCTATGTCGTGATCTACACCACATCCGGACTAAGAACAGTTGTCTCCCCAACCTCTATCTAGAACAATGGAGAATTACACATTCTTCCATACAAAGCTTTAAATAGAGCCATGCCAATGGAAGAGTGATAGATATTATTATAAGTGAACTCCACCAAAGTTAGGTGTCATAATCAAGATCTACCAAAGTCCAATATGAACACCTACAACAAATCCTCCAATATCTGGATAGTCTACTCTGCCTGCCCATATTTCTGAGGGTGGAAAGTAGTTCTGAGGCATAATTAAGTTCCAAAAGAATGCTGCAATCCCCTCTAGGATTATGAGTAAAATAATAAATATTAATCTGATACAATATACCTCATAACTCCGTTCAACCACACCACTTCATCAACATACCTCTTAGACAAGGCATCCACTACACCTGACTCCTTAATCGCTAAGAAGTGGACCAATTTCATCAACTGTTCCACTATAACCCAGATAGCATCATAGCCACCCTGAGATCTGGGTAAACCTATGATGAAATCCATTTATATTTCTTCCTACTTATACTCTGTTACATCCAAGGGACGCAACAAACTACTGGGAACATGGTGATTATCCTTCACCTGCTGGAAAACTAAGCAACTTTCCACAAACTTTTCTGCTGCCCATTTCAACCCAAGCCACCAAAAATGCATCCTCAAGCCATGGTATATCTTATAAACTCCAAAGTGTATTGTTAAAGTTGATCTATGAAACTCACAAAGGACTCCATCATGCATTGCCATCGAAAAAAACAACTTACCAAGGAACAACATTCGATTCTGACCATCCTCTGATTATCCCTCTGAAGCATCATTATAAACAACACATTCATGCAACACCTATTCCTCTGATTCTCCCCACTAAGACTATTCCACCTAATACATCAGAGAATACTTCACTATCATCTGAAAAAAAAATCCTCTACTTCCATCCACACTTGCATCCAATTGCAAAGATGTCAACCCCTCCATCACCCTCCAAGTATCCACATATTCCCAAACAACCTCCTTCTAAGAATTCCTACTCAAAGAATAATACATGGCATTCTCCTTTCCTAAGGTATAAGAGATCTCAAAACCATAATCATGAAGAAACTCCATCCACCTATATTTCCACAAGTTTATACACCATTGGGAAAATATATACCTCAAACTTTTGTGATCCATAAAGACCACAAAGCACTCCACAATGAGTTAATGTTGCCACAACTTCAATGACAACATGACTGATACTATCTACATATAATGGGTGTAATAGTTACTCTCATGAGGATGTAACTTCCTAGACCCATAAGATATCACTACCTGTTGCAACATTAAGATTCATCCCAATCCCATACGGGAAGTATCACAAAACACCTCAAACATCACCCATTCCTATGGAAACCATAGAAATAGAACACTGACCAAATTCCCCTTCATATAGTTTAATTATACCTAGTACTACTCACTCTATACAAAATATTGGTAATTCTTAGTCAGGTCTGTCAATGGAGCTGTAACTCAAGATAAATTGGGCAAAAACCTCTGATAATGGCCTGCAAAACCAAGAAAACTATGAAATTCAACCACATTTTTGGGTACTACCCAAGAAACAACTCCTTTAACCTTCAATGGTTCAACTTACACACCCTACTGAGACACCAAATTCCCAAGTAAATGCACCTCTCATGTCCATAACTTAGACTTAGACAACTTTCCATAGATTCAGTGCATCGAAGAACCTGCAAGATAGTTCTGAGGTGCTCATAATGATCCTCCTCTGACTTTAAATAGATTAGGATATCATCGATGAATTTGATGATGAAATAATCCAATAACTAATGGAACATAGAGATCATAAGACCTATGAACACATCTGGTGCATTCGTAATACCAAACAGCATGACCACAAACTTGAAGTTCTCATACCTGCATCTGAAGGAAGTCTTCAAGATATCACCCTCTTTCACCCTTAACTGGTGAAATCCAAACCACATATCAATATTATAAAACCTAATCACACTTCTTATCTAGTCGAAAATATTTTTTATTCTCGAAATAGGGAAATGGTTCTTGGTAGTCACCTAAATCAACCTCTGGTAGTCTATGCATAGCCTCAGAACATCACCTACCTTCTTTGCGAACAACACTAGAGCACCCCATAGCAAAACATTGGGATAGATAAAACCTTTTTCATCAAATCATATATCTGAATCTTCAACTCCCTTAACTCATAAGGTGTCATCTAATAAGGATCCATAAAAATCAGAGAAGCACTAGGTTGTAAGTCTATCTCAAACTCAACATCACATCAAGGGGGTAGTGTCACAACATCCTTAGGGAAAACATCCAGGAACTCCTAATGACTCTAGGAACCTCTTCCATTTTAGTGTCTGATAATTATACTGAAATCTCAGCCAACAAATGAGGATGGTCTCCACACACCGACTGCCCACCTAACACCCCCACTCGCCAATGAAAACCACATGCTGACCATCCAAGTATGAAAACACAACTATCCTTTAGATGTAGTTGATAATGGAACATAAGGAATACAACTAGTCAATTTTGAGGATGGAATCATATGGTTGTGTATGTAGCAAGAAGATATCCCCATGGGACTGATGTGGTCCCATCATCAGTCTACATCCCTGACATGCATCAAAAAAGTTGGTCTGGATTCCAACTGGTGTACTCAACATCAGGGTCATGGAAATACTTTCTACATATAGTCCCAGAGCATGGGGTAGAGTAGGTGAAGAAAATTATTTTGAACCTCTCAAAACAAAAAAATCACAATCAATTGTACTAGACAAACTGATCAAACCTCTGATGATCTTAGGCCCCGTTGGGACTGCTGTCTCCACTGTGTGCAACTGACCACACCCAAATACTCTTCCTCTCTACTAATGGTCATATTCATGACTACTCCCAATTAAATTCCCCTAAACACGAGTAACATCCTGAGGTTATCCTCTACCTACTCTATCTTTCCTTAGTGGAGAAAAATCTTGTTGTCCCTACTGCTGAAACTGTCTCATCAACAAATGTTGCTAATACTGATGTTGAACCTATCTAACTCCACCATACTGAGCTCAAACAGCTGCTAGAAACTAGTTATGAAGATGAATTACAACTCAACAAATAAAACATTTTGGTCCCAAGTTCACAAGAAAGTAACAAGGTTCGTATGGTCAAAAGGGAAGCTGATGAGGTTGACTCCCTACTGATAAAAACCTATAAGGTCCTGGCACCTGAGACCTATAACTGGTAATCCTACCTCCCAAAGAACCCTATTGTATCCCATGTCATGGTAAAACTTCTCATGAGTGCATCCTCTCGATCATTTATGCCTTCTTCTGAACCTCTAGGTACATCGGTAATGTAAAAGGAGTAACTATATGCTGGATAGAAGGATGGAGTTCCTCCTCAAGGCGTCTCGCATGAGACTCCTCATCTAGAAAGAGATATAGGTAAAATGAAGTATATCCTTGAACTTGATCCTCATCTCTCATATAGTCATACTCCCATGTTTAAGCGAGAGTGTCTCCTATCAATTCTCAGCCTTCGTGTTCAAGGAAAGGAACTCTTCATGGAATTCCTTCTCGAAGTTGACCCAAATAATGTTTACTTCCTTCATCTCCCCCAAATACAGCATCCACCATTAATGTGCATCTCCTCACATCTGAATAACTTCTAAAGTAACCATGTACTTCATTAAGGCCTAGATCAAACTAAACGTGATCTCAAGATCCTTGATCCAAATCTCTATCTCCATGTCCAAAACACTTCCCTCGTACTTTACCAAAGCCTATTGGTGGAAAGCACGAAATGTACTCTCCCATAGTTCATCCTCCTCAAATGGATCAATCCTTCATCGATCAACTGAATCAGCCTAATATGCCTCTACTGTCAGAGCCACGCGTGGATGAAGACTAAGAGACATAGTTCGAAAGGCAAACAATGATTTTTTAATCCTGCGCAATATAGAATTTAAACTTTATTTTAACTTGTTTAATTCATTTCATTCATTTTTTTTTATTTTATCCATTTTAACCTTCCCAAATCATCCCAATTAAAACAATAACACAAGTAATTATGATTCATGTAACTTTACTAGGTCTCTACCCTACAAACAGTGTACCTCACTTGGTTTTTTGGTGGGCTCAGAGTCCTTTCATAGGATCACAGGGGGGATAAAATCCCATGTACTAGCTAGTCTTCCCTAGCCTATGTCATGCACCAAGATCACCTGACATTGCTTCCCTACCAACCCATATAATACTCATTGTTCCTAACTCTAAAATACATATTATCTCTCAACTATCACCTATGATATGATTCTATAATGACCCCCTCCCTCCAAAGATACCCCTCATGGGATGGTAATGAAGAAAGGAATATAATGACCCCTGATTCCCTCCTCTAGTAGGTCTCAGGTTGGAAAATAGAACCGAGGGTATAAATATCCCACAATATGGAAGGAATTACCCTTTTTTTAAACAATATCATGAGATATAATGGATCATTCACAAAAAAACTCCAATACATAATATAAAAGAATACCAAAATCTATCCCACATGCATGTGTAAAATATAACTGATACAAAACAAAAGTCTCAAAAGTAAATTACCCAAAAGTAAGATAAAGCAGTGACTCGGCAACTATACCAAAGCACGAGCTGGTAACATCCATCATGGTCCATGTAATCTTCCTAGAAACCTGGAAGAATTTTTATATACATAGGGTGAGCTTATAGGTATACTCATTAGGAAAGACAAATTATCTCGTGAACATGTGAAAGGAACATACTAATTCCCCATAAGAAAATAGTATAACCAAATAGAACATAAAATGTATACTAACCATCCCAACCTCACCAATGCATGCTCACCAAATAACACAAGTCAAGTAATGTGATATAGTGCACATCGATGATAGGGTACCCCATACAACTTCCCACTGATTAGCCTCTCTTCCCTAATGGAAAACATCCTCACACTCCCACATCTTTTGAAAGTACAACATCACAACCCTCCCACACACACCTAGGTCCCACAAATCATATCACATCTCGCCTATAGACACTTGGGCCACATACCACATCACATATCACCTGCAGAAACTTGGGCCACATACCACATCACGTCTCGCCTGCAGACACCTAGGCCACATACCACATCACATCCCACCCACAGACGCATGTTCCACATACCACATCACATCCCATCCCAAAGAAACCTCGGAAATCACAACTCATCTCATCTCAAATACACCAGGGAAAGCACGACTCATCTCATCCCAAAGACACCTGGGAAAGTACAACTCACCCGCACACACCTGGGCCATACAAACCACAACTGGAACAAATAATCTTGGTATTTTACCACCTAGAAGATGGATTAGGGAAGAGTGGGTGTCCATCCATACATCCTCCCATTAGGATGTTTGTGAAAGACACCCTCCCCCATGATGATGGGGGTGTTCAGCATGTAGTGCTCAACTAGGGTGGGTTGTATATAGAAATCATAAGGAAAATACAAGTATATACATATATAATACCAAAAACTCCTACCCAACCTATGGGTTCTCAAAAAAACCAACTCACAATACTTCCAACTTCACTACTACCTCTAAATGTATAACAGAACACAACAAACCACAACCTCTTCTCAATTTCCAACCAATTTCAGTTAACCGCCCCATTTATTTTATTATTCAGAATTAACCACACATCCCATCATTAATTCATACATTAACCATTTCAATTATGTTATCCAAAAAAACTAAATACATTCCACATTTTATTAATTAATTAATTAATTAATCATTCCATCACTATATGGGAAACCGCTAAGAACAACACACTACAGAAAACACAAAAAAAGTCATTTCAAAAGGTGAAGAGCTTAATAAAAATAATAATAATGTGGATAAACATTAAAGAAACATCATTCCACATTATCCATGTTTAATATCCATTCATGGTATATCATAAATCAATAGAACCAACTCCTAACTCAACTCCATCTGGTAACACATTATCACACAACCAGCTCACAGCCCTGTTTCACAACCCCTCTCATCTATTCCACAATCAATAAAACTCTAAAAATGAGATTCCATTACATAGATAGGTTGATATATAATTTACAAGTTCATCCATAACACCACCTAGGCCAACCCACAGCACACAATCATGATCATAGGCACACTATAACACAAACCGGAGAAAACTGACAAATCACGACATAGCCACTTCACAATTCATTTGTCCCATGCATGTAGCCACAATAATTCCACACATATCACTATAGACTACGGCATAACACATTTTCAGATTTAGAAAGGGGGGCACTTATTTAATTTCACTTCATTATTTAAGGGTGTTATCACACAAACCAAGTCCTGGGGCGTTCATTCATTAGCTGGATTTACATGATTCACCAAATTTTCATATATAAGTGTTCAACATAAACCAAATAACCAAATAACCATTTAGTTCTCAAAAAAGTGACCCCATGGCCATGATTTTCAGTGAGGAATCAAGCCCATATAATTCACAATATCACAATCATAATATCAAAACTACACAGGCATTCAAAACGGATCCCCCTGCCCCTTTAAATTTTATTTAACTGATTGTTATCATTTATTAGCCTAGAACAACCATGATCCATAGGTTAAAAAAATAAATCCCTCACACACAATGAAAAATTTAAGAGAAACGAAGTAAATCCTTCCTTAAATAAGCTTTTCAACTCCTCTATTCACCGTATGGTGAAGAAGAATGCTTGCAAGAGACAACTGCACCACTAGAAATAAGGATCAACCTATTTAGCACTAGGATATTATCAAAACCCTAACAAAACATCCAAATTAATCCAACTCGTATCACGGCAGCGAATATCAGGGGAATAATAAGGGGAAACATATGATAAAGAAGAGAAATTCACCATGGATCAATCACATATATCCAATGAACAACCACCGGGATTGATAGGTCAATGAGGGAGGAGTGGGGTTCGAAGGACTCTTTAGGGAACCTAGGGTTCATCTAGAGTGAGAAGAAAAAAATAAATCATAGCTAAACAAATGAGGGTTTGACAAAAAAATGATTTTAAAACTGTACATGATTAGGGTATTACATGACGTGTAATCCCCTTTCACGTCGTGTAATACACAGGGTTCTTGTTTTGCCAAAAAAATTCATTGCCTATTCATTTTATTTTATTTTTCTAACCTTGAAATATTACACACCATTAAACTCTTCTTTAATCCGTATAAAATATTTACACCATGAATTTTCCTAGACAAGCTACGAAACTGAATTTCACGTCATGTAATCTGGTTACACGGAGTGTGATCCCCCTTCTTCCAACATTTAGAAACTAAACTTCTCTAGACTCCTTCTGATCTTCCTCCTAACACTCTAACAACCAAAAAACTCACAAATTAACAGACTAGGAAGGCACGGACCATTACAAAAAGAACCCCTCCTTACCTAACACACTTTCTTAGGGAATCTCCACAGTTTATCCTAACTGTGCTCAAATTATTCAGCCCAAAAACCTCTATAAAACTCCAAAACCATCTAGAAACTTCCCAAGGATAAGCCTAAATATTCTATATATACAAATATATAATAAAAAATGAATTTACTCAAACTAGGTGTGTTACATTCTCTTCACCTTTAGGCTTTCCATCCTCAGAAATATATATATTAAAAATTCTTTGGAATTGTTCTACCAATTTCTCCAGCATGAATTTATCTCACTTCCAAATATCCTCTTGAATATCACCATATTTATATAATACATAGGCTAAAGGAATACATTTTCTATGCAATGCCTTATCTAGTTTGTCCAAGATATGAATTGGTACATGGATAAATGTGGAATATGTGTCAAAACCTAGATAATCCTAGAAATAAATCAATATTATTATTTATAAGTATCTATTTTCAGTATTTACATCATAGTTTTATAAATAATTTTATAAAAAATTTAAAAAATAAATATTTTTATTTAACTAAATTATTTTACAGGAATTACATTATTTTATTTAAAAGATAAATTTATTGATTTAGCAGAATGAATTTGATAAAAATGAATTCATTTTTTGAATCAACATATCAAATATAACTTAGGATGAATTTTTGGGATTTTTATGAAAATATTTATTTTTGAGTCAATAGTGAAAATGTTGATTTTTGCAAAACTATCATTTATTTTTGTTAAATCAAATAATGTAAAAGTATAATTATATTTTGAATTTGTTTTTAAATTAACATAATATAAATTTTGTTAAAACTAATACAAATAATTTTATATTAATCAATATTATATTTAATTTTAGTACAAGTTTATTTTTATGCTTAATACACGATTTTTCTAAAAACTATTTTTTGTTGTGTTTTTCACACTTATATTAAACCTAATTTCTTCAAATTATAAAAATTAAATCTTAAAAAATGGATTCCATATTTTAAATTAGTTGGTTCAAATTTTTTAATGAGTTTAATTTCATTTTTGTTTATTATGAATAGTAATCATGATAAAAATGTGTCACTACGATAAAGTGTAAATTAGGTAAATTAAGATAAAAACTAGGTCATAAGTCCAAAAAATATAATATTAATTCTTATTAGATGATTTTATTTATACCTATATCAAATTATATTCTAAATTTAATATTTTAGAGATACTTTCCCATGATTAATACTTTATAATAATTAAAATTTTATAAAAAATAAAAATGTGCTCCTCCTATCACTTATAAAAGGAAACCTTTTATCCTTGCTTACACCTTTTTAGCACTATAGTTCCTACAATACCATCCAAAAAATATACCAAACATCTATACTCACATCCTAGAGGTATTTTTCTTATCAAAATACCAGTCCTAGAAGTCTTAAGTTGTAAAAAAAAGGGAGATATCTGAGGAGAAAGTATAAGTCCTAACCAAACTATTTAAAGTAAATTTATTATTATAACTCCTTAAAATATTTGTAAACCATGATGAAATAAAAACATCATAATAATAAATATATTAAAATTTAATTATGATTATGTCACATCACTTTTTTATATTCTTTTCTATCTGATGAGAAATAGAAACATCGATCGTGCGTACGTGTGGACTACCACCTCCATGAAGCGATGTGTTTCTTTTTTCATCTTTGGATCATATTCATGGTTAAAATGATTTAAAAATGAATATATATTATATTTAAGACATATTTATTATTATTTAATATAATATATTACTTAATTTCTTACACTTTCCATCCTTTATATATTGATAATGCCAATCGTGTGTACATGTAAAATACCACCTCCGCAAAGCAATGTGATTCATTTTTCATCTCTACCATACAAGGTTGGTTATAAAAATGTAAATAATTAATAAGTATGAAATTTATAACATATATATAATTATTTAAGAGTTAAATATTATATAATTTATTTATTTTCAACTCGTTAGAAAAATGAAAATGGAATTCATGCCTGTGTATGGACTACTGTCTCCATGAAACGATATGATTTATTTTTCATGAATATTGTACATGGTTAGTTTTAAAAGTGTATATAATGTTTAAATATGATAAATATAAAAATTTTAATATTCTATAAGTAATGTAACCATAACCCATTTGACCACAGTCAATGCACTAATGTAGATTTAAGGTTATAAACTGAACATCCTCAAAACATCTAATGTGAACTTATCCATTTTAGTAAATACATAAAACATGATAATAAATGAAATAAAATGAATAATAATAATTAAATTAACATGAAAAAAGTTTCTTAACAAAATTAAATAGTAATAAAATTTTATTATTTAGGATTTAGAGAACATACGTAGCTAAAAAATACTTAAGGTAAGGGATTTTCCTTTAAAACATTGTATTAAATGTTTTAAAATATTTTTATTCCATGTCCATGTTAATAAAATGTTTCAAGAATATTGTTATTTATGTTTAAAATAATATTTAAATTTAGTTTCGACTACTTTTCCCTTTGTTTTTAAAGGTTCAAAAATGAATATTTTAAACATTTACCATATGGGGTATTTGGATGTTTTTTACCAAAGTTCACAATAAAATATTTTTTAATGTATACAACTTGAACAATTTTTTCCAAAATCATAGATATTAGTTTTTTCAATATTTCTATAAAATTTTCCATGGTTATTCTCAAATAAAATATTTCTCTCAATATTCTGGGAATTTTTATTTTTAAAATGTTTTTCTAAGAAAATGGAAACTTTTTCTCGTCATTATAAGATAACTAAAAGTGTTATTGCATATGGGATTGAATGAAAATTCAAATTAGTTTTATTAAAAAATTGAAATATATATGTTTTTTATTCATACTATGGTTCTTGTAAATTTTATATGAATGATGTGTGATTTTAATATAGCCCTAAGGATGAGTGATCCTAGTATATCTCTTTAATGCATTATGTAAAGTGATAGATTTTAACAGTTATAGGTTACTCATAAGAGATATGGAAATTATCTGATTATGTGATTCCATTATAGGGGTTTTTTAAGGGTGATAGTAAGGATAATGTACCAAGGTACCTTCATAATATACTTACAATGGTTTATAAAGGAAATCATTTTATTTTAAAAGGAAAGAAAATGATTTTATTTTTTCAAGGAAATTTTATTACTTTTATTTAAATAAAGGTGAAAGGATTATTTTTATTGAAATATATTCATAAGTTTTAATGTTTTACAAGAAAAATTTATGATTATTATTTTTCCTTTATGATTTCATATGAAATTTTTTATGAAATATATTAAGAAATAAAGTTTTTTCATGAAAAAGTAAACAGATATTTGAGGTCAAATGTTTATAGTTACAAATCCAAAATTTCTTATAGATTTCTCAGGTTTATAAATGTACTAATGGGTTTATTTTATTTTATTTAACTATTGAGATTTTTTCCCCTCATACCACATTTTCAAATGAATTTTCATGAAACTTAATGATGGGTAGAAAATTTAACAAAGTAAAAGTTCCAAATATAAGAGTTACCTTGAACAAAGAAAATTTATTTTTATGAAGAAATTATTTAATAGGAAAATGGATAGGTAGGGATACTATCACGATGCAGATTCTAGGGAGAGGTAGTTCCTTATAGATAGTCTGGTTGAATTTCTTAAGACCTTCGGGTCATGTAATATCTTTAAACCTATGGTCCATGTAATCTCTAATCCTACAGGCCTTGTAAGGGTTCCCTCTCATCCCTTGAAAGGGGGGTTATCAAAAATCAATAAAAATGAAGGCCTTAAGGATATTAGGCTATGTAAATATCAACATTTTTATTCAATTTTTTACCTAATTATCTAAAACTATAAAATAAAAAGATCTTGGAAATTTATGAAAGTGTAAACCTTGTTATAAATCATGTAATTATTGGGTTGTTTAATGTATGGTGTGATATAGTTGGAATTAGATAAAAGGTTTATATAACTTTATATGTTATAGTAATATTATAGAGATTCTAATTTATGGTTATATTTTCCTGATATGTATTTTGAAGATTTTTATGATTCTTTATCTAATCCATATCTATTCAGAATGGTTTTCCACAGAGGAAATAGGGTAACTGAGGTAAAGATTCATCAGGAGGATAATATCCTTCTAAATCAATAACATAGAATGGTTGGAATTATAATAGATTAGTTTTTAGATATGTTGACTCATTTGGAACAATATATCAATATAGA
This sequence comes from Viscum album, assembly GCA_963277665.1. NCBI lineage: Eukaryota > Viridiplantae > Streptophyta > Magnoliopsida > Santalales > Viscaceae > Viscum > Viscum album. Next base: position 1,317,643,780 of record OY728126.1, read on the forward strand.
AACTAATTTAATAGAGAAATTGAATTCTCTATAGAGGAACATGTTTATAGTATATAATTTCATGAAACAGTACACTCCAGTTTTTGGTGGATACTCAGACCCATTGAAAGTTAAAGGATATATTAATTCACTATATAATATATTTGGGGTTATAGTATGTTTATAACATTAGAATTTAACCATTTTTATTTATCATTTTAAAGATGAAGTCAATCAATGGTGGTTATTAATTAAGAATTCTAATAAAAAGGAAGAAATTTTTTTCATGGAATGGAAAGTATTTAAAGATATATTCTATGAAAGGTATTTTTTAAAGTTATTTTTATTAGAAGGGAAATATAATTTATAGAGTTAAAGAAAAAGGAAGAAGACTCAGTGGCTACTTATGAGGAAAATTTTACTAGATTTTCTAGGTATGCACTGAATTTCATTTTGGACCATGGTAGTAAAACTAATTGATTTTACTCAAGATCAAAGAGAAGTTTATGAAGGGCTATTATCACTCATGATTTTGGAAGTTATGAGGAAATTTTTTGGTTTGTTGATAAAGTGGATATATAGTTTTTGTAATTTTATAATAATAAGGATAAGAAGTGGTCTAATTAGCAGGTAATGGGGAAGCATTCATTGAATAAACCTAAAGGTAAGAAAATTCAATTACCCTCTTTTAATAAGTGTGGAAATAATCATTTTGGAGAATGTTTTACAAGATATAGGAAGTGTTAACAATGTATAAAGACTTGGAAAATAGCTTATGACTATAAAGAAAATAGGAATTTAAATTTTTAGACTAGTAATGAAAAGAAATAAGTAAAATGTTTTAATTACATTGAGTTGGTTCATTATGCTAATTCATATACAAAGTTAATTACTCAAGGTGATAATCACCATGATCTGGAACAAAAATGTTCAAAAAATTATTTTTCTACTATTACTGTAGATATTGGACCCTTAAATGATGTGGTAACAGGTACATTACTTGTTTATTTAGACTATACCAATATCTTATTTGATTTGGGATCCATGAATTATTTTATATCTGGTAAATTTGAAATTAAAATAGAAATTCTATCTCAAGAAATAAATTCAATACTTATGGTAAAAAAAATCCTAAGGGTAGTATAAAGAAAACAATAATTTATAAAAATATTATTATTATTATATGTGGAAGTATTTTTCCTATAAACCTTATTGTCGTGACCATTATATAGTTTTATGTTATTCTAGGTATAGATTGAATTTTAGTATATCATATTATGATAGATTTCATAACAAAAGAATTTATGTTTAGTAATGAGATTACATTTTTATATAATAATGAATTCACACATTTGATAATATATCAAAGGGATAAGAAACTAATAAAAAATTGAAGAAAAATTTATCTTTCACATATTGTTGATAAGAAAGGAATTGTTCAAATAAGTTATGTTCTGGTTGTAAATGAATATCTATATGTATTTCCTAATGATTTTTCTAGTGTTATTCCAGATCAAGAGGTTAAGTTTACTATTGACTTAGTTCTTCATGACAAGGCAATTTAAAAAACCTGCATATCAAATAGAATTAGTAGAGTTGTTATAATAGAAAAATAAATTACAAGAGTTTCTTGATGAGGGTTTCAACAACCCTAGAACTTCTCCTATGGGTTATCTTGTTCTATTTGTTAAAAATTATAATAGTTCCATGAGAGTTTACATTTACTGTAGCATGCTCAATAACATCACTATTAAGAACAACAATTTTTTCTATATATTGATGTCTTATTTGATTAGCTCTAAGGTGCATATTATTTTTCAAAGACTGATCTTAGGTTTGGGTATCACTAAATGAAGGTGAAGTCAGAATAAATTCTTAGGATGGTGTTTCATACTATGTATATTCATTGTGATTTTTTGGTTATGCCTTTCAGGTTAACAAACACAATCATTGTATTTACGGATCTAATGAATAGAGTTTTCCATGAGTTTTTGGATAAATCTATGGTTTTTTTATTGATTATATCCTATTATACTCAAAAATATTTTAAGATCATGATATTAACATAAGTATTGTTTTAAATACTTTAAAAGAAAATAAGTTGTATGGAAAATTCAAAAAATGTGAATTTTGGTTGCAGCGGATTTATTTTATTAAGTATGTTATTTCTAAATATGAAATAATTATTGATCTAGATAGAACTAAAGTAGTGTAATAGTGGTCAATGCCTAAAAATGTTATTAAGATTCTAATTTCTCTTAGGTTATTAGGTTACTATCAATGTATTTTGAAAACTTTGGTCAGTGATCTAGACTACTAAATAGGTCAACTAGAAAATGATTTAAATTCATTTGGATAAAGGAATGTGATGGATGTTTTCTAGAATTTAAAGTATGATTGGTTAATACTATAGTGATATCATTTATAATAAGAAATGGTGAATTTTTTATTTTCATTGATGCTTATTTTAAGGGACTTGGTTGTGTATTGATGTAGAATGGTTGGGTTACCACGTATTCATCTCAACAATTCAAACTGCATGAGTAGAATTATCCTACATAAGACCTTGAGATGGATGTAGTAGTTTTTTTAGTTTATAGGAATCATTTATATGGTGAGAAATTTGAAATATATGCTGATAATTAAAGTTTAAATTATATATTCACTAAAAAATAGTTTAATATAAGGTGGAGAAGATAGTTGAAACTGATTAAGGATTATGATTTCACAATTCACTATCACCCAAGTAAAGAAAAAAACGGTAGATGATGCCTTGAGTAAAAAATATAATGCATCATTAACTATGTTACAACCAGAACATGATCCTTTAGTTAGTGATTTAATAAATTTTGTCCTAGAAATTAAGTATGAAAAAACTTCTTTTTTTTATTTGGTATCAGTGAAGTCACTTTTTTCAAATAGAATTAAGGAGGCTCAGAAGGAAGATCTTATTTTGTATGAATAAGTAGAATCGATCAAGAAGGGTAAGTTTCCTAAGTTTAATTTTGATAAATAAGGTGTTATTATATTTAGAATTAGGTTGTGTATTCAAAGTGATTCCCGATTAAAGATGAAATTATTAAGGGAAGATCACAAATCTACTTTTTCTATTCATCATAACAGTACAAAGATGTATAGAGACCTTCAGGAATATTTTTAGTTGGAGAGTATAAAGAAAGATATAGCTTATTTTACCATGAAATGTTTAATATTTAAGAAATTTAAAGCTAAATTGAAACTACTAAAGGGATGATTCATAATTTATTAGTGTCGGAATCAAAATGAGAAAATATATCTATGGATTTTGTGGCAGAATTACTAAAGACATCTTGAGGTAATAATTTGATTTGGATTATTGTTGATTATTTGACTAAATATATGAATTTTTTACCTATATGATATATTATGTATTTATATTATATTTCAAGACTTTATCTTAAGTAGGTATACATGTTACATGGAGTTCCTCTCTCTATTGTATCTTATCATGATTCAAGATTTACTTCAAATTTTTGGAAATGGCTTTAAAAGTCTCTGGGTACTGAATTTAATTTCATCATAGCTTCTCATCCATAATATGATGGACAATTAGAATGAATAATTTAGACTTTATAAGATATGATTATAGCTTTCTATTTATATTATAAAGAAATTTGGGATCATCATCTATTATTAGTTTAATTTTATTATAATTAAATTAAAGTATACTAATGAATACTTTTGAGGAATTATATGGAAAACAGTGTCAAACTCCAACATGTTAGGATGAAGTTTATGAAAGGAATTTATTGGTACCAAAACTGGTATAATAAATAGAAGAGAAAGTAAATATTATATATTATAATATCTGGATTAAAATGACCAAGTATTTACATACATAAATATTAAATATTTTTAAATGAATATTCAATACATGTCACAAAAACATTCCAGAGGAAAATAAAGGTTTATTGTCTTTGGAAACTATATAAATAATCTTATTATTTCTTGAAATATATTCAACATCTCCCGTAAATATCTTCCCAGCTAGTATTATTCTTATACATACCCTACTTAAACCCTTTCTTCATAACCTGGGGAAAGGAAACATCAGAAAGGTTGAGCTTAGATGCTCAATAATGGTAAAAAAGGGAGATATCAATAATCACATAAGTATAACATAATAATATGGGTATGAGAACATGATAATAACATTTGAAAAACCATACCCTACATATCATATATCATAAAATTGAGTGGTGACATAAATCTTGGAAATTCATAAGATATAAATCATAAAGAAATAAAATAACATGAGCCATGAGATCATAAAATTTTCATAAGACATAGATTTTTAGAAAACACATAATCGTAGAAAATATTATATCAAGGATATCCACCAAGACATTCATAACATGTTAGTCTTGGGATAACCACATGTATACGTACTTCAAGATTGGGATGACCTCTTGTGTACCCTCTGTCTGTGCTTGGGATAACCTCTTGTGTATCCTCTAAACTCATAAAACATTAATCATTACCCAATGTATTGGAGGGATATATAGTTCCCACCCATCACATAAATAAAATCATATATGTGTGTGTTCTAAAATATCATAAAACATTCACCATGTCATAACCCATGAAAAGAAATGGGTTTCATAAATATTTCATCATAGCATAACATGCGTAAAAGAAATCGGTCTCATAATTATTTCATCATTTCATTATATCATAACCCATGGATAAATAAGTGGGTTTCATAAGAATTTTATCATGGTATAACTCGTGTAAGAGAAATGGGTTTCATAAACACTTTTTCATCATAATCATAAACCATTCAAGGAAATAATAATAATGGTATCCTTGTCTCATATACCCAGTAAAGAATAAGTAACATCAAAGGATGTCATCTTTTATAGAAAATTGTTTTGAAAGATCACATGGAACATTTTTTCAGGAAAATAAACTTTTCACTTTGAAAATTTGTTTTAAAAACATGAAATACTTTTAAAATAATTTTCTTTGAAAATAACCTTGGAAACTTATAAATGAATCTTTAAATATCATTTAAAACATTTTTTGAGTAAAATAACCTTTTTACTTTCAAAATTTTCTTTTTAAAACATAAACCACTTTCAAAATCATTTTCTTTATAAATAACTTAAGAAACTTATAAAGGGATGATTAAATTCCATTTAAAAAAAATTTGAGAAAATTAACCTTTTTAACTTGAAGAATTATTTTTAAAACTTAAAACACATTTAAAATTATTTTATTTAAAATTAACTTGTAAACTTATAAAGGAATCTTTAAATATCATTTAAAACATTTATTGATGAAAATGACCTTATTAATTTGAAAATGATTTTTGAAACATAAAATACTTTTAAAATACTTTTCTTTAAAAATAACCTTAGAAAATTATAAAGGAATATTTAAAAAATTGATTGGTCATAATGGTGGGAAATATTATACATGTTAAAAAAATATTCTTTTCACATTTTCAATAAAATCCAAACGGGCCTTGTTTTGAAAACAACATGAATATTAATTTTAAAAAAATATTAAAAAAGTCAAAAAAATGGTAAAAATGAATCTAAATAGTCCCATAAAAACATTAAAAAAAATTGAAAATATTTTTATAAAACATTGATATGGATGAAGAAGGGTGTTTTTACAAAATATATAAATAAATTTGGTTGTATTTAAAAACATTATTTTAGAATCATGAGTACCTAAAGAGAGTAAAATAAAGGGAAAACATGTATTCTTAATAAATAACTAGACTAGAATAAAATTCAAGAGTTTATTTAGAGATATACTGTAATATTTCATCATCAGAAGCTTAAACATAAACAATCCTAATAAACAATGAGATTGTATTGTAAAACCCTTACCAATTTGGTAACTTTGAATCGTAAGACCCATGAAAGAATAACATTAAATAAAAATTAAAATATCATGATAATAAATAAATTTATGATATTACATGTCAAAGGGTCTGTATATACACCTAATTGAAGAAGATGGGTGTATAATATAATGTATGTCCCAAAGAAGACAAATTGAGACAAAAATATCTTACCTTAAGTATTGAGTTCCTTTGTACATGTTAGAACATAATATATAATAAATATAAGTTTATTATGAATATATTACATAAAAATAATTATATATATCATACCATATATGATTTACTTATCACCATTTATTTCCCATTTATTAACCATTCTATGTTAAAATCACGTTTCGGGCAATAACTGCTTTTTTGTGTATGTTTTGATTTGTTATTGTTAGTACTCTTAATTTGATAATGGTTAATTAATCTATATAATTTTAACCATGATATAAATATAATATATATTCAGTACATATATATTTATAGTAATCCATAAAAGTTATAGATAAAAAATAAAATACACCATTCATCGAGATGGTAGGTTGTACATACTCATGAACGTTGTTTCCATTTTCTCAACAAATGAAATGAAAGAAAGTTAAATAATATATTAACGTTAAAGAATAAATTTTATTTCATATATATCACATATATTCATTAAAATTTCCCTAATTACCTTCCATTCAAATTGTTAGTGAAAAACAAATCACGTCGCTTTGCAAAGCGGTAGTCCACCGTACACACAAATGACATTATCGTATACCCCATGGAATGGAAAGTAAGAAGGAATATGTGATATTATAATTTTAAAATTATAATTATTTTATAAATATAATATATATTCATTTAAATTATCCTTATTATCATATATATAAATTAGAAATGAATAAAATATCACATCAGTTTGTGAGGCAGTAGTCCTCTATACACACGAGCGGTGTTATTATTTTCCAACAGGTTGGGAGGTAATAAGATATATGTGGTATTATAATTATATAGGTATAATAATATCATATATATCATATATATAAATATTAAATCCATCATTATTTCTAACCATGAGATATTTTTATGGAAAATGAATAACATCGGCTCGTGAAGCGGTGGTCCACCATACACATGATCAATGGTTTTGTTTCCCATATGATGGAAGAGGATATGGATATAAGTTATTAAATTTACATAATAATATATCATTATATGGTGGATAATTTTTTTAATTATATCAGTATAATTGAATAATATTTTTATGAGTTATAAGAATAAGTAAAACAAAAATGCATAGTTAAAAACATTACATCTTCTTTGGGAAACCTCTTTAAGTTTAACCTAAAGCCTTCATAGATTATCATTATAATTGAAAAAATTACTATATAATGTGGTGAGGGAATTAAGGAAGACATTTTTTAGGTATTTTACAAACCAAATGGTTCTGTAAGTGTGAATAGGAGAGGATAGAGGATGGCCTTTTATAAGGGGGGAGAGGAAACACATGGAAGTTTTGAAAAGAATAAAGTGCACCCATGTTTTTCATATGCCAAAAATATCAAAAATGAGACATTATAGAACCTTATAGATTATAATATCTAAATATGGACATAAAATGGGTGATGGATGATTTTATAGGACATTTTACCGCTTCTTATTTTAGTTTGACCTTCCGGTAAACCTGTTTTAACCTTAGCCGTAATAATGAATTTTTACTATTTTTACTATTAATTTTTACAAAAAATTATGTTGAACTTATTATGTAATATAATTTATTCCTATTCCAAATATTTAATCTATTTTTCTAAATTTAATTCAAATAAAAGGAAAATTTTAATTTAAAATTAAACCCACGAACGTAACGAGAAAGCGGTTTTCAAAAGAGAAAATGTTCAAAAGTTTAAAAAGTTTTGATATCAAAATTAAAAATGAAATAGATTATAATTAACTAAATTAGATTAATAAATATATAAGTGAACTAATTTTACTTTTAAAACACTTTTAAACAAGATTTAACTTTGTAAATTATTTAAATGAAAAGGCGGTTTTTTAATAAAAATGTTATTTTTTCACTTTTCATTGAAAATTTTATCTTTTTAGAAAATTATCAAAAATTCACTCCAAGAAAAAAAAAATATTATGATTTATAAAATAAATTTCATTTTTTCAAAATATTTTCTAAAAATTTTATAGCTAAATTTTAAAATAAGTGAACAAAATGTGAAAAAACTGATTTTTCATAAAAACACAATTTTTAAGCATAAAATTAGATTTATTCATATCTCATTATTATAAAACACATAAGATGAGCGTTAAAAATTTTATTGAATATATAATATATAAATTTTATTAAAATAATTTACTAAAATTTATTTATTTAATTTATTGAGATAAAACGTGTTTGTGCGCCTAAAAATAGTTTTTTTTTAAATGATTTCCTTTCATTTCAAATGGTTTTTGTTTTCATTTATAATTAATTGGTCACTAAATAATTTATTTTATATATATGTGTAAACCATATATTTTTATAATTTAGTAAATATTATTCATACCTTTCATTCTAATGGCTAGGTGATAAATATCGTATTAAATACTAATATTTTAATAGTATGTCATGTTTTGTTTAAACTTGGTGTTGCATGTGACACAAGCTAAAATCAGTGTTTCTTGTAACACAAGATAAACATGGTGTTGCGTGTAATAAAATATATCAAAAATATTAAATTTATTTGAAAAAAAATCACAAAATCCTGAGGTGTTACAATGATAGCTCAATGCAGAAATAAGAGTTTTGCAGATCACAAGAAGAAATATCTCTCGTTTGAGGTAGGTGATCATGTTTTTATTAAAGTATATCTATGGAAAATTTTATTCATTTTGGTTTAAAGGTAAAGTCAAGTCTATGGTTTATTGGTCCATATGTAATTCTGAAAAATATAGGATTAGTTTCTTATTGATTTTCTTTGTGACACACCCTGTGTTACTATGTTATTGATTTTGTATTATTTTATCTTATCTTGATTTATTTTGAGTTTTGATAGTTTTAGGGATATAATTTTTAGTTTTTTGTGGTTTTTTGGGATAATCATGGTTATCCCTCATAGTTAGTAATAACAGGTGGTACCCATGTGGATGGCCCTATCAGGGTGATAGATCCATTTTGTAAGACTTTTATATGGTTTGTTAAACTGTGTAAAGCTCCCCAAAAACCATGCGGACTCTTTGGATTAGGAAGAGGTTGATGCATGTTTAGTTCACATTTTGAAAACCACGTTAATGCTCTTATCCTAGGAATAATCCTACACATAGTTGGTTCATGGTTTGGAAAACCATGTGGCTAAAATGTGTAGCTTTCCCATGTATAAAAACTTTAGAAATTTTCCAAATTACCCTCTTCAAATTAAGATGGGTTTCACTCCTCGTATCCCCCATTTGCATCATCCAACCCTTGGGAGCCCATGTAGGAGCTCCAACATCCTCATCCTTTGATTCTTGGCCTCTCTTTAGCAATTTACAAGTGGTTTCTGAGGTATTTATTCCTCTCTTCATCTTTTTTTCCTTCCCTCTCTCTTTCCTCTCGGGTTTGGGTTCTCACATGAACCATAGAACCCTTGTGGAATATTTTAGAGTTATAGGTGGATCTAATGTAGGTTTTTTTGGTTTATATGGTTTGTATATGTCATCTATATTCCCATTGGTATGCTCATCGTTGAAGGCAGCATGTTTCGTCTTGGTTTCCAATTTTTCTAAGTATGTGTTTCAAAGAAATTGTTTCATTTTGGAATTAAAAGTGTTCTTATTATTTCTAAATTTCTTTTTTATAAAATTATAAATATATGTGATATCCTTATAATGTTTAAAAACCATTTCATTGTGTTTTGAGCTTGGAATAATGGGTTTATCTTTTAAATTTCATGTTTTCATGTTTGAAGTGGAATGTTTTATTATGCTAAGATTATTTAAAATATCTAATGGTATATTTGAAATTGTTTTCATGATGTATTTTGGATATTGATCCAGTTTTGGTTTTGAATGAGTGAAAACTGTGTTTTAAAGGTATTTTTTTCTCTAAAGTGAGGTGTTGACTTCAAAATTTATTTATAAAGGAGTTCATTATTAGATTTTAAAAGATGATTTTGAAATGTGTGTGTTGTTTACACATTGTGAGAAATTACTTAATGGGTATTTTGAAATATATTTTATGGAAATGGATGGTAGTTGGACTTATTTTGGATTTTAAAGAAGAATACCCATGTTTAAGGGTGTCTTTGGAATGTTTTTAAATGGTGTATTATTTCCATTAGTTTCAAAAGAGTGTTTGGAATAGTTTTTTATCAAATATAGAAGGGCTTGGATTTCCAAGCCATGTTTTAGTGATAAAGTCCTAGTTTGAACTTTGGTTTTAAAATGGTTGATGTGAAAGACACCCCTTGATTTCCCATTTATTTGGTTTCCCATTTTGTGGTATTGTTGATCTCTATGAGATGATTGTTTCTCCCCTTTTATGGGAATATGCTTATTTATTATGTGGGTATATGTGATATTGTGGTTATTTATTTTTTGGGAGTTAGGGGTGAGGGTTAACCATTGTGTGTGCCTTGTGTGTTAGACTTGGCTTACTTGTATTTTCACCTCACTTCCTTTTTTGGTCATAGGAACATGGGTACTAAGTGGGGGATTTAATTCTATTCTTCTAGTTAGATAAAACACTACTATTACCCCTCTATTTGTGCAAGGAATAAGGTCAAGGAGGGGTTTCATCATAATGAGTCTTTTTTAGGCTAGTTGGATGACTTGTGGTTTGGACTTTAGTATATGATGATATTTGGTTCATGAGTTGGAATACTCTTATATGGTTATATGCTTCACTAATTAGGGAACCAGGTTATATCCCATAAAAAATTGATTTCTTGGTAGTTTATTGATATAAGAGAGTTTTACCTAGTTCACATTTTTATCATTTCCCATAATTTTATTATTTTGAAACCATTTCTAGCTTATGACTGATATAATCATTATGATATATAGTTCATGTTTTGTTGTGCATGGCTTGTGTTAAGTCATTTCCTTTGGAAAATGATTTTTTAAAGATGTTTATAAAATCTATATTGAATTTAAAGACTCTTATGTGGGTTTTTAGAGTGGATTTAGAAATGGGTGGTTTAGTTTAAGGATGGATTTATCTAGTGAAATGTTTTAAAGTGATTATTTTCATTTAAATAAAAAATGAGTTTTATTTAAGAAATGTGAATTATTGTGTATTTTTAAAACATATTGGGCTAGTGTTAATGCTTTAAAAGAATTATTTTAAGTCTTGGAAAACAATGAGAAATGTTTTGAAATATGGTTATGGAATTATTATTTTTTTCATCAGTTATATTTGAAAACCTTAATTTCTTGTTTATTTTTAAACTAGCATTGATGAACTACCTTATAATATAAATTTTCTAATTTTGGTAAGTAATGGTGACCTATTGGGATTTTTACCTCACATATATATATATATATTGGGTTCTAGGTTTTTTAGTGGGATTTTGTTTTGATCCTTGTGTACAACATGGGGTGATTCAGGTGGAGATGAGAAACCAGAGGTTATAAGGAGATGGTTTTAAGATCAGATTGAGTTCATTTATAGTTGTCTTGTTTTTTGTTATAATTTTTTCTTCTTATGCCTTATTATATCCTACTATTTACTTATGAAATTTATATTTATGAAAATGGGTTGGATCATTTTAGTTAGTTATTACTTTTTTGGAATTTTTATTCATTTTAGATCTATTTATATTCATTTTAGTATCTTTTATCTCTGATTTGGGTGAAATCATTCTCAAATGGATTCTTGTGATTCACAGGCACTGGTTTCTAGCCTTTGAGGATCAAGAATACCCTCTAGGACTTGTTATGGGATAGGTTAGGTATCTGTCAGATAAATGGACTAGACTAGTTCATTACAAGCTTTACTACTAAGTTTACCTTAGGTACATGATGTGTTTCATTTTTCTTTTCTAAGAAAGTACGTACCTAATGCATCTCATGTTTTGAGACCTAAAGTATTATAATTAGAGGAGAATTTCTCTTATGAAGAAAATAAATTTAAAATATTGGATCATGTAGAGAAGGTATTGAGAAATAATTTGATTCACCAGGTAAAGGTTTTATGTAAGAATCACATGATTGAGGAAACAATATGGGAATCAAAAAATGATATGAGGGGAAAATATTATCAATTGTTTAAGTAATAAATAAAATTGCAAGGATAAAATTTATAATAGAAAAGAATGTGAAAACCCAATAAATCCTATAAATAAATAAATCTTATGATTTAAAAGTATTCATTTTATGGATTTATATTCATTATATTTTTATAAATAATTTTATAAAAAAATTTCAGTCAAAAAAAGGAATAAATTTATTTAACTAAATATTTTTCCATGAATTACATGGTTTTATTTAAAATATAAATTTCATAATTTTAGAAAGATAATTTAATAAAAAATAATTTCATTTTTTGAATCAAAATATAAAATATAAATTAGGATTATTTTTTGGGGTTTTTCTGAAAATATTGATTTTTAAGTGAATGGTGAAAATGTTAATTTTTACAAAATTATTATTTATTTTATTTAAATTAATTAATTTAAAAGTATCATTCTATTTTGGATTTGTTTTTAAAGTAACATGAGATATATTTGATTAAAAATAATAAAAATGATTCCATATGAATTAATATTATATTTTATTTTGTTATAAGTTTGTTTTTATGCTTAAAAAGCAATTTTTTAAGCATTGGTTTTTATTTCGTTTTTAGAACTTATATTAAAATTAATTTATAAAAATCATCAAAATTGGATCATGAAAAAAAGGTTACATATTTTAAATTATTATTTTAAAATTTATTAATGAGATCAGTTTTATTTTTGTTCATTATGAATAGTAATCATGGTAAAAATGTGTCACCGTGGTAAAGGGTAAATTGGGATAATTATGTTGAAAATTAAATTATAAGGCCAAAAAATATTATCTTAATTATTATTTATTGATGATATTTATAAAATTATCACCTTATCTTAGAAATTATATAGTTTTTTATCTACTTTCCCGTGATTAATACTTTAAAATATTTAAAAGTTTATTAAAATTATATGTGTACCAATCCCCTCACTTATAAAAGGGATTCGCATCTCCTCACTTCCTTTCACCTTAAGATCACTCTATTTAATCCAATACCTAACCAAATATCTCCCAAAAATAACTCAACACATTCTATAGGTCTTGATCTTCTCAAAATATGGATCCTAGAAGTATTAAGGTGTAATCTAAAGGTATATATCTGAGGAAAAGGTATAATTCCTAACCAACCTATTTCAAGTTTATTTTTTCTTCTGCATACTTAAAATAATATTCAAAAATTATGAAAAAAATAAAATCAATATTATAAATATACTTAAATTTTTTTATTAATGTGGTAAAACTCTTTTTATCTCCTTTTATATCTCATGATAAATGGAAACATCGCTCGTGAATATGTGTGGACTACCACCTCCACAAAGAAATGTGTTTAGTTTTTCATCATCGAAACATATTGATAGTTAAAATTAATGAAATAATAAATATATATTATATTTATGAAATAATTATTATTCTTTAAGATAATATATTACTTAACTTATTACTCTTTCCATCTGTTAGAAATTTATAACATCGCTCATGTGTACATGTGGAATACCACCTCTATTAAATAATGTGATTCTTTTTTCACATCTACCTTAAAAGGATGGTTATAAGAATGGTAATAATTAATAAATATTAAAATTATAACATATAAATGATTATTTAAGAGTTAAATATTATCTAATTTATTTATTTTTCATCCATTAAATAAATGAATATGGTGTTCATGCATACATATGGACTACCATCTCCATGAAACAATGTGGTTCATTATTCATTTCCTCTTTACATGGTTTGTTTTAAAAGTTTATATAATGTATAAATATGATAAATATAATATTTTTAATATTATGGAGTTAATTTAACCATAACCCCTTTGACTATGGTCAACATATCATTGCTTTTTTGAGGTTATAAACCAAATATCCTCAAAAGTTCCAATGAAAACTTAATCATTTTAGTATCTAAATAAAACATGGTAGTAAATAATATAAAATAAATAATAATAACTAAATTTAAAATAAAAATTTTCTTAATTAATTATAAAACTAATATAATTTTATTATTTAGGATTTATAGAATGTACGAAGCAAGATAAGGCTTAAGGTAATGTATTTTCCTTTAAAATGCTATTTTAAATGTTTTAAAATCATTTTATTCCATGTCCATGTTCATAAAATGTTTTAGAATTATTATTATTTATGTTTAAAATAATTTTTAAATTCATTTTCAAATGATTTTTACTTACTTTTTAAATTTTTAAAAAATTAATCTTTTAAACATTTACCATATGGGTCATTTTGTCATTTTGTTTACCAAAGTGGAAAATAAATGTTTTTTTAATGTATACGACTTGATAATTTTTTCACACCATCATAATCATTATTAATTTTCAATATTCTTATAAAATTTTCCATTTTTATTCAAAAATAAAATATTTATCTCGATATTTTGGGAATTTTTTGTTAAAAAATATAAGAAGATACTTTTTCTCATCTTTATAAGATAACTGAAAGTGTTATCTCTTATGGGATTAAATGAAAATTCAAATGGGTTTTATGATTAAAGTGAAATATATATGTGTTTTAATCATGCTATGGTTCTTGTAATTTTATTTTAATGATGAGTGGTCATGATATATCTCTGATAATGGGTGAGCCTGATATATCTCACCAATGTATTGGTTAAAGTAATATAATTTACTGATTATAGGTTACTTCTAAGAGATATAGGAATTATCTAGTTAGGTGATTCCATTGTAAGGGTGGTTTTAAGGGTAAATGTTAGGATAATGTTTCAAGTTACTTGTATGATATTATTTTAATGGTTTATAAAGGAAATATTTATATTTCAAAAGGTAAGAAAATTATCATATGTTTTTAAGGAAAATTTATGACTTTTTTTAAAATAAAGGTGAAAGTATTGTTTTTATGGAAAGGTAGTCATGAGTTTTCATGTTTTTCAAGAAACCCTTAAGATTAAGATTTTTTTTTATGATTTTATATGATATGTTATATGAAATCTATTAGGAAATAAATTTTTTTTCATGAAAAATTTGAATGGATATTTTAGGTAAAATGTTTATTGTAAAAAAGGAAAAAATTATTATGAATTTTTTAGGTTTAAAAATATATTATCGGGTTTCTTTTCTTTTATATCATTTAGTGGGAATTTTTTTCTCATCCCATGTTTTCAAATGAATTTTAACAGTACTTAAGGATGGTTAGAAAATTAGTTTTAAGTTAAAATTCTATATATTATAGTTACCTTGAAGGAAAAAAGGGTGTCTTTATAAAAAAATTATTTTGTGGGGAAAATAAATGCTACATGGAAATTTCTACTTTTTTATACAATTTTTTATCTAATTCTACAAAACTATAAATGGAAAAGATATTGTAAATGTAGGAAAGTGTAAACCTTGTTATAAATCATGTAAATATTGGGTTGTTTAATGTACAGGGTGTTATAATCTGGCTCAATTTTGAAATGATCTCATCAAATCACACGGATAGTATCAGTCTTATACTTCTTTAATTTAGATAAATAAAAGGTATTAAGAACCAAGTTTAATATCATATGTGAATGCAATAGATAATCCACATCTCCAATATTTTCATGTATCTGGAATGGTCTAATATTATAAGGAGACAAATTACCTTTATTTCACAAATAATGATTTCCAAGCCTAGGAGAGACTTTTAAGAGTACATGATCACCCATATAAAAATATAATGATTCATGAAGATGATCTACATATGATTTCTTATGTATCAATTCCTTTTTCATCCATTTCCTGGTCATCTGAATCTTCTTTGTCTTCTTGTGGACAGGGATAGATTTGATTAGTGAAGTTTTTTCTATTTTTTCCAATAAAGTTGATATTAATAGGGTTGGATTACAATGCCTCGAGAAGATTTATATATATCATCACTTGATAACTTTTATTTTATAAAAACTCCACTGATATAAAATAGTCTTCCCATGAACAACAGAAATTCATAACATAAGACCAAAGCATGTATTCCAATTTTAGGATAGTATGTTATGACTATCCATACCTTTGGGGATAATATTCCATGCTCATGGTCAACTAGGTTCCAAGTTCTAATTATAAGGACTACAAAAACTATGATATGAATCTAGGATCTCAGTCATAGATAATACAAATTGTCGCTCCCTGTAATTTTACCAATTTCCAAATATATAGTTTTACCAAATATTTTACCGTGTTAGATACTCAAATTAGAATGAAGTGTTCTAACTTGGTGATTTGGTCCACAATCACCCAAATAGAAACGTGATTAGGAAGTTTTCATGGTGGGCTAGTAATAAATTCCATGGAAATATTTTCCAATTTTCATAAAATTATAGGCACTAACTGTAACATTCTTGCTAGTTATTGATGTTCATCCTTTACTTATTGACAGGTGAAACATCGCAAAACATAATCAGTTATCATTTACTTCATTCTTGAATGCCAAAAATATATTTTATTTCCTTATATATTTTTTGAATACCTAGATGTACACCCCATTTATAATGGTGATATATAGAAAGGATTTGTTCTTGGAATGAAGAACGAATAAAAATATGATCATGAAATAATAGCACATTTTTTACATCTATTGTCTAATGTTTAATAGTATCCCTAACATTGAGGTTTGACCAGATGGTATGGTGGTCAAGATATAATCACTAATAATATTTGACCATGTCAATCAAGTCAGGAACAATCATGATCGGGAAAAAATTATATTTTCATTGTGTTCCATACATTCTAGACACATGATATATATTACACTCATCAACTATCATTGGTTATGAGCTTCTCAGAATACTTGTTTATACGACTTTCGAATCAAGATATCGGCCACTAAATTTCCTTTCCCAGGTGTATACACCAAATTTGAGTCAAACATATGTAGATACTTCTTCCAATTTCATTTCCAAAAAATCAAGCCTCTATGAGAAAATATATGATTCAAACTCTTATGAACAGTAAAGATAGTAAAATTTTAATCGAATAAATAGTGGTGCCATGTCTTTAACAAATGTACTACTACAGAAAACTCTAGGTCATGCATAAAATATTTTTTTATGTGTTTTCAATTACATTGATCCATAAGATATTACATGGTCTCCCTGCATCATAACACATCCCAACCCAGATCCATAAAAATTAAAAAAAATCCATATACCCATGTCTTAGCTTTGATAGTATAAGGATAGGTTTCAAAGTTATCCAAAATTTAAGATTCTAGAAGGATTGTTAAAATTCATTATTCTAGGTCAATGGAATACCTTTTCTTTCTAAATTCATCATAGGAGCCACAATCCTGGAGAAATCATAAAAAAAATCAAAGATAATAACTAACTAGTCCCAAAAATGTGTATCTCAAAGGTATTCTTAGGTTGTTTCCATGAAATGGTTGACTTGATTTTCAAAGGGTCAATCAATATGCCTTTATCATAAATGAAATTACTAATAAAATTAAATTATTATATAGATAATTCAAACTTAGAGAATTTATTATAAATTTGGAGATCACACAATTTTCTCAATACAATCTTCAAGTGCTTATCATTGTCACTTTTGGTTTAAGAATACACCAATATATCATCAAAAAATACCATGAAAATGAGTCAAGATACCTATTTAAGATATGTTTTATCAGGGCTATAAAAATTTAAGGTTCATTTGTGAGAACAAATTGCATGACCAAGTATTTATAGGGATTGTATCAGCTTTAAAAAAGATATATTCGTGATATCCTTTTTCCTAACTCATAGTTGGTAGTACCCTGATTGTATATCAATTTTAAATAACCACTCCTATCCCTTAAATTGATTAAATAGATAATAAAATCAAGGAATAGGTTATAAATTATTTATCATAACTTAATTCAATTTATGATAGTCAACATATAATTGAAATGAACCATCTACCTTCTTTATGAATAGCACTAGAGTATCCCGAGGTGATATACTTTTCTAAGGAATCCTTTTCTTTATAATTACTATAATTGGATTTTTTAACTCCCAAAATTCTATTGGTTCCATTCTATATTATAAAAGTGAAATAGTATTTTTCCTCATAAGGAGGTCAATTGAAAATTCAACTTCATTTTTAGGTGGTAAACCAAATAAATTCTCAAGAAACACATGATAATATCGATATAAATTGATAGGAAAATATCTAGTACTATTTGATTTACTAGTCCCTAAAGTTAATATTTTAAAATGGAAAGATATATTTCTAACCATTGGTTCTAAATTTCTTACTCTTACAGCATTCATATACCAACCCCCTTTAAAGAGATGTATAGATCCATCAACAGGTGTAAGACTCACTTACTTAGAATAATAGTCGATATGATATTTGAAAGCTAATAACTAGTTTATTCCCAATATTAAATCAAAGATATCCATTTCTAGAGTAGAAAATTCCAAAAAAAAAACTATATTTAATTGATATTATTTAAACAAGTAACACACTTAAATCCCTTACACTACTATTTCCCAAGAGATGTTTGGATGCTGATCATGTGTAGAATCACTTCCACATTAAACCCTATTTGATTTATCATGAAATAATCAATGAATTAATGGGATACTCTTATATCAAACAATACTTTCATAAGAGTATATATCATAAGAATGGTATCTTATACCATCGAGGGACCTTATTATTCACCCAAAACACCCTGCTTAACATCATACAGCTACTTGATATCTCCTACCAGGTAATCCTTGCTTCCTTATTAAGATATAATCAGTTGAGGTGTTTAAACTCTAAATCACTCAGTTTTGAGGTTGAGAACTATTCTAACATGATCTTCTTATTTTAGCATGAGAGGCATGATATATATTTGAGTCATTCCCACTAGTTTAATTTAGAGAATTAATAAAATAACATCATAGATGGCCCATTTGATCACATCTATGACAGTCCTAAGGTGGTTCCATATATTCTCTCTTTATATGCTCCAGTGAACCATATTGGATATATTTTGGTTTGTTACTATGTCATAGAGGAAAATAAACTGAACTCATGGATTGATTCTCTCATACCTTATTTCCCTAGGATAAGGTATCTCTCCTTTTCTTACTTCTGGCACTAGAGTTTCACTCATGTCAACATAGAAAAAAAATTCCTCCACTGTAATTCTCAAGGATGTCATTTTCTACCATTATCTATATATTTAACATTTTTTTATAATCATCGATATAGAATATTACTATCTTAGAGATAATTTCTGGTCATAGTCTAGACTTTAATATTCTCACCTTTAGGTACTCACTAGAAGACACTTTTGTAGTGAAACTAATTTCATAAACTTAGTTGTATATTCCATCATTGATATATTTTCTTTATTTGTATTAAATAAATTAGTCATTTCTGTTACTTTGAAGGTATATGAATATAATGTTTTATTAAAAAATTCCTCAAATTCCTACCAAGTAAGTCCTTGGTCATGTTTAATTTCAAAAAATAAATTCCACCATTGATGTGAGAGATCCTCCAGGATTTATACCACTAACTTCACCTTAATTTGGGTAAGGTTTCTAAGGAAATAAAAAATTCTATTGATTTGGACAACCCATTCCTTCACTTTTGTAGGTCTTGAATATCCCCTAAAAATTATTGGGTTCCTCTTTATAAATTCCAATGAATGGTCCATGTGGCATGGTTCTTCAGTTCAATTCCCTCTATCAATATCCTAGAATACTTATACAATTATTTTAACAAGTAGTTGATTTAATTGTGGATTGGGTTGAACCACATTTTTAGAGGCCTATTATTATGGATTACATGGACTTATTATTTGTTTCATATCTTTAAATTAATCATAAAAATTTCAACTTTATTACCACATAACTACTAACTAAAATATTAGGATATTCTAAATAAAAAAAAAATTATCAGACTAAATTTTCAACAGTGATCAAAAAAATATAGATGATGCAATTATGGTATGAAGTCTATAAAATAATACATGATACAAATTGAACATCAGTTAAACTCATAATGATGATTTAACAATATTACAAGAATTTATTAATAAAAGTTTTGTACCTAGGACACCCTAGTAACTTGAAGATCATAATAAAAGGTTATCTATATCTTTTTATGATATATATTTCAATTTCTGACAAAATCTATCTATAGGCCCACCTTCTTGAATGAAAGTTCGACCAAACTAATATCATTTGTATCATCCCAACCCTAACCCATTGATGTGGGTAAGCCCGGGGTGTCACTAATCTTATTTTATGTTCCCTAAACACCAAATATTGTAAATAAATTCTAAGGGAATAATAAAATATTGGGGATTATTTTCTCTTACACACATACACAACCTAAAAAATACAATAGTAAAAATAATAAAAAGTAACTATATGATGAATGAAAACAAACTAATACAACTCAATATCCAAAATAACTAAAAAATATCATAGTATAATAAAAATATGATACAAAATATAAAACTAAATATTTAAATACATGCAAGGATCGGGGTATCAATGTGGCACCACTCCATATTCCTAAACTCGACTACATCCTAAGAACCATAACCAAAATTACTCGAAATAAACTTCACATATCTCTATTGGTAAAATATGAAACATTCCCCTTACCTATATCATGATAAACTACACATTCATATAAACTAAGGTGCATATATAGGGGGTTTGTTTATTAACTTAGTATTTAATCCCAAATACTTCCCGCACACTCCACTGGGACAAGAACAAGTTATATCATAGTTTTATATAAAAATAGGAAGAAAGAATATCAAATAAATTTTTACTAAAATTACATGTAAAAAATTAGTATAAATATTTATTTCCACATAGAATTCACAATCTAAAACTCACACACCCATGTATGAAATCTTACTTTGAACAATCTTAACTCATAAGCAGAAAACCTGTCCTTTTACACCCAAGTTGTCACTAGGATGTGTACCCATGTGTTCCCCAAGCTGGTACTAGTGGAAAAGTTCAAAATAAAAAATCCCTATGTATATTAAATATGAAATCATTCCATTTGTATATATACCAAATTATAATACCCAATATTTTATATGAAAATGATTTTTATTTTTAGCATTTAATCAAACATGTTGTGGGTGTTACCCACAATTTCCAATATCGAGTCATAAAACAAAAATTGGGTTTTCTAAAAATATATTCAATAGATATTTCTATAAAAATCATAGTAATTTTATTTATAAATCCAAGCCTTTAATTTCTATGAGAGAGTGGATAAATAGAGAAGCCACCTACCTCAAAATAATTTCCATTCTAGAATAATTTCATAATGATATAAGTATATTTGGGTTCCTCCTTTATTTCATTTAATGAATCACAAATACCTATCATCAAAACATGATCCAAACCCTAGATATGGGTATAATATCCCTAGTATAGGGTTTCATTCAAGTAGAAATGAGAGGATCTGGAAAAAGAAAGAGTAATGGGATTTATACCTTTGATTTCCTAGATCCACCACTCTTTGATTCAATGAAATCGAGATTTGGTAGGAAAAGGATCATCAAAATCACATAGATGAGGGTCTAGGGTCATGATACTATGACAAGGGTAGAATAATGATGGTTTTAGGAGATTTTTGGGGTTAAAAATCTAATTTTTGGGTTTAATCAATGTCATTAAAGTGTTAATACACACTTTTTGGAAAACCATGCACCAACCGTGCAAATTACCACTGCCTCAAAAATTCCTTAGTCACATAGTTTAGATAAATAATGAACCAGTCATGTGCCTACCCAAAAAATCCATCCTTACATCACACAGTTTCTTAGGGAATCCACACAATTTACCCAACACATTCTTAAACTACGTACCCACAATAACCACTCCAAAATACTCTAAAACCATCTAGAATCTTCCCAAGTCTAAAACAAAACATGTTGTTGCTAAAAATACAAAATAAAATAGTGAATTACCTCAAACGTGGGGTTTTACACTACCAATATCCTAACATGCATATCATTAAGAATTTATTTCACTATCAATCCCCAATATAAGATCTATTAGCCATAATTTAATTTCATCAATCCAACATAGTTTTTATTTCCCTCCAATGTGATATTAAGATAATATAATCACTCAAGTCACATGTAATCTACTCAAAACACAAATAAAATTCTATAAATCACTAGAGTGATCTAAGACCCTTAATGAAGATCATTTGTGTTCATGGTATTCATCACCAAGATACTTGGACTTTATGTATGCTAGGTCCCACATGAAAGAATATTTTCATTCATTTTGTTCAGCCAAATTATAAAATGGATTATGATTGTTTCTATGAATTCTCATTGTATAAAAACAAGAAAAGAGGGGATCATAGGGGGAGATAAACTAAGAAGAAACATATATGTAATCATCATATTGAAAAGACTTTACATGTAGAATAACCCCATGCACATCGAAGAGATCCTTTTTTGTATTTAAATGTCACATTCCATCCATTGTAAAAAGTTTGAATACATGGCCTCTTGGCCACATCTTGAAGTAGAGTAGGTTTTTTCATTTCATTTCACTTTCATAATTTATCTTATCCATTTTTAATATAGTATTGTGTTTTTATATATAGTATCTTTTTATCTCTTTTTTACATATTTTCTTCATGTTTTTCTCCACTATACCTCCTCACACCCATGGTATTGAGTAAATAACATGAGGTTGTGAACTTTTGGGGATATCTAATATAATTCTTAAATCCCTATTCTTGTTTCTCAATGTTTTTATACCATTTTTAATGGGGGAGTGGGTGTGTTGTGGTTTATTTTAGCAATTATTCACCTTCCTTGGAATCCTCTTTTCCTAATTCGATTCTCTATTAATATTTTATCCATCCATTTTATTAATTCACCTCATATATGATGGGATGATGGGTGGACAAAGCATGAATAATATATGATGGGATTGAGTAAATATTGGTTCCATACCTATAATAAGGTGTGTTTATCAATTTATATTATGTAAGAGGTGGGATTTATCATGACAAAGAGATATCCTAGGTATACTAATTTTTAAAAATTAATTAGAGAATGTTAATTCATGAATAATATTAATTTAATTATAAAATATATTTTAAACTACATAAAATGATAATGAATGAATCTATGTGGATGAACCTATGGTTCATTCCCTTTCCTAATATATTTTTTATTTTTTACATGTTTCATTTTATATTAGTTTAATCGCACCAAAACAAACACCAAAAGTTTATCATTCTTTCCTCAAAACTAAAAATACCAAAAATATAAATAAGTGAAGTGGATAGTGAGTAATAAGAATGGTTCCTAGGAAGAAATCAATAGGTTTCACTATATGGAACTATTTTTTAGTTTATGAATTTAATTGATAATAGGATCATTAAGAACCTATAAAAAAATTTCACTATTCTTGGGAATCTATCTGTTCATTCACTGTTCTTTTCTCCTTGTACATATTTCTTATATTTATAATTAAATTCTAAATTCTAAAAAAATAAATATGGAACTATGGAATCACCCCCTATCTTTATCAAAACTTTTTTATTACTAGATAGATGGGTGATGGAAGACTATAACTCAAGTTAGACAAAGGACGTATTTAGGTATCTCATCAAGGATCTTATAGAATAGCTTGAACAACTATGTATTGAATCCTTGGCTAGGGATCTCACTAACTTCTCATATTTCTTTCCTAAATTTTATCAATAATTGGACAATGAACAAAAAGAGATTATATTCCCTTTCACTTTTCATAAATACATTGAAGTGATTGAAGCTTCATTATAGAGTCCTTATCTACTTCAACATTCTAATTTCCTCCCAATTTCCTTTCCAGAAGATATAATTTTTTTAGTTGAATAATTAAAGGCATTGTACTTAACCATATATTCACTTGTCTATAATTTAATATTGTTAAACAATATTATTCACTGCCATTGTTTTTATTTTGGTAAATCATCACTATTCATAGCACTAAAAAATGATGAAGAAAAAGAACCCACAATTTAGGAGATGATGGTATTGGAATATAAAGAATAAATCACCTTATAGGTGGTTATTATAGAATAATATCTTGATGATATCATGGTGAATCAACCACTTATTTAACAACAACATGAATCTTTCATGGAGGATATCACAAAAATGTATGATAGGGAGAACCACTAACTTCACTTCCCTCCACCACTTCACTTCATTTCTAACATCATTCTGGGATATGGGACACTTTTATTTTCTTTTTTGGCTATATGCTCTTAGTGTCTTCTTATAAACATCTATAAAAGTCACATGTAGTGGTTCACATCACAAAAATCCCATCCACATTTATATTATGGGTGACCACTAGAACTACTAGATTGTAGGAAGTATAAACATATCACTAATTGAGGGATAACTTAATAATCTATTTCACAAACTCTTTATCTTTTTCTTTATTTTTAACTTATCATGTTGATCTTGTTTTCGTTTTTAGGTTATATAAGGTATCATTTAGAAGATTAACTCAAGCCATTGTACTTGATTGTAAAGGTTATATATCTCTTCCCACTAGTTTTTTACTTACCTATATTTTATATTTATTAACATTTAAATATGTTAGTGAAGTCTAAGTTTTGGGGATTTTAAATCTATTGTATATTTTTTCCCTTATTTATTAGTTTATGTTTAAATAAAATATGGCTTCAGTGTTTTCTCCACTTGATTGAATCCTATTTTTGAGTTATTTTGGATACATAATTCATTTTATAAAACATGATTTCTCTTTTTTGAAAATTAAAACAATAAATCTTAATTGAAAAATATTTAAGTGGGCCATAATTTAATATGTATGCACTTATTTAATGAAATTGAGTTTGACTAATTTTATTGATAAAAAATTATTAATTAAATGATTCACTACTAAATAATCAATTAGATAAATCCATTTGAATTACAGTAATTTGAGCAGTTTTGGATCCAAAAAAATCACTCAAGATAACTAAACCATTTTGTGTGTGTGAAAAATAGAATTCCATAAATAAGAGAGAGAAATCTGATATTTAGTTTTCTAAACATTATTTTCATGCCTCAGTTATCACAAAAAAATGATAGAGTATGCTTGTTACTTGGAATGACTTAGTTTTAGATATGTTATAATCAAATCTCAAATAAGCATTATGCACATTGATGGATTTAATAAAAGTGTGAATAAGTGCTCAGTTATTGAGAGATATGTAAGGGAAAGTAAATACTAGGCTTTAATGAATAAGCGGAGAATTAATTTATCTAATAAATTAAATATTGATAAATCATTGCTTGTAAAATTGGGAAGTAGGGTGAGGAGATTGAACAAGAGAAAATTGAAATGTGTTCCATGTTAATATTGTGATATTATTAAATCTTTAACAATTAATATTCATTAAAACATCCTTGAACATAGAATGAAATAAATTCTTATGTGGATAATCTTATTGAGAGAAATTCCTTGAGGACAAGGAATAATTCAAGTGTGGGGGAATTTATTCATCCATTTTTTATATTTTTATTATATATTTCCATTATAAAATAAATCATATATGATATTAAATACATAAAATAATTACATTTAAGTTTTATAGTGTGTTTTCTCGATCTTAATGCAAAAATGACCTAAAAATGGGTTTTTAATGATAAAATATTGATTTTTTGATTAAGTGATTGATGTAAAACTAAAAATATATATGATGTATTATAGGACCAGGATCTATACATGTAATAATTTGATAAAAAATGGGCTCAGATCCTAGTAAGTAAATCTAGGCTATAAAGAACAATTAGAGTAGGTTAATGCAGACTATAGACAATCCTAAGGCAATCAAGGGGCTATGAGAAATGGTATATCATACAGTATGAGTGAAAATATTGGGCCAGATGCATGTCCCAAAAAATAGAGCTATAGGGTGGTAGATATGGTAACCCATACACCACACTAAACTTGTATCTAGATTAACACACACCCAGACTTATAAATAATGCATCCTTTTGTGTGTAAAACTATTGTGGGAATCAGATAAAATGCATTTTAGTTCTTATACTCACTTGGGGAATATGTTGATCATCTTCTCTACATACCATGTGAACTAGAATTTTCATATGACCTTATCCTTCCCCCAATATAACCTCAAGTACATCCAATGTAATCTAATCCTCAAAATGCACATTGAAAATTCATTTCAATGTAATCAACATTGTGATACACTATTTTTGATAAATCCATTGGTCATATCAACACAAAATCCATTAGTTATGAGATGCACTTTTATCCCCTGTTACATCATCCTTGCATGCACCGGCATTTTATCAAACTCCAAACATAGCTTTTGTTAAGCCCACAATACACTATTGATCCTCATTAAGAGATATATTGGCCACAAAATAATTTCAAAAAAAACACAGTTGTATTTATTTTTTGAATAGGTTGAGGGTCAAGACCCCTTTATTGAATAAAAAATATAAGAACCTATTTTGAAAAATGGAAAAGGATGAAACCCATTACAATCATTGAGGAAAAAATTACTTTGAAAAACTTGACCCAAATGATTCAAGATGGTCCTGAGAGTCCAATGGGAATCAAATATCAAGAAAATAAATTAAGAAATTTTCATCCCCCCTTATAAAAAATGAAGTAATGAAATCAATAGATGATGTGTCACCCCCTATAAAGAATTTGTGTCATGATTATCCAACATAACATGGAATAGAAACCGTGTAATTCACACTAAAATATGAAGGGGGGACTGGGTGATTAGTTTTAACACACCTATCTCTATTTCTATCCGCTCACCCAAAAATTATTGTGAGGAACTCATTGCACTATCAACCTAATTAAATAAAAAATAAGACCAAAAAAATTATGAAAAATTGAATAAGGGTTCCCATCCATATAATAAGAATGAGTAAAAACATATGAATGATTGTTGTTAGCACACCCATCCCTCTTTAGAGGTCTCCCACCCAACAGAACCTGCACGAATATCCACTACCAACCAAATGAAATGACACAAAATCCAAAACCCTTAAAAATAACTACATCCCACAAAAACAGACTATCCAAAAATTAGATTAAGTCCAATTAAACCATGACTAAGATCTCAAATCCCATCAATGTCTCACAATCATTCATCCACTCAAACCCTCAACCATCACCATCAAGCTCACCACAAAACTAACTCCCAACCATCATCTAAAATCTAGATGCCACCACCAAAACACATCACATTGATGCCTGAAGAACTAGGACACCACCTGATATCTATAAGATGTCTTTCAGTCACCGTCTGTCGATCCAGACCACCGCCTATCACCCAGAAGATACGTTGAATAGACATTGCCCATCGAATGACCACCACCCACATGTTGAACCTCCATTTATTCATATGAATTTTGATTGACACTAGGGGGTCATAGATATAAAACTAGATCCAAGAAAGAGGTTGTTTGGGAAGGATGAATATAAATATGGTGAATCCAATGATGATTATAAGTAGAACAAGAAGAAATGAGTTAAATTGGGAGAATTGTTTAGCGAAGATTCGTGGAAGCCACTGCTAGCAGATCAATAAATGATGATCTAGATAAATAAATCCTCACAAAACATCCTTATATGTAGTTGAGTATAGGGGGGGATTGTGAAGGTGATCAAAAAACCCTAAAAGAAGGAATCATTGCACTTCCTAGAGACTGAGTATCCATTCTTATTATGATAAAAATGTGTGTATGTATTATTATTGACTCCCATTGGGGGGACAGTCAAGCCTAGACTGTGTCGCACATTCCCCAACTAGGAAATGGATTTGAATTTCCCTATATATAATTTTCATAGTGTACAAGTCTGGCACGACTTGATCCTATTCTAGTTCCCGTAGAGATCAAGGGGTACAACCAATAGGTACCACTCAATTAACACCCCTTGGGAGAAAATGTGTGTAGAGATTACACTTAACTCCCAATAGGGGGGCCAACCAATCCTAGAATGCATCACACATTCCCTATCTAGAAAATGGATTTGAATCTCCCTTTATATAATATACACAGTGTCCAATATCACTAGAGTAATAAAATAACATTCATGGAGATAATTTTTGTCTATGGGATTTATTGTAAATACATGTGTAATCCATTCACATAAGGCCATACATGAAAAAATATTTCCATTATTTTTTTTTTCAAATCAGGAAATGGAAATTGGGTGTCACCATGTGTTCTAATCCTATCAAAATCATCAAACTAAAGATCATAGGGAGAAATAAACCAAGGAAAATAATAGAGAAGAAACAGATATGGAATCATCCTCTCACTTAAGATTTATACATGGAATCATGCCATGAACTCGAAGACACCCCCTAACTATTTGAATACCTTATCTATTTCATTGGAAAAAAAATTAGATAACTATTCTCTTGGACAAAATTTGAATTAGATTATAGTTTTTTATTTAATTTTACTTATCAAATTTATTTTTTTATATTTTAGTATATTAGTTCATTTTTATATAAAGATCTTATTATATCTTATTTTCATTATTTCTTAATGTTTCCCCCTTCATGCCTCTTCATACCCATGATATTGGGTAACTAAACCAAAGGTGTGAACCCTATGAAAGGTTTTACAAAATTCTTTAATCCCAATTCTTGTTCATCAATGGTTTTATGCAATTTTTAATTGAGAAATATGTGTGTTTTGGTTTGGTATGGTGACTAGACACTTTTCATGGAATCCTCTCTACCTTATTCAATTATCTACTTATATTTTATCCCACACATGTCTTGGTTCACCTTATATATAATATAATTATGGTTTATAGGAATTAACAATGTATTATGGGATTAGGTGGAAGTTTATGTCATGTATTATCCAAGGTGTTTTCATCAATTTCTACTATAGAGGATGTAGGATTTAGTGTACCAAAGAGATATCCTAGGTTCACTAATTTTTACAAATTAAGCATTAGATAGAAATTCATGAATGATATTGAGTGAATTATCAAATGTAATTTAAACTACATAAATGGATATTGAATGAACTCATATGGTTGAACCTAGGGGATCACTTAATTTCCTACTAACTTTGTGTGTTTTATTTCTTCTTTCATTTTATATTAGTTTAATCACACCACATCCAATCCCCCCCACCCACCAACATTTTTTATGCTTTAATTTAGACTAAAAATACTAAAAATATAAATAAGTGAAGGGGACAATGAGTAACTAGAAAGGTTCCAAGGATATGACCCTAACGTTGCACTATATTATACTACGTCAGAGTTTATAAATTGTATTGAAAATAACTTCAAAAAAACCTCTAATCAAAAGGCTACAATTAGGCCATTTATATCTCTATCTTGAGTCATATAAATAACCTTGGTAGATATCAACAATGATTACTTATCCTTTGAGTGAAAAAATATGGAATATATTCAGAGGAATCATCTTTTCACATGTGGAGACCTGTGATTTTTTGGAGGGTTTATAAAATTTTATTGATATAAGATAAGAGTCAGTGATCAGTGGATTTTTGAGGAATAATATTGGGATATTTATTTATTTATTTATTTCATGTGATTAATTTTAATAAAATAAAATATATCTTTTATTATCCTATATTTATTGGTTTTTTGTGGAAATATGGATTTTATTATGATAATTTCATCAAAAAATGTGACATGGAATCTAGTTATGGGAGTTTTAAGGTATTGAATAGGTTTTTTACTAGATTTAATATATAAATTAGAGGGTTGGATATGAAATTAGAGAGTATGAATTTGAATAAAATAACATTAGAAATTCTAGCCCAATAGTGTATTTATTAGGTTTCATTATTATAGAATTCATGGAGGAGGAAATTCTCCATATAAAAGGAGATCTTGGTCATGAAATTATTTTTTACATTAATTAATTATATATTTTATATATTAGCTATAATTTCTTGATTTATTTATGTTATTTATATTCTTAATGATGTGTCAGATCAAGTTTAAAGAGTAGGGAAAGGAGAATAGTGAATTAAGGTAAAAAAATGAACATGGAATAGATAACAGAAAATGGGTAAGGTAGGTAAAACTGTAACTCTACTCCTTTTGGTTTCCTTATGGATAAATTGTGCTTGTGTTATTTGTGAATGATGTAATAAACTTAATAACCTGGATAAATAATTATTTATATTTAAGTAATATAAGGAATTGTTTCTTTATTTTTTTGAGAAGGAAAATAAAGTTTCTTATGGACCAAAAAAAATTAAATACCATAATAAAAAAATGATGTTATGAGAATATATGATTTTTTGTTGATTTTTTTATAAAATTTTTAATATACATAGTGGTGTTTTGATGGTTTATGGTGGTGTTCCATAATGATATGATTATTAATTTCTAAGAAATTTGATTATGGTTTAGTATTTATTTATTTATTCATCCATATACTTACACATAGGTGGTTTAGAATTTATATGGGGACATTTTTACTTTGGAACATGTCATGTTGAAACCACATGGATTTTTTTTTCTTATGGTTTTCTTATATATTTCCCTAAAATTTAATATAGTTGTAAGTTTTAGCTTAGAGGATGTTTAACTATGGTTATTGATCGAATACTGAATATTACTTCATATTAACAACTTGGGTGTAGTTATTAATGGTTTCGAATAAATTCTGAGTATTTATAAGTGTTACATATTAACCAATGGTGATATAAATATATTAATTCCTAGAAAAATAACGATGATTATGGATAATGGTTGACGATAAGAATGGTTATGGAAATGGATAAAAATGTTCTTATAGATACGAACATGGATATGGATGTGGATATAGATATATGGAGGGGTTTATTTATGATAATGTGAATGGATTGTAATTCAAGGAAGCTACTAATGGTTCTTTTGATTAATTATTGACAGTGCTTCTAGTTATCTATCAATGGTGTTTTTTAGAAACTAACAATGGTGTTTTTGGGTAACTAACAATAGTGTTTAATTTGTAATTAACAATGGCTCTCCTTAGTAATTATTAATAGTTTTTATTATTAAATTCCATTTAATTATCAATGGTTCTTCTAGGTTATTATCAACAATGCTAATTTTTTGTGTATATTTCTACCAATGGTGCTTGATTATGAAGAGTGGATATTGTATTTGATAGATATATTAGAATAAAAATTGTGTGTATGCTTATATATTTATGTTATTTTGTGGGATTAATATATTATATGAAATTACCATTCATTTTTTATATATACATTTCATTATGATTTACATTTATTGGGTGAATGGAGTTTCCATTTATAGAGATAAATTCCTCCCATTTTTGATATTTATACCCTTGGTGTTAGTCGCCAACTCCTTTCCTATTGGATGTGGAAATGGGGGTCATGCTTGGTCTTTTTTCCAACTTAGTGGGAGTCACAATGGGGTCAGGTTTTGAAAAAGTGGTATCATAGTAAGAGATTTTAAGATAAAGTTTGTAGTATGAACTGTGGAGATATTTCATTAGGTTTGTATGTTAATGGTATATTTGAACTTAATAAATTTTATAAACTAAGGAACCCAGCAAATAGTGTTAGAAAATAATGAATTCCTATACAAGGATCATGATTCTATACTTTTTTAAAGTGAAAAAGAGATAGATATTGATAAATTTAAAAGAAGATTCAGTGTTATAAATTTTCAAGCACCTAAGAGCCCCCATCCATAGATTTTGGCTTCTTCACCGTTATTTATTATAAAACTTCCATCACTCTCACAATTTTGATTCCAAGTAATCTCTTGAATCCTAATCACTAAAATATTCAAATATTGAAAAAATTAAATTCTCTTCAAATAATCATCCCTTTTTATCGTTTCTAAGTCCACCGAGCTTCTCATATTCTTGGGTACTATCACATCCACCACCCCACCTTTTTTCATCTTTATAACATAAATAGATAATGGAGACAACATTGATGATTTTTCAATCTTTTAGGATGAAATTGTTGAAGAAGTAAATATCTATGGGGAATATGGACTTTAGGTTCTTCCTTACTTGTTGTTTTTTAACTCAATCCTACATGGTCATGTCATTGTTAGTTTCCCTGTAATACCTGAGACCCTACTATAGCAGGTAAACATTATATATCAAAATTATTGCACAATGTGCACTCTAAAGATCCTTTATTCATGATTATATTTAAAAAATAAATTTATAAATTCTATAATTTATATTTGATAAAAATGATGAAATTTATGGATTAATTTTATCAAAATTTACTTAGGGTGAATTTATGGGATTTTTCTAGAAATATTTATTTTTAGGTAAATAATACAAAATAACATTTTTACAAATTGCATGACTTTTATGAAATAATTAGAATAAAAAAATGAATTAAAAATTTATGAAACCTTTTTAAAATTAAATACTTCTTTAATAATTAAATTTATACATTTAAAATATTAGTTATTATTTAGAAACCAATGTTTAACATTTTGGAACTCAAGTAGTGTTTTATTCAAATAAAAAATTGTTTTTTGGTATTTTATTTTAATTAGATATTAACATGGTGGATTTATGTTTTGGAATTCCTTGAAATAAAAATAAATATTATTTTTTTAGTAATAAACCAATTTATTTTTTTAAAATCAATAACATTGAAAATTTTATCCTAAACATAATTTTTATGCTTAAAAATACACTTCTAAAAAATAGTTTTTGTATTTTGTGTGCACTAATATTAAAATTAATTTTCCTCTCCCTTGAAAATTTTATTTGATTAAATTATTTTAATATTTTAAAATCAGGTGATAAGGTTAATTTTAATTTTGTTCATTAAAATAATTTACCAAGGTTATAATTGAATTGTTGTGGAAAAATTGAATTATATTAAAAGTTAAAAGTAAATAGGAAATGCCTAAAATTCCTCAAACATTATCTAAAAATATGTTTTAAATGATTTGATCAACCAATACTCATACCCTCTCCATTATTTTTCACTTTTTTATACACATTCCTTTGAAAGTGACATGACATTAAAATAATGATATGGGTATTTACAAAAGTTCCAGCCCTCTCACTTATAAAAGGAGACTTCCAACACCCCTTTAAATACACTCTAAAATTATAATTTATCTTAAAACTATATCCTTTTTAATTCCCATAATTCCCTATCCCATTTTTTCTTCCCCTTGATCCATGTAAAATCCTTAAATCCTCCATTTCCAAGAGGCCCTCTAAGAGAAGATTTAAATTTTCATCATGATTATGATACACTTAACATTTTTTCTTCTCTATATTTATCCTCAAAATATATTTTAACCACTATAATATAATTAAATTATTATTATTAATATAATAAAATTTTATTGTGTTGATGGTATAACCATTATCTACCCTTCAAACTTAGAAAAATAAGAATGATATTTGTACTTACATATGGATTACCACCTCCACAAAGTTACATATTTTATTTTTCATAATGGAATTATATAGTTGGTTTTAAAAAGGTATTTAATGAATAAATATGAAATTTATAACATAATTAAAATTCTAAAAATATAAACATTTTTAACCTTCCACTTGTTCTATGAAAAATGAAAATGTCGCCAATGTGTACGTGTGGACCACCACCTCTACTAAGAGACATATATTTTTTGTCACCGTGTTACATGGATGGTTCTAAAAATACATTTTATGAATAAATAATATATTAAAGATTAATATATGTAGTAAATAATATTATTTAAGTATAAAATAATAATTAATGATCATTATAGATAAAACTGTTGATGTCAGTAAATTACCCAAAACAAGCTCGTCATAGATTCCATTTCCATAAACCATACCCTTGACTTACATGGAATGAAAATGTGACTTAATAAATCATTGAAAAAAAATACTGTAATATATTGAATAATATATAAATTAGAAACTTTTTATCAATTAATGGGTTATAACATCGATGTTATGAGACACGTATGAAATAATCAAAATTACCAACATCTGGTGATTAAAATAAGAATTAACTAACTAATATATGTGTAGTGAATGAGAAAAATTAAAGAATATAAATGTAATGGATATGAATAAAGTTCTTAAATAATTAATTTTTATGGTTATTATTATTAAACATGAGGTGAAATATCTTTTTTAAAATTTGGGAGTAAAAGGTAATGGTTCTTCATCTCAAATTTTCTTCTTTGAGTCATTTTTTGTATTATAAACCTATTTTTATATACATGGTGTATATACTGCCTTTTTAATATATTTCACTATTAATATCCTTATTCATGGTATTTAAATTTATATTTCAAGTTTTATTCTACATGGTATTTTGATTCAAAATTTACCAAAATCGTAAGGGTTTCTTTTTCAATCTCACTTCATTTTAGTCGGGAATTTTTTCTACCATGTTTATATTCTTATTCCTACTAAGGTTTTCCTTTATTATTTCAAACCAAAATATGTATTATTGTAACCCTAATACTAATCAATACCTATTTTAAAATTAATTTTTATCACTCTTTTAATGATGTGGGTTTTAATGAAGATATTTTAAAGAAAAAAATCATGTTCGTGACTTTTATCATCCACTCCAAATTTGTAGACTTAGTCCTTATTTATTTTTAAAATTTGATTTTTTGAGATTTATATTTTGATTAAATGTTTTAAAATTTATTCTTTCAAACTTAATTAAAATTATATTTAAAATTGACTTGTGACTTTGTTTTTTATTAACTTTGACTTATTTTATAAAATTTTAAAGGAATATTCTTTTAAGAATTTTTTATACTAATGCATTTTCCTACTGCCTATGTAAGTTTTATTTAAGAATCTTTCCCTAAAATTTTTATGGTTTTTTGAAGAAATTTTATTCCATTTTCTTTATAAAATATTTTCTCAAAAGGGTTTCAAAATGTAAAGGGTATTTCTTTTTATTTCTCCAAGTAAATTGTTAATGCTCTTCTAAATATGTTTTTCATCAACATCATCATACTTTAAA
This sequence comes from Viscum album, assembly GCA_963277665.1. Taxonomy (NCBI): domain Eukaryota; kingdom Viridiplantae; phylum Streptophyta; class Magnoliopsida; order Santalales; family Viscaceae; genus Viscum; species Viscum album. The sequence goes on from OY728126.1 coordinate 1,317,678,808, forward strand.
TTTTATCATTTTTTATTGGGGGTATTATTTAATAATACCATTAAAATTACTTCCCTAGATGTATTATTATCATGTTATTTTATTTATTTAATGGGTAAAGTATTTAGATCTTATATGTTTACTATTACAATACAAATGTTTATTGATTAATAAGAAAATTTTATTATTCACTATGTTATTATTCATTTCATTCATATAATGAATTTTTTTTAATTATTAATTGATGGTTGGGGCCTATAATATCCCCTAGTTTCATTTGTAGGTTTCATGATACAAATTATCATGGGTATTTGGAATATTCCTTACCTATTTATGAATAATGTCTTGGAAAGAGGTTTTGATGGTAAGATTATGATGTATGTCATTGTAAATTTATTCATTATAAAATCATTTATTGTCATACATGTGATTATTTATGATTTTATATCATTCATGGATATATTCCTCTTTCATTATATTAGTTATATGTCACATTTTATTTTTTTATTACTTACATATTATTCATGACTTAGTTATTCTATAATAGATTCCATTGTGTGTTTTCCATTATTGAGCATCAAACCCCACCCTTTTATTTTTTTTCATATCCATAGGTAACCCATAACTAAACATTCAATGATTTCAGGGATATATTAGAATAAATAATAAAGTTAACACTAGAATTTTAATTTTTATTTCATTTTTTCAAATGTAATGTGAGAATTATGTCTGTATTTAGCCTCCTAAGACTATTAAACTATGTAATATTGTGTGATGTGATCCCTTGTATATTTTACCAATGTAATAAAGTGACTAATATCTCCGTGTTAATGGATTTGAGGTTGTTACAGTAGGTATTAAAGAAATTTTAGTAGAAACTTTGGGAATGTATTTAGGAAAACATATATTAAAGAACATAACCCTATGAAATACTCTAAGGGCAAGTATAAGTATAGTATAAAATCCTCAAAATTTTATTAAAGTGGGTATTATGTGGTTTAAAAGTAATTAAATCCCAATCTGGATATGAAAAGGTGGATGTAGTCTCTAGTATATATGCATCTAGGGGTAATAATCCCAAAAAGGATGGTTGGGTATTAACTCAATCTTTACCTGGTGTATGATAAAGAGGTTTAACTGCACATGTGGTTTTACACTCTCAGGGGATATGCTTTGGTTTATTCACATGATATTTATAGACTATTATTAAGGAATTGTAAATATTTTTATGATTTGAAGATATTAATAAAGATACTAAATCTTATGATTCTTGGATTGGTTGTTGTATAAATTTTTAATTTATGTTAAGTGTTTCACCAGATTTGGAATTATATAATATGATTCATGGTGTTATTCATAAAATAATCTAATTTATGACATTATTTAGAAATAAAACCTAGATTAATCCACACCCATTATCTATATAGGAATTTTCTTCATGAGATAGTTAACGAAGTCAATGAGATTAGTGTAGGATATGAGCATATTATAAATATATTGGGGGAGAAAACTTAGGTTATGACTAATAACCTTTCCTATATGGTGAAACATGTTAATCTCTAATAAGGTGAAACAATATTTGGACCACTTTATATGATAGGGACCACCATCATTCAATACTACCATTAATCTATTAGTAGATGAATAATGAATCAAGTCCCTATAGAAGATATTTTTTTCTTTGGGAAGTAGTGAAAGGGAAAATTTTATCATGGTAGTTTATCATATAAATGGAGATGATGATCAATGGTAGCCATTGATTTAGAATACTAAGGTGGTATAGGAGATAGATAGCATGTAAGGAAATACTTTTAAGGAGATATTCTTTAAAAAATACTTTCCTTGTGAATAGTGATTTTATATGGAAAGAAAATTCCTCAACTTAAGGAAAAATAAATAGAAAAATGTTGTTTAATATGAAGTTAGATTTAAAATTTTGGTAAACTAAGAACTAGGATTGATTTCTTCTTTAATAGGATAAATCCTAGCCTCTGTAGGGAATTAGTCTCTCAAAAAAAATTAGTGTACAAGGATATAGTATCAAGTCCCATCAATAAAGAGAAATAATTTTCCAAGTACTATGTTTTACAAGGAAATCAAGAGAAGAAGAGGGAATATGAGCACTCTGTAAAAATAAATATGAAAATTTTGAAAAATGGAAGGGTGGAATTTCTGACATGTAATAGTTATGGAAAGAAACATCATGGAACAATATTTAAGGGAATGGAAGTTTTCTTTAATTGTAGAGAGAAAGGATATAAGTCTCGTGAATTCAAGGGTAAGAAATAGACTTTCAATTTCCAATGATTCAACTGTAAGGAGATGAGGCACTATTCAAACTAATACCTCAATGATCATGGGAATTTACCTCAAAAATGGAAAAGCAAAAAATTTCAAGCTTATGTGATCATGGAAACTAAAATTAAAAAATAAAATGATGTGATAGTTGGTAATTTTATCATAAAATAAAATTTAGATAATATTTTATTTGATTATGAATCTACACACTCTTTTATATCTTTCTTGTTTTTTAAGAACATTAAATAATCCCCTAACACTCTGAGTAAAGAGTTTTCAATCAACACACATAGTAGGAATATCACTGCAATAAGGATATATTAGTAATCCATTATTCCAATGCATATATATTCCCTAGTTAAAGACATTATTTTTATACTTATGATTGAATCTGATAAAATATTCAGTACAGATTGGATTTTAAATTATAATAAAATAATTTATTTTCAAGATAATGAGATTATTATCTATGAAGGGGGGAAAATAATCCCTTATTTTTAAGGGAGACACTTAATTATCTAAATAATTTAAGGATTCACCTCTAATAGAACACCTTAATGAAATTATAGGAGAATGGGAAGAGAAAAAACTGTCTAGGAATGGGAAATACATCCTAAGGATATATTTTATACTTATTATTCAATAATATATTGATGTATTTATTTAAAAATTATTAAGAAACCCACCTGATCATACATTTGAGTTTTTTATTGAACTCACCCCTGATACAAAACCTATATCCAAGACTCCTAACAAAATATAACCAATGGATTTTTAGAGTTAAAGAAAAAACTATAAGAGTTGTGTGAGAAGGGATTTATATGCCCTAGTGTTTCACCTTGAGGTGACCCTATTTTTTTTGAAAAAATAAGGATAGTTTTATGAGGTTGTACATCGATTATGGGGAGATCAATTCCATTACTATAAATAATAATTATTTGTTACCATGTATTTATGACTTATTTGATAAACTTCAAGAAGATCGATGTTTTTTAAGGATTGGTCTTTACTGTGGTTTTCATCAGTTAAGTTTGAAAACATATGATGTATCGAATATGACATTTTTTATGAGGTATGTACATTATGATTTTATAGTAATTCCCTTCAGATTGACTAATAAACCTTCAATTTTTATTGATATGATGAATAGAGTATTCAGGGATTTTATTGATAAATTTATGGTAGTATTCATTGATAATATATTAATATACTCTAAAATATATGAAGATGTTTAGAACTATCTATGAATAATTCTTTTGGAAGTTTGAGAAAAATAATTATATGAGAAATTTAATAAGTGTGAATTTTGGCTCCATGATGTTTCTTTTCTTAGCCATATTGTCTCCAAAGATGGAATATTTGTAGATATTTCAAAAACAAAGTTATTAATATAATGTATTACACTGATGAATATAGTTTGGATATATAATTCCTTAATTTATCAGGATACTATCGTTGATTTGTCCAAAAAAATTAATTAGCCAACCTATTAACCAAGTTGACACATAAATGGGTTAAATTCGCATAGTTAAGGGATTTTGAAGTAATTTTTTAAGATCTAAATAGGATATTGATTAATGAATTAGTAATAACTTCACCATCAACAAAATAATTATTTGTAATATATAGTGATACATCAAAGAAAGGACGGGGTTGTATCCTTATGCAGAATAATAGAGTAGTTGCTTATGAATTAAGGTAATTGAAGATACATGAACAGAACTATCTATCTCATGAGATAGAGTTGGAAGTTATAGTATTTTTCTTGAATATATAGAGCCACTATATCTATGGTGAAATATGTGACATATATAATAAACATAAAAATTGTATGTATATTTTCTCTCAGAAAGATCTTAAAATGAGGAAAATATGATGGTTGGAACTACTTAAGGACTATGATTGTTCGATACAATACCACCCTAAGAAATATGGTGGTTGATGCATTGAGTATAAGGGACCATGGAGTTCTTAAAATGATGAGTATTAACAATTATCCGTTATTTAGGGATTTAGTAGAGATAAATATGGTAACTTTTAATAAAGGTGTGACATTATTCCTTTTCTAAGAAATTTTTAAACCAAATTTACTAGAAAAGATAGATAATTACCAATAGGATGATAATGATTTAAAAAGGAATATTAAGGTAATTAAATATAATAAATTTTATACTTAATCTACAAAAATGGAGTATTGATGTTTGGGAAGATATTGTGTGTTCCATTCATATTAAAGATAAAGAGAGAGATATTGGGTGAAGAAAATAGCTCAGATTTCTTTATACACCCTAGTTGAACAAATATTTATAGAGATTTAAGAGAACATTTTTTGTGGGACTATATAGTGTGGTAAATTTCAGACTATGTGTCCATATACTTAGTGTGTCAAAAATTAAAAGACCGAAGACAATAACCTAATGGGTCATGAATCCTATGTTTATACCAATATGAAGATGGGATAATGTTATAATAAAATTTTTCACTAGAGTTCCAAAGACTCCTAGGAAAAATAATTCTATATTTATCATTATTGATAACCTTAAAAAGTCTTTTTATTTATTAGTTGTATGGGAAGATCTAACCCTTGGGCTCCTTACTTAACTCTATATCAATGAAATCATGAGGATTAATGGTGAACCTCTATCAATTGTATCTAATCATGACCATAAGTACACATCAAAATTCTATAAGAGTCTTCAAAAGGGTCTTAACACTAAGATACATTTAAGAACTTCCCATAATCCCAAAATTGATGTGCAGCCTGAAAGGACTATTCTAACATTTAAAGACATGTTAAGATCATTATTTATTGACTTTCAATATAAGTTGGATCATTATCTACCTCTATTGTGATTTTTATATAATAATAGCTTCCATTAAAGTATCCAAATGGAACCATATGAATATTTTATGAAAAGAAATTTCATACTCTAATTTGTTGGGAATAAATTAGATAAAGGAAGCTAGTAAGCCCATAAATTTTTGGCAATACAAATGTGAAAGTACGGACAATTTAGAATCATATAAAATCAACTCAAAGAGAGAAAAATAGTTATACTAATAATAAAAGGAGATACTTGGAATTTAAATTGGGTATCATGTATTATTAAAGGTGTCCCCATGTAAGGGAGTTATAAAATTCAGTAAAAGTAGGAATTTAATCCCTAGTTACATTGTTCCTTTTGAAATTCTAGAGATAATTAGATTTGTAGCATAATAATTAGCTACACCACCTAACCACTCTAAAGTACATGACATATTCCATGTTTCTTTATTTAATAAATACATGTAGGAATCAATTCATTTACTATTATTTGAGGGAATAAAGTTGGAACTTGAATTGTATTATAATTAATATCTTTTATATATTCTTGACATTATAGAGAAAGTTTTTTATAATCAAACAACTTGGTTGGTGAAAATACTTTGGAGAAACTACAAACTATATGAGGCAACATGGGAGCCTGAAGAATCTATGAGGAAGGATTAATCATATTTTTTAATATCTTATATGTATCCAAATTTAAAGGATGAAAATATTTAATTGGGGGGAATATGATACCTGATACCCTACTATAGCAGGTAAAAATTGCATCTCAAAATTATTACAAAATGTGCACTGTAAAGATACTTCATTCATGATTAAATTTAAAAAATAAATTTATAAATTATAGAATTTATATTTTATAAAAATTATTTAATTTTTAGATTAATTATGTAAAAATTAACTTAGGGTAAATTTATGGGATTTTTCTAAAAATATTTATTTTTAAGGGAAAAATACAAAATATTATTTTTACAAATACCATGACTTTTATGACATCATTATAACATAAGAATGAATTAAAAAATTATGAATCATTTTTCATAATTAAATATTTATTTAATAATTAAAATTATACATTTAAAATATTAATTTAAATTTAGAAACCTATGTTTACCATTTTGGAAATCTAGTTGTATTTTATTCAAATAAAAAACTATTTTTTGTCTTTTCTTTTAATTGAATATTAATATGGTGGATTTCAGTTTTTTCATGCATTAAAATAAAAATTAATATATTTTTTAGTAATAAAGCAATGAATTTTATGAAAACAAACAACATTGATAATTTTATCCTAAACATAATTTTTATTCTTAAAAATACACTTTTCCAAAAAATGGTTTTTACACATTATGTGCACTAATATTAAAATTAATTTTCCTAACCCTTAAAATTTTTATTTGATGAAATTATTTTAATTTTTTAAATCAACATTTTAATATTATTTGATAATTTTAATTGTATTTTTGGTCATTAAAACAAGTTATTGAGGTTAAAAATGAGTTTTTGTGGTAAAAGCTGATTATGGTAAAAGTTAAAACTAAAGAGAAAACACCTAAAATTACTCAAAAATTATCTCAAAATTTATAGTGAATTATTTTATCAATCAAAACTAATCCATACTCCATTATTTTTCACATCTGGATCCATTTTCCTTTAAAAGTGACATTACATTTAAATAAATTTATGGGTATTTACAAAAGTGTCACCCCTATCACTTATAAAAGGATACTTCCACCACCCCTTTACATACACTCTAAAATTAGAATTACACATTAAAATATGACTTTTATACTTTCCCTATATCCATACCCCATGTTTGGAATCCCCTTGATCCAAGTAAAATCGAAAGATCCTCTATTTCTAAGAGGTCTTCCAAGAGAATATTCAAATTATCAATGTGAGTACGAGTCACTTATTAAATTTTATTATTTTCTATATTTATCCTAAAAATATATTTTACTAATTATAATATAATTAAATAATTATTATTATTATACTAAAATTTTCTTGTGTTAATGTTATAACCATTACCTACCATTTCTACTTAGAAAAATGAGAACGTTGTTTGTGCGTCCATGCGGACTACCGCCTCCAAAAAGAGAAATATTTATTTTTTCATAACCACATTATATGGATGGTTCTAGAATATTATTTAATGAATAAATATTAAATTTTTAACATGTTTATGATTATAAAAAGATAAACTATTTTATACCTTCCTTTCATTCTATGAAAAATAAAAATGTCATCTGTGTATACGTGTGAACTACCACCTCCATGAAACAACAGGTTTCATTTTTCATCATTGTCTCACATGGATAGTTATAAAAATATATTTAATTAATATATATCATATTAAGGAGAAATATATGTCATTAATAAGATTATATAAGTATTATACAATAATTAATGATCATTATAAAGTAAACCATTGACAACGGTAAATTATCTAAAACAAGCTCTTCGTGTTCCATTTTCACCAACCATATCCATGACTTACATGGAATGAAAAAGGTAATTCATAAATCATTGAAATAAATATATTCTTATATTCTGATTAATCTTATAATTATTAACTTTTTATCAATTAATGTGGTCTGACATCGTTGTTATAAAACATGTATAAAATAATCAAAATTACTAACATCCAATTAAGAAAATAAACATTAACTAACAAATATATATGTAGTGAATGAGTAAAATTGAAGATTATAAAAGATAATTTATATGAATAAGGTTCTTAAATAAGTTATTATATTGGCTATTATTATTATAAATGAGTTTAAATAGTTTTTGTGAATGTTATGAGTAAAAGGTAAGGGTTCTTCATCTCAAATTCTATTCTTTGAGAAAAATTTTGTATTATGATACTATTTTTATTTACATGGATTATATAATTACCCTTTTAAATTTTTTACTATGAATATCATTATTCATGTTATTTCAATTTTTATTTCAATTTTTATTTCAATTTTCCTCCTATATGGTATTTTGATTCAAAAAAATTCAAAACTATAAGGGTTTCTTTTCCAATCTCACATAGATAAAAGTTTAATATATATTCCTTTTGAAAAAAGGTCAGTAGAATTATAAGGGTTACAATAATATATATTTGGGCCTAAAATAAGAAAGTATACCATTAGAATAAATAATAATATGGATATGGAGGGAAAATATTCCGAACCAAAACCATAGGGGTTTCTTTTCCAATCTCACTTTGTTTTGGTCGGGAATCTTTTTCCTTTATATCCATATTCTACTTCCCACCAATGTTATCATTTATTATTTAAAACCCAAATATATATTATTGTGAACCTTAAACTAATACTTACATCTTTTCAAAAGGAATTCATATTACACTTTTAACTGTGTGGTTTTAAATAAATATATTTTGAAAAATTATTTGTGTTCGTATCTTTTATCTTCCACTCCATATTTTCAGACTTAGCCCTTATTTATTTTAAAAATTATATTTTTTGAGTTTTTTATTTTGAATCAATGTTTTAAAAGTTGTTTGTGTCATCTTCTTGAAAATGATATTTAAAATTATATTGTGACTTCATTTTTTATTAACTTTGACTTCCTTTACAAATGTAAAAAAGTGTCTTCTTTTAACGATTTTCTATACCAATTCATTTTCTTGACACCTTCATCAGTTTTATTTAAGAAACAAACTCTCTAATTTTTTATTATTTTTCAATAAAAATTCTATTCCCTTTGAATTATAAAATATTTTCTAAAAATAGTATCAAAATGTAAAGGGTATTTATTCTTCTTCCTCCAAGTAAATTTTTAATGATCTTATAAAGTTGTTTTTAATCTATGTTATTATCCTTTAAATTTTCACATGTTTAAATGGGGATATTAGGGGATAAGCCTATAAGGGGCGTAGTGACTCTATTTTTTTTCTCATCACCACATTTTTCCTCCATCTAGGGTTTGATCGTGACCTTCCTCCCCAGCGTTTTATCGGTGTGTTCTCATCATGGTGGTTCCATCTCAGTGTGGTGATGTGGTTTATCTTCAGGCTTGGTTGTCTGGAATTGTAGAGAAGGTGATGGCTTCATGGTCTCGCGGTTCGACTTTGGGCAAGGTTTTCTGGTGACGCAGTGAAGGAGATATTCGAGATCCAGCCTTCCCTGGCAGGGTGGTCAGTATTATGGTCTTACTCATCATGCTTCAGCATGGTGGTCAGGATCTTGGGCTTTCACAGTGGGTTTTAGGGATTTTAGTCAATGGGGTCTTGAGACGAGCGATCTGGTCGGGTTTCAGGTCTGCGGTGGGACCCGGTCTTCCACGAAGTTGGGGTTTAACTCTTCCTTCCTCTGTGCTCCAGTTGGGTGGTTGGGTTCCTGGTCTTTCGCGGTAGGTTTCAGGTCTTCTGTGGTGCAGTATGGTCGATGTATGGTCTTCTATAGTGTTTTTGAGATCTCGGCCTTCCACTTCATGCTCTAGTAGGGTGAGTGCTTTGGGTGGTTTGTTTTGGTCCCCATTTGTGGTTTTGATGGCAGCAACAGGATTTGAGGATATTTGTGTCATTTATGTTGTCAGGGTGGCCCTGTTATCGGCCCTCATAGGTTCCCCCCTTGCATCTTGTGTGTTTTCTCTTTTTTGCCTTTGGTACGGGTTCTTATCAGGCTCTCATCTACTCAGATTCAAGCCCAGATTGGTGCTTTTGGTCCAAATTAGTGTGGTTCCCCTCTTAGGTGAAATTATTTTGGTGTGGTGGTTGGGTCTTTTAGCCCTAGGTGGCATTAGACTTGGCTTCTTGCATCTTGGAGTGTTTGGCTTCTTCGGGTGGCTCGTCTATGGATGCGTTTTTGAAGGGATCCTTGAGGGTTGTTTCAATGGGTATATTGTTCAGTGACGATTATGGCGTCTAGGAGGTTGGATTTATTGTTGATAATTTTTTGAATGGTCTAATTTTTTGTTTTTTGAATGAGTTTCATAGTGGTTCATCTTGAATTGTGGCCTGCGTTCAAGGGTCTATGAAATCAGACCTTCTCCAATGGGCGACTTTAGATGAGTTTCAGAGCAGGAAGTTTTTCACCAGCCCATTTCTATTAGGATTTAGAATTTTGAGTGGGTATAACTTTTTTCATTGGTACCAGGCCCATGTATCTCTGTATGGGATAGATATTTGAGCAGCGATGAGAAGTTGGAAGCTAGACGTAACGTTTTTTATGCTAGGGAGGATCTTTTCTTGTTGTCTTGATCTGGTTGTGGATGGTTTTTGGACTTTTGGGGGAAATTTAATGTTTTTAAGTCCTTGAAGTCATGTTTGGTTTCTCCTCACAAATTAAAAGGGAATTATTCTAATAAAAATTAATTTTTATTCAGTCAATGGGGATATTATCTAATGATATCATCAACTTTTTTTCTCCGGATGACTTATGATCATGTTATTGCATTTATTTAATGGGTGAGGCATTTACATCCTATATGTTTATTTTTCTAATAAATATTTTTATTAGTTACTAAGGAAAGTTAATTATGCAATGTATTGTTATTTTTTTCATTCATATAATGAATTCATTGGAATTATTAAGTGATAATTGGGGTTCGTAATAGCTCATTGATACATTGGTAGGTCTCATGTGACAAACTTTCTTGGATATTTGGTGTATTCCTTGACTATTTATGTATGATGCCTTAGCACGAGGACATAGTAGTAATATTATGATGTCTATAATTTTTCATTCTATCACTATGAAATGAATTATTATTATACATTTGATTATTTATCTTGTTATGTCATTCATACATATAAACCTATTTCATGATATTAGTTATATAAAACATTTAATTGTTGTTTATATATTTCCATATTATTCAATATTTGGTTATTCTATGATATCTTCCATTGTATTTTTTCCCTGAATAATCGTTAGATCTTAATGTAACATCCTAATTTTTTTTAAGGAAACACTATGTTTGATAGCATATATGATACGCCATATTGAGTTAAATGAATAACTAATTATTATTATTTAAATATGATAGTTATCACATAGCCGTTATAATGGTGGGAATGAATAGTATTAACTAAATTATGAAAATATATTTTACACATGTATATATAATTAATTATTTGGTGACCAATTAATTATAAATGAAAATAAAACCTTTTTAAAATAAAAGGAAATGTTTTGTTGAAAAAATATTTAAGTATGAATAAGTGTGTTTATAAAATAATCAAATCACTATTATTGGATTATATTAATAAAATATATATATATAATATATTCAATCTAATATTTGAAATTCACCTTATTTGTTTTCTATACATGGTATAAGAACAAATCAAATTTTATAGATAAAAGAAGTGTTTTTCTAAAAAGATATATTTGTCGCCTTTTGATGGCGCACTTGTTTTAAATATAATTTTTGAAAATTTTATTAATTATATTTGAAAAAATAAACTTCTTTCTTGAAATATGATTATAAAAATTTAGGTTGGTTTAATTTTTGATATTTTTCTGATAAGATTCATTTTTTGATGAACAGTGAAATAAATACTACATTTTAATTGAAAAATATTTTTTCATAAAATTTATTTATAATGTTACATTATATAATTGAATGGTTTAAAAGTATAATTAAATCAATTTTTTATCATTTAATCTAATTTATTTCATTATAATCAATTTCACATTGAAATTATATATAAAAACTTTCTGAACTTTTGAAGGTTTTTACTTTTAAAACCCATTTTCTCAATCCGTCAATGGGATTAATTTTAAATTAATTTTAGACACTTATGTGTTTTTAATTTTGAAAAATGTATTATATATTGGGAATAATAAGGTCCAAATTTAGTAAATATTTCCCTTTTATTTTCTAACATATTAATAGTAACTTTAGTAATTATTTTTATTACCATGGTTAAGGGTAAATTGGGTTATTAAGGGTAAAACTAATATTATAAAATTACCCAAAAACTTGTAAAAAATTCATTTTATGAGTTATTTTAGACCAAAATCATCCTTTTACTAATTTTTTTATCTCTTGGACCCACTTGGATGACATTAAGACATTTATAGTATTTTATTAAAAGAAAAGTGAATTTTGTCACACTCTTGTTTTTAACAAGTAAAATATTTTTAATATGGGTTCATATAAAAGATATGTTCAAATATAAATAGTATTTATAAATATAAATGTTTTACCTACATAATGGTAATTTATTTATAATTTTTAAGAAAGAAATAATTAAATTAAATGGTGACACAATGATGATGTGGTAATTACTTCATTAATGGAAGAATCAAATAAATGATATTAAAAATACTAAAATGAATATAATTTTATATAATTGATTTCATTAAATAATTTTATAAATTAATTTTACATGTTAGTGATGATTTAATAGAGTTTTTTTAAGATATCTAGTTTTTATGATATTTTTAAAAAGTCAAATAATGAATAGTTTCAAAATCGACATTAATGATATTTTAAAATAAATAACATTTGATTAAATGATATAAAATTTTAAAAAAATAAAAAATTCAAGAAAAATAATTGGTATAAGTCCTAAAATGTCATAAATGACTCATTTATTGGTCCTTTGGCATGTTATAGTAATTATATTAACCCTCAAAGTGTAAATTACATGATAATACGGTAAGAGTTAAAAGGGTAGAATAAGGGTTAAAACAAAAAGATAAGGATTAAATAAATAATCAAAATCTGTCTAATTTTCATTAGATAAATGGATTTCGATAAATCATCATCCTATATTCAAAATAACTCAATTTTTCTCCACTTGTAATAGAAAATTAATTTATATTAATTTAATATTTTAAAGAATTCCAAGAGTTCCCCTCCACTCTCTTATAAAAGGGAACTACTTATTATTATTTCTTCACACTTTAAAACAAATTTTTTCATCCAATATATACATAAATCCATTCCTAGAATCCCCACCCACATTATAGGTGCCTTATTTTAGGCATAACGCTCTCTTTATAGGTGTTAAGGTGATAATCAAAGGAAATCACCTGAATAAGAGGTATCGTTTTTATTTAAGTGTTTCTATTTTATTTATTCTTCAACTACATTAAAATATTCTTAAACCATAATGAAATAATAAATCCATTATCCTAAATATAATTATATTTTATTATGTTAATATCATCACCTAAATCCATCTCCACTTCCATCAAATGTGAAACGAATTAATTGTTTGTGTGTACGTGTGAACGATCACCTCCACAAACCAATATAATTAATTTTCCATCGTCATCTATCAATACCAATTATAATGATAGAATTAATGTTTATATATGATATTAATAAAAAATTGTCATTATAATATAATAATATATAAATTACTTTCTTACTTATCATGCACATAAAAATGATAACTTCGTTCGTACGTATGTGTGAACTATCACCTCCACAAAGCGATGTGATTCATTTTCAATCACCACATCACATGTATAATATGTATAAATATATTTAAATTATTAATATGATATTAATTATATTATGATAATTCTTTAAATATAAAATAATACATACTTTTTTTCATAATGATCATTGAAAAATGGAAACGTTGCTCATGTGTACGTACGGATTACCGTCTCCATGATTGTAACATAGTTCATTTTTTATATACATATGTAATGGATGGATAAAAGGTATAATTAATGTATAAAATTAATTATCATTTTATGAATATTATTCTATATATGATAGACTAATGACCACCTTGACTATAGACATCATACCAAAGTCATTTTGGAATCAAGTATCGAATATCATCAAAACGTCTGACGTGAACTTAAATAATTAAGTAATTATTATAACATGATAATAATTGATATAAAAGGAATAATAAACTTTAAAAAGTTCATAAAGAAATTAAATAATTAACCTATGTTTATTATTCCGGAATATAAAGATTATACGTGATGATTCGGACTCAAGGTAATGGACTTTATCTCAATCTCCTTTCATTGAGGCATAGTTTGATGTTATACACCCACCTTCTTTTATTAGGTGTATATACATCCCCTTTAACTTATCATTTTAATACTTTATTTATTATCATGATATTTATTTATTTTTATGGGGATTAATATTTAAATGTTTAATGTGGTGTGGGACACCTTGAATATTTAAAGATTTAATTATCACATCTTTTTATCCATATCAATATTTTGGATATTATTTTACTTATTTATATAGATATAAAACTATTATAAAGGACATTTTATGCCTATTTTTAATTTAATTTAAAGGTTTTAAAAATTAATATTTTTACATGTTTTATATGAAAAGTTTTGACAAATGACAAAAAGAATGTTCTTTTTAACGTAAACGGCAACAACAACTTCTCCACCATCATGACCATTATTTAGTATGTGGCTTCCTCTATAAGCCTTCATATTTTTAAAAGAAAAATAAACCCATATTTTCTTTTTATAGTTATTTTGTTATTTAAAATGGGTTTTGAAAATGGATTTATTATTTCAATATCATGAAATGATTTCTTGTGATTTCAAATGAAATTTTATGAGTGAAATGCTGAAAATTTCAATATTTTATGTGTTATGATTATATTATGGAACTTGGAAATTTTATGGTTGGTTACATTATAAACCAATGAGGGCGGTTTTATGATAAACCAAGGATGGGTGGTTACATTATAACCTCCACTACATTGGGTATGGAAGCCGACTATATGTTTATTCTATTTTGTAAGAGTGACATGTATAGAAGACGATTGCATGGTTATTTAATTTAAGTATAATTTTGTACCAAGTTACCTTTATGTGTTATATATTCTTGATATTGGTTTTATGATAATATTTTTATTTTAAAAAGGGTAATAAATGATCTTACTTTCATAGGAAAGTATTTACTACTTCTTAAGGGTGAAATTATTACTTTATGATAAAGTATTCATGGGTTTTCATGTTTTCAAAAGACTAACAATTTTTCCTTCTTTATATATCCCTTACTGATATTTTTATACTCATCCCATGTTTTATTAATGTTTTTCATAGGAATTAATGATGGGTAAGGATTATTAGATGTCATTTTGAATTTTATGAAGAGTTTTTATAAAAGTGATCATGCTTTATTTTAAATGTTTTAGATTATGAGAAAAATGGATATTATTTGAAAGTGTCCAATTATATTTTTATTGTTTTTATATGTATGAGTTATGGCCCAATTATCTAAATCTATAAACTTGAAAAGATCTTCAATGTGAAATAAAGTAAAATTATTGGCTTAACTCATCATTATGTAATGTTTTAAGGTTAGGTACTTATAGTGGGTATCATATGAAAGTTTTATACAACTTTAGAGTTTGGGATAGTGTTAATATAATTACATTAGAATATTTTACTTTATAGTTAAGTTGAAATTATGTATCATTTTAATATTACCTTGTTGCTTCATATAAGATATGTCTGTTTAGAATGGTCTTCCACAGAGGAAATAGGTAAGCTGTGGTGGGAAGGCATTGAGAGGAAAAAATCCTTCAAAATCAACATCCTGAGGTGGTTGGAATTGGAATAGAAAAATTTTTTATAGTGATGGATCAGTTTACATAAGCTATAAATGGTTTTGGTATCCATTCTAAAGAGGAACCCAATGTACCACAAAGGAACATGTATATAGTGTAACATTTCATGAAACAACATCCCTCATCATTCAGAGGATCATATAACCCCATGATAGTTTAAGGATGTATTAAATACCTAGAAAAGATATTTGATTTCATGGGTTGTTCAGATCACAAAAAGGTAAATCATGTAATTTATCATTTTGAAGGTGAAGCCGACTAGCGGTGTCAATGATTAAGAATATAATAGAAAGTGAAGAAATTGATGCATTAGAATGGGATGAATTTAAGAATATATTTCTTGAGAAATATTTTCTTATGGTTGTTCAACTTAGGATGGAAAATCAATTCTTGGAATTGAGATAAAAGGAGGAAGATCTGGTGGTTGCATACAAAGTAAACTTCACCTGTTTGGCAAGGTATGTCCCAAATTTTATCCAGGATCTTGATAGTACGATGAATAATTTTTACTCGGGATTGAATCTGAGATATCAAAGGTCATTATATTATTATGAGTTAAAAATCTATGAGAAACTTTTTCGATGATCTAAGAGGGTATAAATTGAGTTTAATGATGATCATGTGTCCCATGAAAATAAGAAATATAAGAGGTCTATTTGGTAGGAAATGGGAAAGGATTCATCAAAGAAGATTGAAGGTAAGAAAAAAAAATTCCCATATTGTGATAAGTGTGGTAAAAAACATACTATATAATGTCTTACAAATGTGGGGAAGTTCTTACAATGTGGTAAGTTGGGTTATATGGATTTTGACTGCAAGGGAGATGATCCAAAAATCAAAGATAATCCAACGGTGAGATGTTTTAGTTGCAATGAGTTGGGACATTATGTTAATGTGTGTCTGAAGTTACTTACTCATGTTTTAATTCATCATGATAGAAAACAAAAATGTGTGGGAAAATATTTTTTTTACTAATACAATTTATGTTGAGACATCTGGTCAAGTGATGGAAGCTCGAGGGAGCTCAATATTTTTTTGAAGGTTAGCCATATGTTCAAGGTTTTAGACACTCCTTCTAAGGTTTTAAGTGATGTGATCATAAGTTATTAAGGACCTTTCTGGGAGATATTTTTTTGGGTTTATGTTTCTATAAATATTTATTTCAATGATAAGTATGCCTTTTATTTTGGAAATGAGTTATAAGGTATTGATAACCTTTAGGTTTTGTGTGATCTTTTATGATTAAGATTATTTTTAGGGATGCACATCACAATTTTAGTAATGTTATCTAGATAAAATAGTTCTTATAAAATAGAAATATATCAAGTAAGTATTTTTATTTATGTTCTTAGATAGTAAATAAATTCCTCAACTCTATTAAAAGGATCTTAAAAAAAATTGTTTACTTTTCTTACTAAGAAATCAGTAGCCTTTTAACTCATCATGGATTTATGGTTTTTTGATTATTGACTTTATCCTGACAATTTTTTCTATCACTCTCAATCAGAACTTGATAGTTATTTTTCTATTCCATATCCATGTTTCCCTACATGTAACCCTAGTATGTGTTATCTTAGGTGACCTTCATACTTACTTTTTTTCTTTTAAAGTGGAAGTTTTATTAATCCTTTTTCTAATGTGGGATTTAAAAAGAGGTATTTTGAAAATTCAAACCCCTAGTTTTTTATACCGAGTTAAAATTTTGAGGATGAAATTTAATAAATATGGGATAATATAACATCCCAAGTTTTTTTAAGGAAACACTGTGTTTTATATTGTATATGATACACCACATCGAGATTAAAGGAACAAATAAATATTATTATTTAAATATGGTAGTTATCACAGAGTCATTAGAATGGTGGGAATGAATAAAATTAACTAAATAAAATATGTTATAAACATATATATATATATATATATATAATTAATTAGTGACCAATTAATTATAAATGAAAATACAACCTTTTTTAAAATAAAAGGAAATGTTTTTCTGAAAAACTATTTAAGTGTGAACAAGTGTGTTTATAAAAAAAATCAAACCACTCTTATTGGATTATATTAATGAAATATATATATAATATATTCAATATGATATTTAAAATTCATCTTATATGTTTTATATACATTATATAAAATAAAATTCAATTTTACAGATAAAAGAAGTATTTTTCTAAAAAGGCATATTTACCACCTTTTGATGGCGCACTTGTTTTAAATCTAATAAAAACATTTATTAATTATATTTAAAAAAATAAAATTATTCTTTTAAATTAGAGTATCAAAAATTACTTTGGTTGAATTTTTTATATTTTTTTGATAAGATTCATTTTATGATGAATAGTGAAACAAATACTGCATTTTAATTGAAAATAGCTTTTTCATAAAATTTATTTATAGTGTTAAATTAAATATTTGAATGATTTAAAGGTACAATTAAATAAAAATTTTAACATTTAATTCAATTTAGGTAATTATAATTAATTTCAAATTGAAATTGAATATAAAAAATTTGTGAACTTTTGAACGTTTTTACTTTAAAAACATGTTTTCTCGATCCCACAACAGGATTAATTTTAAATTAATTTTAGCCACTTCTGTGTTTTTAATTTTGAAAAATCAATTCCATATTTGGAATCATATGGTTCGAATTTATTAAATAGGTCTCTTTAATTTTTTGGAAAATATTAATATTAGCTTTAGTAATTATTTTTATTACCAGAGTTAAGGGTAAATCGGGTAATTAAGTATAATAATAATATTATAAAATATTATAAAATTACCCTAAAACTTGTTAAAATTTAATTATATGGGTTATTTTAGATCAAAATCATAATTGGACCAATTTTTTGAGCTCTTGGAGCCACTTGGATGACTTTGAGAAAATTATAGTATTTTATTCAAAGAAAAGTCAGTTTTGTCACACTCTTGTTTTTAACAAGTAAAATATTTTTAATATGGGGTTATATAAAAGATATGTTTGACTATAAATAGTATTTATAAATATAAAATGTTTACCTATATAATGGTAATTTATTTATAATTTTTAGGAAATAAATAATTAAATTAAATGGTGACACATTGATAATGTAGTAATTGCTTCAATAATAGAAGAATCAAATAAATGATATTAAAAATATTAAAATAAATCTAATTTAATATAATTGACGTTATCCATGAATTTTATGGATTAATTTTACATGTTATAGATGATTTAATAGGTTTTTTTATAATATATTAGGTTGTTATGATATTTTTAAAAAAAGTCAAATAATGAATAGTGTCAAAATTGACATTAATGATATTTTAAAATAAATAATATTTTATTAAATGATATAAAATTCAAAATAAATTATAAACTTTGAAAAAATAATTGTTATAATTCCTAAAATTTCATAAATCACTCATTTATTGGTCGTTTTTCATTTTATAGTAATTATATTAACCCTCAAAGTGTAAATTACATGATAACGCGGTAAGAGTTAAAAGGGTAAAATAAGGGTTAAAACCAAAAGATAAGGATTAAAAAAATAATCAAAATTTATCTAATTTTTATTTTATGAATGGATTTATACCCATACTCATCCTATATTCTAAATAACTCAATTTTTATCCACTTGGAATAGAAAATTAATTTATATTTATTTAATACTTTAAAGAATTCCAAGAGTTCCCCTCCCCTCTCTTATAAAAGGGCACTACTTATTAACATTTCTTCACACTTAAAAACAAATTTTTTTAGCCAATATATACCTAAATACCTTACTATAATCCATCCTCACATTCTAGAGTCATTATTTTAAGTATAACATCTTTCTTATAGGTGTTAAGTTGATAATCAAAGGAAATCACCTGAAGAAGAGGTATCGTTTTTATTTAAGTGCTACTATTTTATTTATTCTTCCAGTGCCTTAAAATATTATTCATCCATTATGAAATAATAAATCCAGTATCCTAAATATACTTATATGTTATTATGTTAATATCATCACATAAATCCATCTCCACTTCCATCAAATAGGAAAATAATTGATCGTTTGTGCGTATGTGTGAACTATCACCTCCACGAACCGATATAATTCATTTTCCATCATCGTCTCTCAAGATTGGTTTTAATGATGGAATTAATTTTTATATATGATATTAATGAAATATTTATCATTATAATATAATAATATATCAATTATTTTCTAACTTTCCATGAAGATAAAAATGATAACGTCGTTCATGAAGACGTGTGAACTATCACCTCCACGAAGCGATGTGATTCATTTTTAATCACCACGTCACATGAATAATATATATTAGTATATTTAAATTATTAATATGATATTAATTATATTATTATAATTCTATAAATATAATATAACATATACCTTCTTTCCATAATGATCATTGAAAAATGGAAATTTTCCTCATGCGTATATATGGTTTACCGTATCCATGAGTCTAACATAGTTCAATTTTCATATACATATGTAATAGATGGATTAAAAATTATAATTAATGTATATAATTGATTATTATGTCATGAATATTATTCTAGGGATGATGTACTAATGACCACATTGACTATATACATCATATCAAAGTCATTTTGTACTCAAGTATCGAATATCATTAAAACTTATAATGTGAACTTAAATAATTAAGTAATTGTTATAACATGATAATGAGTGATATAAATGTAAAAAATTGAAAAGGTCCTCAATAAGGTAAATACTTAACCTAAGTTTATTATTTAATAAGATAAATATTTTACATGATGATTCGGACTCAAGGTAAGGGACTTCGTCTCAATCTCCTTTCATTGAGGCATAGTTTGATGTTATACACCCACCTTCTTTTATTAGGTGTATATACAGACCTTTGAATTATCATTTCATTAATTTATTTATTATAATTTTATTTAAAAAAATATTTTTATTAAGATTTAAATGTTCAAAGTGGTATGGGACACCTTAAATGTTTAAATATTTAATTATCACATCTTTTTCTCCATGTCAATATTCTTGATATTATTTTACATATTTATATGGATATAAAAGGATTATAAAGGATATTTTATGAATATTTTTAACTTTATTCAAAGTTTTTCAAAAGAAATATTTTTACATGTTTGATACAAAATGTTTTGACAAACGACAAAAAGAATGTTCTTTTTAATGTATACGGTGAAAACAACTTCTCTATTGCTATAGGCATTATTTGATATGTGGATTCCTCTACAAGCCTTCATATTTTTAAAAGAAAAATAAACCCCACTTTTCCTTTTCTGGTTATTTTTTTATTTAAAATGGGTTTTGAAAATGAATTTTTTATTTTAATATCTTGAAATAATTTCTTATGATTTCAAATGAAATTTTGTGAGTGAAATATTGAAAATTGAAATATTTTATGTGTTATGATTATATTATGGTACTTTGAAATTTTATTGGTGGTTATGTGATAAACCAATTATGTGTGGTTCCATGATAAACCAAGGATTATTGGTTATGTTATAACCTCCAATGCATTGGGTATGGAAGTCGAACATATGGTTATTCCATTGTGTAAGAGTGACATGTATGGAAGTCGAATGTATGGTTATTCCATTTAAGAATAATTATGTCCGAAGTTACATTTATGTATTATCTTTTCTTCCAATGGGTTTTATGGTAATATTTTGATTTCAAAAATGGTAAACATTGAACTTACTTTCAAATGAAAGTATTTACTACTTCTTAAGGGTGATATTATTACTTTATGATAAATTATTCATGGGTTTTCATGTTTTCACAAGACTAACAGTTTTTCCTTATTTATGTATCTCTTACTGATACTTTTATAATCATCCCACATTTTTTTAATATTTTTTACAGGGCTTAAGGATGATTAAGTATTGTTAGATGTCGTGTTGAATTTTGTGAAGAGTTTTCATAAAAGTAATCATGTTTTATTTTAAATGTTTTAGATTATGATAAAAATGGATACTATTCAGAAGTAACAATTTTGTATTTTTATGGTTTTGTTATATATGAGTTATGGACTAATTCTCTAAATCTATAAACCGTAAGAGATCATCAATATGAAAGAAAGTTAAATTATTAACTTAAATTGAGATTATGCAATGTTTAAGGATGGGTCCTTATACTTAACCTTTTATTTTTTTCTTATCCCCAGGGTACCTAGAAGTGAACCTTGAATGATTTTAGGAATATAATATAAGAAATAATAATGTTACCACTAAAATTTTAATTTTCATTTCATGTTTTCACATGTAATGTGATAATCATCTGTGTGTCTAGTCACCCAAAACTACTAAAATGTGTGATAATGTGTGATATGGTCCAATGTATCTTATATCAATATAATAAAGTGATCACTGACTCTATTTTTTTAGATTCTGGGTTGTTACATTCCAGATATTCCCATGAACACTCATTGAGCTCTATATTTAGTGTCTATTTTGGACCCAAACCTATGTTTTGTGTTTTATTTGTTATAAATAATAGTATTATATAGTATGTCTGGAGTTTTTGTAGGTGATGAAGTCGTAGTTAGAGGTTGTGTCATCCATGAGGACTTTTGTGTAGTAATTAAAAGAGAAAACATATTGATATATCTATACATTAAGGGACTATTTTGGGATGAATGGAGTATATTTCATATCCAAAGGCTGGAGTTACATAATAATTGATGATCTAGTTCTATTACATGTAGTATTTTGGAAGGAATTCAAAGCAAGAATACTTTATCTAGATATGGAGATAAATGCCACTAAATAATTCCAGTGTGGAATTAATCTCACCTAAAGGAAGTGAAGTGGCCCAAAGAAATTATTGGAACTATAAAAAGATAAAATTTATGAATATAATAATTCAAAGGAAAATTTTATATAAGTTTATTCAATCCTAGAAGTTTTTTAATAATGGTGTCTCCTTCTAATGTTTGCTACACTTTTAGGCTTAAAATCTAGAGAGAAGAAGAAGTTTCCATGTAATTCATAGTGAATCATGAGATTATGTAAGTACAAAAGTATAAAATGATATAAATTAGGATTTTTTAATAACCATGAAGGAAACATGAATTTTTGATGTAATTAGTAACACGATTCGTGTATAGGGAGTTATGTTGAGAATGAAGGAGGCTCTGTGAGATTGTCTGATCCTAAACTCAGTAAGAGTTTGTGAAGGAAGTATGATGAATCATATAAAGTAAGATATGATGTAAATGATGGAGGCTCTCTGTGGTCATGATATTCCATCTTGGATGAGTTAGTTGATTTAGGGGGTTCTCAATGGGATTCACATGGACTATATATGTTAGGTGAGTCACATAATTGAAATCTATTTTTTTAGGTGATGTGCGTAAGTCTTGTATGTCAGGGAAATGAGTAGCTGATCATGATTTTCAAAGTTATGTCAGTGAGTTATTTTATATAAATACTTATTTGTTCACATCATTAGTAAGAGTGATCAAAAGTTAAAAAAATCCAGAGTATAGAAGCTTGAGAGGATTTTGAGTGAAAGAAAGGAGCTCCACATATGCTCCATCACAATACTCATTCGTGTAATCAGTCATGTGGTGTGGTTGAGTAGATTAAAGATATGTGAAAGGCCTTATGTAGAGGAGTTAGTTAGAAGGATATAAATGGCTAGATTAATCTGATTCACTTTATACCAAGGTAGTCACACAGAGTGACTTAATTGAAATAGAAACGTAGAGAGGCTCATGAAAAGAGGTCACATGAAGAAGTCATGAAGAAGGTATCACATAAAGTAAACAAATGGATTAGGTTATGCGCATAGGTTTATGAAATCAGGTTTATGAGTTTTAGGCCACATGAATATAGTTATGCATTAAGGGTTATGAAATGAATAGTGTACATTGTGGTTAATTTTTGTGAGGTGAATTCACGTAGAGGAATAAGGAGCATCAAAAATAATAATTTGAGTGTTACATCTAATTGTTGAAGAGGATGAAAGAAACAAGATAATTTTATAATGAAATTATCCTAATCTAGAGAAGAAGTGATTTTATAATATTGTTGTGGAATAAAAATAATTAACTCTCTCATTGAAGAGTTGATATCATTTACCATAGAATAAGAAGATAATAGTTAAAAGAAAGAAACAGAGCATTAAATCATGAGTTATGATGCAAGTAGAATCTAATACTAAATAGATACAGGCTGGCATGTTCTTTATCAATTGAATAGGCTTTTGATTCTATAAAATATATAATATCCTTCACACATTGAATTTATGGAAGTGAAGAAGAGGTATTATGCCTTGGGTAAGGAGTGAAAATGCTCAAAAATTGTAAATGTGGTTCACCTAGCATGGATTAACTATAGAAAAAACATTGTGTCAACAAAAATAATAAATATTAGTGTATTCTATAACATTGAAAATCATCATTGTGTTCTCCTTGTATGTATACCTTTGTGGTAAACCAAGTAAAATATGTGGGTTCTATTCGTGCTTTAATTTCCTACATATTTGTGTTTTTTCAGTGATTGTTCTTATAAGAGTAACAGTTTGAACACATTTCCTAGAAACAAGGAACAATAACCTAAAATAAATATAAAATATATTAAATAAAAAAATTATTTCAGTTGTTTCCCTAATTCACTCCCCCCCCCCTCAAGGTGTCTTTGGTTACAGTAAGTGGTATCATGGGGAATGGTTTTATCTTGGTGTTCAAAATCAAAAAAAAATTATTGTATTTGTTACTCTCATGAATTCTATGATGATGCATTCATTTTTAATATGAACTAAATTTTGTGTTATAAAAAAATAAATTCTTATGTTCCTATAGGATTACAGTGAAGAGTTTATACAATATATCAAAAGAGATCCTGAATTGATAAATAATAGTGAAAAAATTGGAAATATAGAGATAGAAAAGATATGGAATAGAACTTTATCTGATAAATTATATAAGAAAATCATTATTTTTTCTATGTATTTTGGCATTAGGAAGACCCTAGAAACTATTTATAGAAAAAATATGGATAAAAAATAGGTTATTAAGTCCACCTCAAAATAATATTATAAAAATTATTAAGTTTATAAATCAATAAACAAGTTTGGTGGTGATTACCTAATGACATAAGGAAAGAAGAAGAATAGAAATAAAAATAATTATCTTGTGAAGATGGCCCCTCAAATTAAGGTGGATAACTCTGATTCTATATTTGAAATATAAAATATATTTGAGGACTCTGGAAAATATGAAAACATATAATTTTCCCTAGAGTTATATAAAAGTATTAATTGCATGGAAGAAGTGGAAATTTTCAAACTAAAGATTTAAGTACAAGACAAGGTGATTTAAATTTTATATGAAACTTTTGAAGAATGAAATAATAATATTGAGAAACATGAGTAATAATACATCATATATAAAGGAAAAATATACATGGATCCCTTTGATGATTATTCTAATGGAAGGAAAAGATTTGGAGGCTTTAATGGTGAATATGAACCACTTGCATGTGATAATAAATATGAAAAGTAAGAAGTGGTTATGAATTATGGTCATCAATTCATAGATAGTTTGTGTCAAGATCAAGAAGATACCCAATCCATACATGAGAAGGTTGATGAGTGGGAGATCATATAGGATGTGGAATATACAATCATTAAATATTTTTTCATAGAGAATAAGAGGATGAGAATATCAGAGGTGGCCCTAAGTATTAACATAAATAAGATGATTAATAAAATTAAATAATAGGGTGATCTTATTTATGAAATTAAAAAAAATATGGAAAATAAAATGGTAAGGGAAAAGGTGATGAAAGATAGTGTCATCCCTCTCAAGAGACTTCTTTAAGATAGGAAAAAATCAGTAAATGAAGCTAGATCTAGTTTTAATAATATGATTTCCCAATTTAAAGAAAAGGATTACAAGATCAAGGATCTTAAGAAAAATCTTAGTTACTTAAAGGGAAAATATAAGGTGAAGTTTCCCTCTAAATAATCATCTATGAGTTAAGTATGTGGGTCTCTAAATCTAAAATTAGCATACCAGATGAAGAATATTTATAAATCTAAAAATAATAATAATGTTTCTAAAAAATATATAAGTAAATACTCTCAAAAATAATAATTCATGTGATGTTATTACTGTGGAAAGATAGATCAAACCATGAGTATGTGTCTAGAGGCCTAAGGGATCAATGGTGGAAGAAGAACTGTTGCATCAACATATCAACTGATATGTTACTATATGAGGTATGCCTTTAATGATATATTTTTTATATGTTATAACCATGATCATATGAAAAATAATTGCAGTTGGAATAAATCAATAAAGGTTAAAGACACCATAAGGAGTTCCTTAACACCAGTTGCATATGATTAAAGTTCTTATCCTAAAAATAGACATATTAATCTAGAAAATAGGTTTACTATTCTGTAGTAAAAAAAGGATCTCAATTAAAGGTGTACTAGGAACCTACTAAGTTATACTCACAGCATCCCTCTTGGAAATAATGTAAAAAAATATTGGAGAAAAATGGAGAATCTACTCTAGTTATAATTAAAAAAATATCCACTCTAATAAAGGCTCACCTAAATTGATAAAGGAAAGAAGATGATGAATGCTTTGATGTTTTCACAATTCATGTCGTAAGGTGACAAGTGAAGGAAAGATAAAGATCCCTCTAGTAGAGGAGGAAGAATGATCAGAAGAAAAGTGGTGAATAAATCAATAAAACTTTTACACATGGGTTTAATCATGCAGTCATGAAGAAGAAGAAGCATATAGAATCTATATATAAAAATAATATTGATCATGTGAAAAAATAATACTTAATCATATCGATAGATAAGTTTGAATTGTCTAGAAAAATATAATAATCAAATAAAAATGAATATTATTTTCTTGAAATTAAAAGTAAGACTAAACCAATAAAGGGGTATTTTAAAGAATTCGTATGAAGAGAATTTTTTGTAAGTGGTTTCATGAAAAGAATCACCATAGTGATGGTTTGGAAAAAAATTATAAGTAAATGTTTTCTCCTTCGTAATAAACCAAAATCCTCTATTTGAGGATTCGGGAGGTACCCCTCTCCCCATGCATTTAAATTTTTATAATATATGTTATAAGTGGTACAGTATTAAGGGGGATATAAAATC
This sequence comes from Viscum album, assembly GCA_963277665.1. NCBI lineage: Eukaryota > Viridiplantae > Streptophyta > Magnoliopsida > Santalales > Viscaceae > Viscum > Viscum album. The sequence continues at coordinate 1,317,705,581 of OY728126.1, forward strand.
TATGGGGTATATATGTGACGAAATGGAATGGGTTCATAAGTTGAATAGAGATACATGTAACAAGAAGAATTAGAATTCTTTAAATTCATATATGGTGTCAAAATCAAAAAAAAAAATATCAAGCAACCACTATAAACTTCAAATATAATTCTTGAAGTCACATATTGAGAAAAATAAGTAATAACCAATGAAGATAATGATCTAGAGATGAATAGGTGTAAAAACTATATTTGAATGATCAAGTAGTTTCAAGTCACATTGAATATTTAAACATTTTTATCAAGAATAAATTCAAGTGATATTGGGCCATAAGGAGAATATAGATTGGTGGAGAAGTAGTAGAATTCATGTATTTTATATTTATCTATTTTTTCTAATAATATGGTATCAGGTGACCATTTTTAGGATATCAATAAGCTTATAAAAAATCAATACCATTCACAACAAGTTAGCTCCATATTTTGAATAATAATTTATCATTGGGAATTAGCTCAACAATTGGTATCAATAATTTCACTAATGTAAAATGACCTTATACCCACGTTTTTGGATAAAACTATGGGTATAGGTCACCCCCTATACCCACAATTTTTCCAAAACTATGGGTATATGTATTTTTTTTAGAACCTGTACACACAATTTTGGTAAAATGTGGGTATAGGTTGAAAATTTCAACCTATACCCATGGTTCTTCAAAAACTATGGGTATAAGGTTCGGTTCAAGACCTATACCCATAGTTTTCCCAAAACCATAGGTATAGGTTTTGGTTAAAAACCTAAACCCATGGTTCTCAAGAACCATGGGTATAGCTTTCCCGTGTAAGTATAGGGAAAAAATTTGTGAGAAAAAAAAATGTTTTGGTAGGAAAACCTTTACCCATGGTTTTCCTCCTATAAACACATTTTGAAAAAATATATATATAAGTAAATATATATTTATATAATCATAACCATATGTAGGGTAGTGGTTAGGTGCGTCATTTGTGAAGATGTGGCCTAGGGTTCAAATTCAGTTGGAGGATTTTTTTTTTTAAATCCTATAGACATAGTTTGAGATCCATGGGTATAGGGTTGTTGATAAGAAAAAAAAATCTCATAAACCTATTCCCATGGTTCATAACCATCTATATATCATTTTTCAAAACGTGGGTATAGCTCAGAGCTATACCGATGCCTCCCACTACCACGGTTCCTACAACTATGGTTATAGCCTATACCCATAGTTTTAGGGACTATACCCATGGTTTAAAACCATGGGTATAGGGTAGTTTTCTAGTAGTTTTTATATCAATACAAAGCTAGATATTTTCAGGTAAAATTAGTGACAATCACTCTAAGTAATTTAGTATTATGTGACAGATGTTTCCTGTGAAGAATTGAATATCATTCATACCAAGAAATATAATGAAGTTATCTTTAATAAGTGGTGTCATTTGGATTAATATGTGATATGTTTGAAACACTTTTTATTAATTTATTATTCACTAACTATTTGTTGTTAACATGATTGAGATCATAGGATAGTTTAAAAAAGAAAGAAAGTTATGCTTCTAGCATTTATAGAAGTGAGTGAGTGACATGGATGGTGTTGGTGTTTGTTGTATTAAGCTCATGTTTCCTACGAGTTCCTATTCAGTAGGTGTAGAGGATTTTTCAATGAATCAATGTAAAGTGGTAATTCCATTTGATAAAAATATTTCAATAATATGAAGTTATATAAAAAATGGATCTAGTAATGAAAGGTAGTAAGAAGATAAATGTTTCAAGAATAATTTGATAGATGGATCAAAAGGAGGAATATGGGGCCTAATGCTTTTGAAATTTTATTTAAAAATGGTTGACATAGCCAAGGGTCCTTCAAATTTAAAATTATAGTATCGCATGGGAAATTAAAAGTTTCATGATAGAGGGGGAGAAAAATCTCTCTATATTTTTTTCTCTGAATTCAGAGGAGATCAATGTGCCCTAACTTGTTTTTGAATATCATTAAAAATTTGATGCATGGAGATTATTAATTAATGTGGGGTAGAACTATAGATGAATGAATCCCCTATGGAGTTTTATACAAAAGAGGGTTTTAAAATAAAATATGGATATGATGAGTCCTTAAAGGGGTGAGAGTGTAAAGGTAAAATCTATATTCACATGGATCTTTGCATTTTGACATCAAAGAGGGGGGAGAATAAGGAATCATAAATCCATAACCATGAAATATTTGGAGTATCTGACATATGATGGATTTATGATAGTATTAACAACAAAATACAAAGGGTTAATGTTATACCCAAACCTATATTTAGTGTTGGATTTGTTTTTAAGTATAGTATCATAAGTATGGATAGAGTTTTGGTAGATGATGAAATCATAGTTGGAGGTTGTGTAGACCATGAGGAATTTTTGTAGAGAAATTAAAAGAAAAAACATCTTGATATCTCTATACATAAAAGATCTATTTTGGGATTAATGGAGTGAATTTTACATCTGGAGTCTGGAGTTTTATAATCATTGATGATCTGTTTATATTATGGGTAGTTTCTTAGAAAGTAGACAAAGTGAAAATACTTTATTTAGATGATAAAGATGAATGCCATGTAATGATCCTAGTGTGGAATTATTCTCACCCAAAGTAATATAGAAACCTAAAGATATTATTTTAATTAGAAAAGGAGAAAATATATGGTAAGTAAAAGGAAGATTTTTTACAAATTTATATAGTCCTGGAAGTTGTTTAAAGGAGAAGAACTTGTTTTAGAAAACACCAGAGATGATAATTTCCCAACATTCCCTTTTCTTTTTATTTCCAATAAGGTGGGAAAGTTTTGAGCATGCATATTTAATTTTGAATATGTGAAGAGATATTGACAAAAAATAGAAAGGGAGAAGAACATGTTTTTTAAAACCCATGAGATGATAATTCCCCCACTTTCCCTTTGTTTTTTTATTACTAATAAGGGGGATAAATTTTTTAGCAAACATATTGAATTTTTAATATGTGAAGAGATATTGACAACAAAATAAAAATGGGGGGATTATTAGGACCAGTGTTTCATTTTTTATAAATAATGTGTCAATATGTGTTTGGTGAGTTGAAGATGAAGTGTTTGTGTTTGGAGAATTGTTATAAATTCAATGAATGGTATTGTATGTCATGATTTAACAATTATCTATATTAATTATGATGATTTTTTAACTTCTCTTAAGTTCCAAGACATGTTTCAATAAGAATTAAACATTGTTTACCAAAATTTTTAGAAGAATAAGGAGGTCATGCAAAATAATGTTTATGTTTTATAAGGAATTTTATGAGGAAGAGATAAATAATAAGCTTGATTTTTGGATTGCACATTATATGGGATATTGGATAAGTTTTTTTTAATTAATTATATTTAAAAAAGTGGATAACCAAGATCAACCATGCATTATGGGAGAATTTATCAACCATTGATGGGAACCATCCATGCCAATATAGCATGGTGGAAAGAGTTCGGGTAGGCATAGCACCCACGAATAATGCAAGGTGTACAATAAAGAACGCATGGGTTGTTAGAGCCACCACACAGGAAGTGTGTGTGTGTTGCAGGTGTTGAACCCCACTTTCAAATTGAGAAGTGAGTGGCATGGATTTATTAGTAAGGAAGCAATCAATAGTTCATGGGTTCAATGAGGTATATAGAAATGAAGAATACTATTCCTATACTCTAAAAAGATAAAAACATAACCACGGCCATTTGACCCATATAATATGATATGTGTGATTATGTTGTCATCTTCTGCATCTTCTGTTGCACTTATTTCCTTCCCAATGACATGGGTTCAATTCCATAATCTTAATATGATTTCCATCCATCTATGGTGATTGATACCAACACATAAAACTAATATAATCTTTTATCCAAAAATCATGAATACAATCTCTATCTTGCATGAATACGATCATTCAAAGGAAGTGATACTACCAAGTAAGATACAAATAAATAGTCATCAATTCATACAAGATGAGTTTGAGATTATAGAAGTGATAAATCACATGATCCATATCACATTCATGTTAGGAGAAAATTCAAACTCATGTAAGTGAAGACACCATGTTTTTTGGTGTAGATATTTTTAGAAATGCTGAAAATTTTGGTATTTATGAAATCCATGACATGAAATTTTTCTCATATCCTTTATGTGGATTAATTATTTGAGGAGAGGTGGTGAATAACTATATAAATATTGAGGGTCATAGATAAGGATATTTTTTTTCAATTTTTAGACAGATCTTGTTTTCCTAAAGAAAAAAATAGAGCGTCCATGAACATCAATTTTTTGAATAGACACTGCAAATCCTCTACTTATGTAAAGAATAAAGATCATGTGGCCTCTTGATTTGAGAACCTCACACTAAAGTGTTTCTTGAAGAAATTGAGATATTGAGAAGGGTTTCATGAAGAACCTATTCCACAAATACTCACTGTTTGTGCAAACTGTACTAAGATATCACACAATGGTTTGGTGTTTGTATGAGGAAGAAAATTTATATACCTATTGTGGTGTGTTCAAAGAAGACAAGAGATATCGTGTGTTCACTTAAGTGAAGGAGTTTTGAGAATAGTGCATGAAACCCCATACATATATCAGTGTGTGAAAAGAAACAAATAACAGATAGTTCATGTATCCTTGCATGAATACGTGGAGATAGAATAACTTGAATGTGAACATCAAACACATGAAAAACAATTGAGTAACCTAAAATATTGAGATATCACGCCAAATAATAATATATGTAAATTAATGTTCTAGGGTTCACAATATGCACCATGCAATGCATCATACATGCATGAAGTATAGCTGTTGAGATTATGATGAGAACTCAATAAGAGAATATTTTGAGATTATACAAGTCTTATCTTACATAAAATAATACATAAGAAATTTTTTTCACCACTTTCACACATTTAGTGAGGTTAGGACTTTATCTGAATAAGAAATAATAGCCCAAGAATTTTTTTCACTAAGGAAACTAATTAGATATAGGTGATCAGAGATATTTGAGCAATGTCAATGAACTAAAAAGGTACTTGAATAGGTATACAATCAATTTAGATCCTACAAGCTCGTGGAGGAAGATCAAAGAGATAATACCGCAGTGGATCAAACCTGAAAAGGTAAAGTATTCTGGTTAATGTTGGGAGAAGGTGAAGTATCTTGATTGGATCTAGGAGTAGAAAGAGTCTCTCAGTTATATATATATAATACTAAGTATTTTTGTTAGATATGTAATTAGTAAAAGTATATTTTATGATTTAGGAGTAAGCCAATATGGATTTTGGAAACACTATGGAATGTAGTATAAATAACATCCTATGTGGTTTCAAGAGTTAAGATATAGTGTGATTCTATATCGACCATTGTAATTGATAAAAATATTATAGTGGAGAATCCATTTTGGAAGGTATAACCAACATATAAAGGAGTAGGCCTTTCAGCCAAACCTTGTAAATATTGTGTGTTGTGATCTATATTATCATTTCATCATATGAAGTGAGACTGTGAGATGTCATTTATTGGATCGTGATCCTTAATAAGTTCAAGAGGTTGAATTCAAAATAAAATTATTCATAAAATTAAACCACTAATTAACCCCCTCTAGGTGTTCAATCCTAACTAGGTCTCTACAACCTTACACTAAAAATGATAGAGGATTTTTTCAATCATTTAATTTCGAGATCATCAAGAGTTTATGAAGAAAGTATCATGAATCGTGTAAAGGAATTATTTTTTGAATGATGGAGGCTCTGTGTGACCATCAGATTTCATGCTTGTTTGAGTTAGGCGATGGAGGGGGTTCGTGATGGGAGTCATGTAGCCCATATATGTCAGTGATTTACATGATAAAATTTAATTGATTTAGTAAATGCACGAAAGTCTTTTAGGTTGAAAAATAAATGGTTGACCTCCATTTTTGGATTTAAGTTAGTGGTTTTTTCCTATAAATACCCTACTATTCACATCATTAGTAAGAGTGATTGGGAGTTAAAAAAATCTATAGAATAGTGTCTTGAGAGGGTTTTGGGAGAAGGAAAGGAGCTCTGCATGAACTCCATCATAATTCTCATTTTCATAATAAATTATGTAGTGGGGTTGAGCAGATTGAAGATGCATGAAAGGCATTATAAGGATGAGTTAGGGAGAAGGATATACATGGATAGAGTAATTAAATTTAGTACTTTTTAAGGAAGTCACACAGATAGAATTAAGTGAATCAAACATACATAGAGGCTTGGGAAAAGATATCATGCACAGCAGTCTGGAAGAAGGTGTCCCAAGAAGTGGATAGAAGGATCGGGTTATGCACACATGGTCATAAAATTAGGGTTATGAAATTGGGGTTATGAATTTTAGGTAATGAAAATGTAGTTACACAGCAAGGGTTATGTGGTGAATAGTATATAGTGTGTTTACTTCGTATGAGGTATATTCACATAAAAAAAATAAGAAGTTTCAAAAAGAAGAATTTGAGTGTTACATCCAATTGTTGAAGAGGAGGAAAGAAATGGGATAATTTTGGTGTAAATTTATCCTTATTTGGAGAAGAATTTATTCTATAATAGTTTTTTAGAATACAAAGACATAACTCTCTCATTGAGGATTTAATATCATCTGTAATATAAGAAGAAGAGTGTAATGAAATGAAGAGCAAAAGAGCATCAAATCATTTGTTATGATGTAATTTGAGTCCTAAATTAAATATAGATATACTGTTATATTTTTTATCTATTGAAAATACCTATAATTCTATAAACTATGAAATATAATTCATATAAGTAGTGAATGGAAGTGAAGAGTGGTATTTCACCTTGAGTAAGGAATGATTGAGCCCATGAAATTATAAAGGGGGTGTTCCTAGAATGGAGTGACCATGGATAAAATATTTTATCCAAAGAACTAGTGAATATTAGTGGATTATAGCACATAGACACATATTCAGTGTGTGATCCTTATATATTGACCTTTTTTTGGACCAAGTAAAATTTTTGTGTTCTATTCATGATTTACTTTCTTGTATATTTGTGTTTGTTTTGATGATTTTTCTTAAAAGAGAAACAGTTTGAACACATCCCCTATCAATGTAGGAACAAGATCCTAAAATAAAGATAAAACAACTTAAATAAAAGGTTTAATTCAATCATCACCATGATTCATCCCCCCCCCTCCATTAGGGTGTCTTTGGTTGCAACAAGATAGTATTTTCTATATCTACCCCTTTCAGGGATCTTATCCCTTGGTGAAATTTTCAAAATCATGTTCACCTTGATTGTCTACTGACTATTATTAAGGGGTGGTTTAATATCTATGGGTACTATATTGGGAGTTTATATGCATCATGTAGTCTTAGGACATGATGATTGTGTGTACTATGGATAATATAATGGTATAATGGCATAGAACATGGGATAATGTGTTTTATTATACATCTATATTCATATGTTGATATTTATATACTTATATTATATTATAGATGAACCTAGAGGACAAGGATATTGTCATCATACTAAGCCTGAGGAGGTTAATCATGAACTAGTTGTATGATAGAGGGTAGATAAAACCTATAATTCATTATAGCATCATTTACTAGAGTAAAGGTTATCAAAATTTGAGGTAGATGCTTATGATGTGAATAATGAGCGGTGGCTTGATGATGTGAAGCTAGTTTTTTATCTTGAACATACTTATAATAAATATCATGTGGCTTTGGTGATTATTTTTTTACAAGATGTTTCTATGCATGTTATGCTTATGCGGATCAAATGACACTCATTCAATGAAGTGGGAGAAAATAGAAACCAAAAATTCACTTAATCAACATATATGAAACCAAAACCATATATATATATAATTAATAATAATGTGTATATTTCATAGATGAAGGTTTTAATTACTATCTTTAATTATAGTACTTGATAAATATCTGTAATAGGTACCCAATAAACTTCTTCTACTTTTTAATATCAATGGATTGAACTGAATCACCCAAACAACATGGTCAGGACCCTCCTGCCTTCCATGATATGTCAGTATCTCAAGTGGAAAATGAAGGAGGAGTAATATAGCTATGGTATAATCATTAGGATACTCTAATCACTATAGAAAATATCTTGATGGATATATCCACCTTATATAAGACCTTAGGAAACTCTTGAGTATTCATGTATTTACTTTGATGTTTTATAACATTTGAGTAATGAATGAAATTATAATGTTTGTAACTCCTTTGACTATCTAACTCTCCCAGATGTTTCATCTTATGAAAATTATTATTAATGATATCCAATAAGGAGGATATATAAACATTAAGCATTTAATAATAATTTGTATTATTAATCTTATGGAATTACAAGAATCATACATTACGATTCATATTTCCTTTTTAATATATCTAAGTCACACAATATGATTGTTAATAAATACCATGATAATCATGCTTTACGATATACCTTTTAATAAGGCATATGATATTCTTTTATCCCATATGTTATACCATATGATATATACATATTGTATAAAATGATATAACCAAAATATCATATGTTATTGGCTTTAGGGAATATCTCATTTAATATCCCACTTGCACTAAATCCTGGTGTAATTTGAGTCATTTCACTTTATACTATATCATATAAAATAACTTATGAAACCATTTTTAGAACTCCTTTTGGATATTTCCAAAACACTTTTGGAAAATTATAATCAAATTCACCTTTGAATCACATCATATGTAATACCTTGTGAATATCTATCCAAAAATCCTTTTGGGTAGACTCTAAAACACTTTTAGAGAGGCTCTTTGAGTTTCATTAAACTTGATCCACATTTAGTAAACCAAAGAGTGTGATCCCATGGGACTTTTTAGAATTGAAAATAAATATGAATCCCTAAATTCATAAATATAAGAAAAGAGAATCCTCTAGAAAAGCATCAGTGCTACTCAATCTATAAAAATATATGGCATTATATCCATAAAACACGTGTATCTTTATACCTATGTCCACCATTTTTATCATATAAAAACATTCATTTTCATATGATATCTTTTTCTAAGAAATAAAGTAACCATGGAACACAGAGTATGTCAATACCATGTAGCAACTCATATATTCTTGATTCTTTGAGTATAGACTGATGAGGTCGATGAATACATCACATATTATTCATCTAAGAGGATGATCACATCACATTCTCCAAGACCAAATAGAAAATCATGTCATATTTATTATCTATTTATGTTTATACACACCTCTAGTATATCTCAATCTAGGTATTAGATGTTATACTCATCATACAAGAGGAAAAATTACATCTTGGTTAAACTCTAATTGATGACATGATCAGAATCATACCTAGACACCCCCTAATTAGTTAAGCCTCAAAGATTGTGTGATAAATGTATCAAAGTATTAAGGTTGTAATGATAGGTATCTGACCAATCTTAGGTATGTGGAAATACAAATATAAAACATCTCCCCTATTATAACAAAGACATAGTGTATGAAACTCCATGTGTTATTCTTCATGGATTATCCCACACAAAAAACCTATTATGTACCTTGTGAGCATATTTTTTATCTTTATATGAAACCCTACTCACACAAACCATAACATTCCATGAAAGACTATAATACTCCATGAAAAAACATCTGTTAGGGATAACTCAAAGTCTCACTTTGGTAGGTCAATTATCATTTCACTTTATGGGTATATGCAGCCAACATAAAATAATGATAAAGTGGGGACTGCCTTTTGCATAACATGGTATATTTTATATTATTAAACTCTTTTAAGAAAACATAACAAAACCATACATATGATTATATATTATAATATTATATATGATAACCTACCATATTGACATTATTTTTGTTTTACTTTTAGTTTTTTTCTAAAATCATTACATTATTGTGTAATTCCTACAATATCTCTATGTGTACATCTAATAAAACCATCCCACTAAACTATTTAGTAAGTAAAAACTATGAATTAATCTAGTTTGAGTAATGGTGATACTTATAAATCATATTCTCAATGTTAAACTCTTTCAACATAGTATCCAAACTCTTATAATTAAAAACATATAATTTTATGATGTTAATATCTTATGTTGTCTACTTAGAACTTTTCTTAGTTCTACATCATCATAATTTTTTCAACCCTTTCCATCAAACTTTTCCCTTGAAATATTTTGGTAACTAATGTAACTATTTACATTAATCTTTTACCAATATACCCTAAACCTTTTAAGATATTAAGTGACATTCTATTTGTTTTTTTACTATTGTAAAATTTTATTTGTTAAATATTCTTACTAAAAGTAAATTTGTATTATTTCCTAACATAAAAATATTTTATATATCTTTACATGATATCTAGAGATAATATGATTTCTAATAGGCTAGTGGGAGGAATACATTAGAAACTTTGAATTACCAATATCACCATTCATGAAACTGAAACCATATATTAACATAATGAAGAACATATTATAACTTTCACTGATGAAGTTTTCCACTAATATATTCAATCATAGTGCTTAATTAAGATCCTTGATAGGCAGCCAACAAACTTCCCCTATATGGTGTATCCATAAAATTGAACTAAATCACCCAAAAAATATGTTCAGGACCCCCCTACCTTCCATGATATTATAGTATCTCAAGTGGAAAAGGAATGTGGAGGAAGATATTTATGGGAGAGTTGGTAGGAATCTCTAATCACTATGACATCCATATCAATGGAATCATCCACCTTATATAATCCCTAAATACACTCATGATTATTTATACATTTACTTGAACATTTTTTAACATTCAATTATTACATGCAGTTACAATGTTTATAACTCATTTGGTCATTTAACACTCCCATATGTTTCATCTTATGAAACAAATTATTAATGATAGATAATAAGAAGTACATTTGAACATTAAATATTTAAAATTCATATCCCTTATTAATTTTAGGGTGTCACATGAATCATAAATTATGATACATATTATCTTTATGATATATCTAAGTCATATACTATTAATATGTATCAAGATAATCATTCTTTGCAATATGCTCTTTAACAAGGCATATGATATGACTTGTTTCCATATGTTTTACCATGATACATATAAGTATTATATAAAATGATATATCCAAGAATCATATGATATTGGAATTAGGTAATATATCATTAAATTCATTAATGAACGATTTATGTTGGTGATAAAGATAATTATTTGCACATGAGTTTCAACCCAGTTGGTGAGGACTCCTTAAGTGCATCCAGGAGACCCGGGATCAAATCCAGGTGGAGGCTAATTTCCAGTACTATAGTAGGTACTGTAGTAGGGGGGTGTAGCAGTACTGTAGCAGGGACTGTGCATAACTGTAGCAAGTACTATAGTGGGAACTATAGCAGGCACTGTTTGGAACTGTAGTAGCTGTGAATATTCCCCCGTTTAGGCCTTCGGGCCGCCGATTTGGTCCCTGAGTACTTTAAGGCCTTCGGGCCACCCAGGCCTTTGGGTCAGTAAGGCCTTCGGGCCACCTCAAGGCCTTCGGGACACCTTCAGTGCAGATGCAAACCAGACAACCTACAAGTAACAAACTTCAGAAGGAGGAGGAGCATGAAGCTTTCACCATAGCAGAAGCTAAACGAATTGCAAGAATGAGAGGGTATGAAACCTGCCATTGGGACAAGCTTGTTCATTCACAGGAAAAGCCTAGCCGAACTACCATGTAAAGGTGGAGAGTTGATTTCACGATGAAGATACTAGGGAGGAGCAGTTCCAAGTAGTTAGTTTGGGTTTTATGTAATGTTTGAAGCCTACGGGCAATGAATTTTTCTAAGGCCTAGGTACCATATAATACTTACACCTATGGGCCTTGTAAGGGTTATACATCACCCCTTAAAATGTGGATTATCAAAATCAATAAAAAATAAATGTCAATAAAGATAATCATTTGATATTATGGGTTGAATTCCAAAGAAAATTTTAGAAATAATTTTTATTTGTGTCTATTAGGTATGATCAAAAACATAAGTTATTATTTATTAAATAAGGGAGATTATTAGTGAGGGAGTTCACTACATAGTTCATGAATCTCATATGATATTATCATGACCTGATTTCATATGAGGAGTTGATAGTTTAACATTTTAATTCAACTCTGTAGCCTAAGATTCATTGTTGGGTGACTTCTCATAAATTGAGGATGTTTTCAGAGGTGGTAGAAATAGAATAGGTTATTGAAAGAACTATTTCACATTATGTTACAACTAGAGGATATGGAATTCATTCTAATATTGGATTTTTTGATAATATAGTTCACCCTCTTAGATAATCTAGATATTTATGGAGTACTGGGAGACTAATAGAGAAATCATAAGGATTAGTTTTGGGTAATTATTGACCATTTGAAGGTATCTAGGGTCCATTATTTTATATCTATGGTATTATGGGTCATATAAAGGCTATGTTTCACTCTACTTAGATAAATATTCATAGTGTGATAACGGATAGACCACCCTAGAATTTTGAGAGCTAATCTCAACTGTAGTTACCTCTAGAAATTGTTAGTAGTGGAAATATAGGTGAACTTTTAGACCATAGGGTGGAGTTGGTAAGGGTCATCCTAGTGATATTACATGACCTCAAGGATCACATGGTGGTTATATGTGAATAATTAGAGATCATAAAGGTTATCAAGGGGGGTTTTTACATGGTAAACTTCATGAAGTTGAGGTGTATCAGATGTAGGGGCCATAGGTAGTTGAAGATACAATTTATATCTTTTATACCCTTTTATATTTTTTTAATAATGAGGGTTTTCTTTTTTTATTACACCTAACCTTATCTAAGTGTCAAAACTTCTAGTGTAAAGGATTCATAGACCATTGGAATTCAATAATATATTTAGTGGTTGATCAAGATTTTTGGATAAATATATTTTATATAATTTGGTTTTATGGAATGATCAGTCTTCTTATTATCTATTCTTGTAAAAAATGTGACCATATGATGTCATCCTTATCATGGATTTCTTATATACTATACAGTCTTTTGTAGATTATTATCGATGAAGATTTATTTTCTCTAACCTTAAATGGGATCATGTGAAATTTATTAAAGATAGAGGTATTCATTTGGGGAATTAATGTATTGAGCCTTGGGATATTACCTTTCATTTGGAAAGCATGATTCATTGTGAATTTTGGGTAAATAAAGAGGAGTTTCCTATATTTTTTGCATGGATTTTTAGATGTTTTCCTAAAATAAGTGATGATTTTACCTCTGTGACATGAAACTAAATTTAGGATAGAGTTAGACCCATGTGTTTCACCTATTATTATGATATCTTATCGTATGGAACTAGAAAAGTTTCAAGAGATGGTGATTTAAATTAATGATTTGTTTCACATATGATTTATACAACCTAGTGAATCTCTATGGGAAACTCTAGTATTATTTTCCAAGAAATAATATTATAGAATAAGTTTATACATAGACTACTAATAAATGAGTTAGGTAATCTTAAAGAACCATTATCCACTACCTTAGATTGATGATCTATTTGATTAGTTGAAATGTGAATGTTGGTTCTTGAAGATTGGTTTACAATCTAGCTACCATCAAAACAGAGTTAATGATGATCATATTCTAAAGATAAACTTTTTATATCGATATGGATACTTTAAATTTAGTATAATTCCATTCAAGGTTATTAAATATCTATAATTATTTATGGGGTTGATTAATTGAGTGTTTTAACCTTATCTGGATCAGTTTTTTTATTATGCTCATGGATAAAAAAAATGTTTATTTGAGGGAAAAGTATGATCACATGGAACATCTTGGGATTTTTTTAAATTCATTAATGATTCATCAGTTGTATGGGAAATTTTCAAAGTATCATTGTTAAACATGTGAGGTTCATTTCTTGGGGCATGTTGTATCAGATGAAGGTGTTGTAGTAGATCCATCAAAGATCAAAGTTGTTTCTTATTGGACACCAAAAAATGTGTATAAGGTGTGTAGTTTCTTAGGCTTGGTTGGATATTATAGAAGTTTTATACCTAATTTTACTTATAAATAAACTCCTTTATCAAATTTGACTAAGAAATTTCATGAATTTATTTGGTTATATGAATACCAAGAAACTTTTGATATTTTTAATTAGAAGTTGATGAGCGCTCCATTTCTTCAATTACCTAAGGAATAGGTTCTATATAAGTTATATTATGATTCATCTCATCAAGGATTGGGATATTTTTTTGATATATTATATAGGGGTTATTGCATATGGTTCTATGTAGTTTCACTCTCATAATTATAGTTATATTAATCATGATATGGAGATTGTGTGGGTGGTTTTTGTGTTGAATATATAGATACATTACCTAATTGGAGATTGAGTTATGGAGTTTCAACTTAGATATCTTGAGACTATGATTTAAAGATATTTTATTTTTCATGATGACACTCTTTATGGTGATTCTAAATGTGGATAGCATCATATAATGTTTTCATAACACTTATTTGTTCCTTAAATCATGTGTGAGGAGGTTTTACATGATTAACATGGCTCACTTATATCAGTGAATCCTAGTATTTCTAAGATATATATATCTCTAAAGAGGTATTTTTGGTGGCCTGGGATGAAGAGACTAGTAGTCGATTTTGTGGTGAGGTGTCTTACCTTACAATGGGTTAAGGCTGAGTATTGAGTACTAACTAGTTTTTTTCAACCACTGAGTATTTTGAAGTGTAAATATGAGAATATTTCCATGAATATTTTTAATTTTTACCTCATGCTCTAGAGGTTTTGATGTGATTTGGGTTATTTCATATCAATTAACTAATTATTCTTATTTCTTATTGATTAAAGAGTATAGTTCAATGAATAATTTAAAAAATCTTTATGTGGAATAAGTGGTGAAGTTCACGATGTTCCTAAAATGATTGTATCTTACCATGATGTTATATATACTTCCCAAATGTGGAGAGGAGTACAATGTGATTTTGGAACTCATTTGTGTCTTAGTAAAGCATTTCATCCTCTAATAGATGGTCAGATTGAGTGGGTGATTCATATAGTGGAGGATATATTGATGTATTGTGTTATAGATTTTGATGGTCCTTAGGTAGATCATTTTCCATTGATATAGTTTTTGTATAATAATAGATTTCATTCATTTATCGGTATAAGACCATATGAGGCCCTATATGGTTGACTTTGTCAATCATTTTTGTGTTTGGTTAGAATTGATGAGTCAGATGTTATTAGATTCACTACTGGAAAATTGCCCTATACCCACGGTTCAAAACCGTGGGTATAGCCCCCAAAACCGTGGGTATAGGCTATACCCACGGTTTTGGGAACCGTGGGATGCAATGGCGTCGGGATAGGGGGGTCACCCTATACCCACGGTTTGGAGAAACCGTGGGCATAAGTTTGACACAGCGTGGCAAGTGCGTGGCCACGCTGTCAAAGGATTTACCCCACGGTTTGAGAACCGTGGGGACTTAATCATCCAAAAAAATCCCCAGCGCTGGGTTTCGAACCCAGATCCCGCAACCCCACCGCGCGAATCTGCCTACCTGTGAGACCAACTGAGCCAATAAATCATTATGATATATATATATATATCATGGTATATATATTAATAAAGCGTGTTTAATTTTTAAAAACTCACGCGGGTTTCGAACCCGCGACTGTACTCACAAATCGCGAATGAACCGCGTTTCGTACCAACTGAGCCGTTATTGGCAACTGTTATATAATTATAAATTTGCCTATTTATATTAATATTATCAACGCGGTGCATATTAAAATTATACGCCCGTGGAGGTTTGAACCGGGGATCTGGGGCATACGAACCGAAGTACTTCACCAACCAAGCTGTCAATATAATTTGTTAACTAAAATATATCAGCTTATAAATAATAATTCAAATTGTGGGAATAAATTTTCCCGCCAAATTGTTTCTATTTTCCCGCGTCTATTTTTTTTTTGCCGCCATAGGCTATCCCCACGGTTTTAAAAAACCGTGGGTATAGCCCTTCTAATTTTTTTTATCCCCACGGTTTTTGAAAAACCGTGGGGATAGGCCTTGAAAAAAATACCTATACCCACGGTTTTACCAAACCGTGGGTATAGGCCTTCGAAAAAAACTCTATCCCCACGGTTTTATAAGAACCGTGGGTATACGTGACCAATACCCACGGTTTTCCAGAACCGTGGGTATAGGTTCCGACACTATACATATACCCACGGTTTTCTTAAACCGTTGGTATAGGGTACCCCTATACCCACGGTTTTTCCCAAAACCGTGGGTATAGCTCTATTTTCCAGTAGTGATTAGAACTGGTGCAGGGTGCAATAGAGAAAGTTCAGTTGATTTGGGATCATATGATAATTGTTCATAGTATATAGAAGTCATATACAGATCGAAGGAGGAGGTCATTAGAGTTCATTGTATACGAACGTGTATTTTTTGATATAATTGTCTCATCATACAATTTATTGGTTTGAAATAGGTCATAATCATTCACCAATGTTCATTAGAACTTTTTTGGAGTTGGAATGTATTAGATAAGTTGTTTATCATGTCATAATTACTTATCATATGAGTTGAATTCATGACGTATTTCATGTGTCTTAACTTAGATAGTATGTTCATGATCACTATCATATTATTGATTGGGTAAATTATGGCTTGGAGTAAAATGTGACTTATATAGAACATCCTATAGAGATCTAGGATTACAGAGAGAAGTCTTTATATGGATGTGTTATTTATTTTGTGTTGGTATTATAAAGCAATACTAGAATGGAATAAAGTATGTAGGAGTGGGATTACTAGATGAGGGTTTGGTACCCTAAGTTGTTGTTGTTTTCTTTTATCTATAATTTAGGTTTTTTTGGATATTGGATTGATATAGAAATATTGTTGATGGTTTTTTATGATGCTTCATTCTTGATGTGATTATGTTTATCTTTTTCAAGGATGAAAAATTGTGAAGGTGGGGAGATTGATTTTGGGGGTTTATAAAATTTTATTGATATGAATAATAAGAATTGATGATGAGTGGGTTTTTTATGAATGATATAGGAATATTTATTTATTTATTTATTTATTTATTTATTTTATTGGATTATTTTTAATAAATTAAAATACATGTTTTATTAACCCCTTTTTATTTTTTTTAGTGGAAATTTAGATTTTATTGGGGGAATTTCCTCAGTCAACATAGCATGGAATATAGTCATAGAGGTTTTGAGGTATTAAATATGGGTTAATATAGGATTAAGTGTGGAAATTATAGGGTTTGATTTTTGGTATGTGAAGTTTGTTTCAATTCACCAAATTCAATTCACCAAAATATAGACTCAATGTATAGATAGTGGTAGTAAAATCTCTCTGATAGGTAGTGGGGACATTATAAGTTTGTATCTTCTAATTGAATCATGGTGGTATAGAAATTTTGATGAAAAAAAGTATCTATAATGATGTTTATAGAAGGGATCATTGAGACAAGTGGTCAAGGTCAATAGGAAACTAGAGATCATCAGTCATCTTTCTAGATGGAGGAATTTTCTTGAATATTAGATCTGGTGAAACTAAAATGATTGGTTGAGTACTCCTATAAATGGAAGTAGAGACTATATAAATAGTGTAACCTAAAGTTCAATAGTGGATAAAAATCTGTATAATGATTTTGAACTGACCAGTGAATTACAAATTATTAATCTTTTTTAATAGATTTTTACTGATTGATTTGTCATTTGATTGTAATTCTTGTACTTTTAGTGAATATAGTAAAAGTAGTAGTGTTTCTCCTGTGCATGTAGGACTCATTGTCTAAATCATGTTAATACCTTGTGTTATTTCCTTGTTTTTGTTCTTTCATTGATTTTGTTTATATTTCTCTAAATGTGTGTGATTTTTTTGATTTCTCTAGAGTTGTGTTTGAGGCTTGACTTCGTATGCTGATTAGGGTTCAGAACTTCCTATCTTCTAGTGCACTTATTCTAGGGAGGGAACTTATAGAGGTTGTAATTTCACCATGTAGATCATATGGTGTTAAAACTTCCAATAGATTGAGGATCCTAGTTCTGATGATCTCACAACACCTATCTCCCAATAAGTGGTATCAAATCTTGTTGTACAGTGCTCTCTCAACACACTAAGAGGTGGATCGGGTTTTTCTCACTCTTTACTTGATAGTATTTCATTTTCAATGGGATTTTACTATTAATATAAGGTATGTAATTGGATAGAGTTAAGGTATGGGTCGATAATTTTTATGGAATGGATTTTGGATTTTGGAGAATCATCTAATTCTAAATTAGTAAGATATTTCATTAACTGATGTTCATCCAGAGAAAATGGATAAGGTGAAATGGGAACAATTGGATAGAGAGGCACTTAGGTTAGTTAGGGTTTCATTAGAATGGAATGTTAACTTAACATTCATGAATTAAATACAATGGTGTCTCTCATGAAATCCCTAGCGAATATGTATAAAAAATTTGTGTCACTTAACAAAGTGTTCCTGATGCTATGGTTGTTCAACATGAGGTTATTATGGGGAATAATAAAGTAAGATCAAATGAATGATTTCAATATGATATTATGGAAGCTTTAATTGGTAAAGGTAAAGTTCATAGATGATGTATGGTCATTCCTCTTATTATCATCTCTACCAGAGAGTTGAGATATGATGGTGACTATTTTTGGTAACTTCTATGAAAATATGGGCTTGGTATTTTAGGATGTATGAAATTTGATCCTCAATGAAGAACTTTATCAGGGGGAGTCCAAGAACCATCTGATAGTTCACTTAATGTTTATGGATAAGGACAATCACACCATATGAGATATCTAAAGAAACCATTAGGATATAAATCTATAGATAGGATTCATAGAAAGTTGTCTAGTCCTGGACCTATATGTTAGAGTTGTGAGAATAAAATAGATATTTAGAATAATTACAAAAGTTGTAAGGAAAACTTTATAAGGGGATAAACTTTCAGAATTTTTAATTTTTTAGTGTTATAAAAGGAAGAAACTTATTGATTCTCAATTTCAATATTCCAATGGAATCATGGGTAGTTGATTCTGGAGTATCTTTCCATTCAATGGAAGAATATGGATGCATGGTGGATTATGTGTATGGAATTTTTAGTAAAGTTTTTCTAGTGAATGATGGAGTTTTTTATTTCATCATAATGGGTTATATAAATATTTTTATGAATAATAGTGGGTGCTTGGACTCAAAGGATTCAAGAAAATCCTAGATCTATGGAAGAATCTCATTTTTATAAGACAACTTGATGAGGAAGACTATGGAATGACATTCTCAAATGGATTATAGAAAGTGTCTTGAGGATCTATGGTGGTTGAAGATGAGTAAAGAATGGGACATTTTATTTGGCTGGAAGCATATATGGAGTCGCAATGGTTAAAACTACATCATTGGAATATCCAAAAGTTTGGAACTGTAGGCTCAGTCATCTCAGCGAGAATAATATGAAAGTTCTAATGGTTAAATTCATAATAAATCTTGATCACATAAACATCAAAATGTGTGAAAGTTGTGTGCATGGGAAACAAATAAGGGTGTCCCTCAATTTAGATGGATGAAAATCTAGAGCTTGGAACTTGGAACTAGTTCACTTGGATGTTTGGGGATCTACCCTTGTTCAGTACCTTGGTGTTTCCCTTTACTTTGTAACATTTATTATTGATTCTATTATAAAATTTTGGGTTTAATTTATAAATCATAAGTATGATTTTTTTTAGGATTTCATTCAATGTAAATCCATGGTGGAAAGGTAATGTGGTAAAAAAATTAAATTTCTTCATTCCAAAAATAATGGTGAATACATTGGACACAATTTCTAGATTTTTTGTAAGAATAAGGGGATTAGGAATGAGAGGATGGTGTTTAGAACACTGTGACAGAATGGTGTGGCTAAAAGGATGTATCAACCACTAATATAGAAGGATTAAATAATATAGTTTAACTTAGTAATGCCTAAGTGAATTTGGGAAGAGGCAATCAACACCGCAGAATATCTTTTCAATAAAATTCTGGAATCATTGGTTTGGTAAGAAATTATGGAAGATTTATGGTCTAGTAAATGGATAAATGTTAACCATCTTGAATTCTTCAAAATATTGGAATATGTTCATGTTGATGCAAAGGATCGAGGTAAAGTTGAGGAAAAATCCAAAGAATGTTTTCTTATTGTGTATGGAGATGAAAATTTTGGTTTTTATCTATGGGATGAAGGATAGAGGCAATTCATATAAAGTTGAGATGTTATCTTCAATGAGATGGTTATTTGGAAGGAACAAAACTTTATAGAAAAATAAGTTAACAACAATGAATCAACTATCAAATTCCAAGTTGATCTAAGTAAGATTATTGTAAAGAATAATATTTTGGAGAACTCAAATGAAAGTATTGAAAGTCCAAAGGTGAGGCCAGTAGAGGGTACACCAAAAAGTTCAAGGGTTGATGAAGCTCAAGTGAGAGCACTGAATTTTATGGCTAAAAAATATAGAGAATATCCAAATAGAATATAGTATCCAATTAAGTTGAGAAGATCAATTATATTTAGATGATTGTTTAGAGGTTTGGGGCTAACATGAATTTATAACTTTTAATGGATTATAGAGAGCCTGAATTCGCACATGAGCCTCAGCCCGGTTGGTGAGGACTCAGTAGGTGCATCCAAGAGACCCGAGATCAAATACGGGTGGAGGCATATTTCTGGGGGTATTGTAGCAGTACTGTAGCAGTACTGTAGTAGGCACTGTAGCAGGCAATGTTCGGTATTGTAGCAATTGGAACTATTCATCCATTTGGGCCTTTGGGCCACCGGTTTGGTCCTCGGGTCCTACAAGGCTTTTGGGCCACCCAAGGCCTTCGAGCCAGTTGATTATCAAGGCCTTAGGTCCACCTTAAGGTCTTAGGGCCATCCCAAGGCCTTCAGGCCACTTGAATTCAGATGTACCAGTTTGACTACAAGGAACAAGGCTTCATATGAGGATTTAGGGTAGGCGCATTCACTAGATTAGAGCTAACCAAATTTGAAAGAATGAGAGGGTATTTCTTTGCCATTAGTACTAGGCCTGTGCATCTTTACATAGGATAGCTATCCGACTAGCCCTGTGAAGGTGGAGTGCTGATATTATAACATATACTGGGGAGGATCAGTTCCAAGTTTTCTTGTCTGGGTGATTCCCTCTAAGACTTATGGGTTATGTAATTTTCTCTAAAGACTTAGGGCCTTTTAAGGGTTCCACATAACCCCTTGAAAGGTGGATTATCAAAAATAATAAAAAATTAAGGCCTTCGGGCCATTCTGAGAGAGCCTGAATTCCCAAAAGAAGAAAAAACACTCGATAACTTGAAGTATTGGAAGTAAGTAATGGATGAAGAAATGTATTCATTGAATTCCAAAAGAACTTGTGAATTGACTAATTTATAATAAGTGAAATTATAACTTGGTAACAAGTGGGTTTCCCATTTGAAATAATAGGTTGATGGAAAGAATCATTTCAAAGTGTAGTTGGGGGTAAATGGATTTAAACAAAAATAATGAGTTGATTTCTCAAAAATATTCTCACCAATAGTTAAATAAGAAACTATT
Source organism: Viscum album (assembly GCA_963277665.1). Taxonomy (NCBI): domain Eukaryota; kingdom Viridiplantae; phylum Streptophyta; class Magnoliopsida; order Santalales; family Viscaceae; genus Viscum; species Viscum album. Next base: position 1,317,727,277 of record OY728126.1, read on the forward strand.
CATATAGTTCTAAGAATGGTAGCATCAGAAGGTATAAACTTGGAATAGATGAATGTAAAGACAACTTTCCTTCATAGTGAGTTAGAGGAATAAATTTACATGAATAAATTGATGGTTTTAATGGAAAAAAAGAAACAATAATTTGGTTTATAGGCTAATAAAAATTCATTATATGCTAAGAATGGTAGCATCAGAAGGTATACACTTAGAATAGATGAATGTAAATACATATTTACTTCATAGTGAGTTAGAGGAATAAATTTACATGAATAAATTTATGGGTTTCATGGAAAAAAGGAAACAATAATTTGGTTTATAGGCTAATAAAAATTCATTATAGGCTGAAGAAAGTGTTGAGACAATGGAAATAGAAGTTCGACACTTTTATGTCAAAATAAGGATTCTAAAGATACACTATAGATAATTGAATAGAAGTTTGATGGTTTTAAGCATGGTATATTTCAACATATCCTCTAGACTAGCTTGTATCCTACTGGACTCTTGCTTCTATGAGGCTTCATCAGTTCAAGTCTTGTATTCTAAAGTCAGTCCTTCCAAATGAAAGAAACAAAACTTGAAAGTAGACTTCAAAAATCCAAAAAATATTCCACTTGAAGGTTTCTATCAAGGATTCAAGATTCCTTAGACACTTAGGGATATTATGATAATCCCAACTTATGAAACAATGGTCAGTGTCTCCATTCCACCTTCCAGTCACCCAATTCCTACTAGAGCATAATTTTGCCTCATAATTTCCCAGATTAAGACCTTGGTAAACATGTCAGCAAGATTCTGACTTCTGTCGATCTTCCACAGCTCCAGCTAGGGGTGGGGAAAAATTGTCTCAACCAAACCAAACCAAACCAAACAAAAATAATGTTTTTTATTGTGATTTGACTTTCCATCTAGATTGAATAAACCCTTAAAATTTATGGTACAATTCAAGATCTAAACTAAACCACACCTATTAAACCGAGCCGAACCTATTTAAAAAAACATAGTATTTTAATTTAAAAAATGATAAATTTTAGTTTAAAAACATAATTTTTAGTTTAAAGACACAATTTTTAGATTAATTTCATCTTCCAAAAAAATAAAAATATTTTTTTTAATTCTATTATCATCCCAGTCTCCCCCCATTATCCCAACCCTCCATTCCCATATCCCTCACACATGATTCTATCATGATGACCCAATCCTCTTCCCGATCCTTGGATCCCTCTCCTTCCCTCTCCAAGATCTTATCTTCCTCCCCATTTTGTTTCAATATGATCCCATCCATTATGACCCCCCACCCCCTCCCATTTTAATCCCCCTCTTTATTCTAATATTGGTTCTTGATCCCCACCTCAGTCTCAATCCTACCTCCCCCACTAGTCCTAAATTATTATTGAACCCTTCATCCCTGGCATCTTATTTTTATAATAAAATGATATTATAGCTACATATATGGGTGTTTGATCCTTAAATAAGTAACCTATATACTCTAACTTTTTAGAATTTCCTACTCTCCAACACTGACATCCCTAGTAAACTCTTCTAGTTAGGTTTCACCATATTTTCAGGTTGGTAAACTCAAGTTTTATTTTTTATATATCGATTAATTACTATTTTTTAAATTATTCTTTTAATCCCTTTATGTTAATGCTTAACATTTTTTTTTTCTATCTTTTTAATAACCAATATAATATTAAGGAATCTGATTTGGGTATGCATTTTTTCTCATTTATGTAATTGAAATGGTGTTGATGTGATTTTGTGTTCTTGATTTTTTTTCATGATGATGACAATGTCTTGGATAGTTAATGACCTAGACTTATTACTATTTATATAGTATAATTGACTTATTTTTTCTATATATATGTCTACACATGATAACATAAGATAAATCAACCATGGTATTATTCTAGTTTTGGTATATAACTTTGATAATCCTAAATAGTTTTGTAATAAAAATACCCTCTCTTTTATTAAATCATATAAAACCCATGTTTATGAATTAACTAATAAGAGAGAGAGGTCAAAAGTTTGAGATCATTTTACAATGAGAGAGACACAAGGTAAATTGAAATCATTTTTCAATTATTGTTCATAACATTTTGTATTCAAAAGAAAATAAGGAACTAGTACTTTGCATTCTCATTTGGGTTGGTGTTCCCATTTTAAGCTTAAATATGGAGATGGAATGAAACAAAAGACTCCCCTTTCATTATTCAAAATAATGGGGATAGTAAAATTTTCATAGATTTACTTGATCAAGATCTATGTAAGAGAAGGTTTTCTATGATGTTTTATTTTGGGTGAACTTCCATTTAAATTTTTTAATCATGAATATTTCCATTCCTTTTTAGAATTTTTTAAACCAAAATTTAGTCTTCCTTACCATAGATAATTTACCATGTATTATTTATAATTTTTTAGGGGGGAGGGGTAAATT